>JAGIQG010000036.1:10000697-10254632 GCA_024679065.1 Sphyrna mokarran
TAGAACAATACAGCACAGAACAGGCCCTTCGGCCTTCGATGTTGTGCCGACCAAAATAAAAAGCAATGCCCCTCCAAACTAACCATTCCCTTCTCTTCCATATACTTATCAATTAACCTCTTAAACGCCACCAAACTTGGCGCATCTACAACAGCTGCAGGCAGGGCATTCCACTCCCTAATCACTCTTTCAGTAAAGAACCTACCTCTGATATCCGTCCTATAACTCATACCCCTTATTTAAAGCTGTGTCCCCTCGTGCTAGCTTTCTCCATCCTAGGAAAAAGGCTATCACTGTCCACCCTATCCCAACCTCTAATTATCTTATATGCTTCAATAAGATCCCCCCTTAGCCGCCTCCTTTCTAACGAAAACACCCTCAAATCCTTCAACCTCTCTTCATAGGACCTGCCCTCCATACCAGGCAACATCCTAGTAAACCTCCTCTGTACCCTCTCCAATGCCTCCACATCTTGCTTATAATGTGGCGACCAGAACTGCACACAATACTCCAAGTGCGGCCGCACTAGAGTTTTGTACAGTTGCAACATGATGCTGCGGCTCCTAAATTCAATCCCCCTGCCAATAAAGCTAAGACTCCATATGCCTTCTTAACAACTTTATCCACTTGACTGCCTACTTTCAGGGATCTATTGACACATACACCAAGATCCTTCTGCTCCTCAACACTATTAAGAGCCCTACCATTAGCCCTATACTCTACACATTTATTTTTCCTGCCAAAGTGCATTACCTCACACTTTTCCACATTAAACTCCATTTGCCACCTCTCGGCCCAGCTCTGCAACTTGTCCCAGTCACTCTGTAAACTAAAACACCCCTCTTCACTATCTACCACACCACCAACTTTAGTATCATCTGCAAATTTACTGATCCATCCCTCAATACCCTCATCCAGATCATTTATAAAAATTACAAACAGCAGGGGCCCCAAAACAGACCCCTGAGGCACACCACTCGTCACCGAACTCCACGGTGAATATCTCCCATCAACCACCACCCTCTGTCTTCTATCTGCCAGCCAATTCCTAATCCAATTATCTAAATCACCCTCTATTCCACACATCTGCATTTTCTGTAGAAGTCTTCCATGGGCCACCTTATCAAAAGCCTTACTAAAGTCCATATATACTACATCAACCGCCTTACCCCCATCCACCTCTCTTGTCACTTTCTCAAAAAACTCAATGAGGTTAGTAAGGCATGACCTACCCTTCACGAAACCATGCTGACTATCCCAATCAATTCATTTCTCTCTAAATAACTATAAATCCTATCCCTAATAATTCTCTCCAATACCTTGCCCACAACAGAAGTAAGACTCACTGGCCTATAATTCCCTGGAAGGTCGCTCTTCCCCTTCTTAAACAATGGGACCACATTCGCTATCCTCCAGTCCTCCGGAACCACCCCCGTAACCAACGAGGACCTGAAGATCAGAGCCAGAGGCTCTGCAATCTCCTCTCTTGCCTCCCAGAGAATCCTAGGGTAAATCCCGTCCGGCCCAGGTGACTTATCCAACTTCAAACCCTCGAGAATTTCTAGCACATCCTCCCTATCTACTACAATACTTCCCAATTTGCAACCCTGTACCTCAGTGTTCTCCATAGCTACATTTCCAGCACTCTGCGTGAATACCGAAGAGAAGTATTTATTCAGTGCCTCACCAATCTCTTCAGGCTCCACGCACAACTTCCCACTGCTGTCTATGACTGGCCCTAATCTTGCCCTAACCAATCTTCTATTCTTAACATATCGAAAGAAAGCTTTAGGATTCTCCTTAATCCTATCAGCCAACATCCTCTGTATTGCCCTCCCTCTGCACCGCCGTGATGCTCTCCCTAACTAACAACACCACTCCTCCACCTCTTCTGGACCCTCCTCTGTCATGCCTGAAACACTTATACCCAGGAATGTTCAGTTGCCACTGCTCCCCTTCCTTTAACCACGTCTCCATCACTGCAACCACATCCAAGTTCCTCGCAAACATTAAGGCCCTAAGTTCATCCGTTTTTCCCGTTAAGCTCCTTGCATTGAAACAGACACACTCCAGACCTCCAAGCCCACTCGGAACCTCCTTCTCCCCGGTGCATTTCTTCTCATCCAAGCTTAGTCTATCTCCCATCTCGCTCTCTACCGAGCTATCGGTCTCAGCCCCACCCCCCTATATGCAATGCATGGGCAGAAACTGATCAGAATTTGTTAATGCATGAGAACAGCATGCAGAACAACATGTACAGTGGCTAACTTAGGTAGTTACAGTTACCCTTGATGATAGTAGTTGCTGTAAATGTATGTACTTTTTATGTTCAAGGAGACTGTTTCAAAGAACAGTTTTTTCCCCCTACAAACAATCAGTATATCTGGTGGGAATGCAGCTCAGATGCTGGGAAGTTGATGAGTTATGAAATAATGTGATTATTGGGAGGTGTGGAGCAGAAAAAACAGCTTTCAGTTCAGGCTGGGGTTTGTTCAAAGACAGACATCTGCTATGAAAATGAAAATCTCTTTGAAAGCTTCGAGACTGTACATTCCTTATAGCAAGTATATTTACAGTTACTATATTGTGGAATTTTAAGTATGTAAGGTAATGTTGCTTATTTGGAATTGAAATTGTGTTAGGGTATTGATCAGGAGTATTATGAAGTTCAATTCGACCTCAACAATTTGCTATTTTGGCATTAATGTGTGATTCTACTGACAAACTGGGAAGTTTTATCAGAACAAACTTTATTTAGCCACACAGTTTAACTATAGCAAACAAATTAACTTGACATTTACCAATTGAACACCACTTAAACATGATGAAATGTAATTTTTAGCTGCAAATCTATCCCTGTGAGTTCCAATTCAATCAATATTCCTCTTACAGACTTAAGAGCTTCAAAACCAGTTGGCAAAACACAGTCATATGTGCAGGTACTCAGATTACCAGCCCTGAAGCTCCAAGGCAACCTCCAGAGAGATACAAAGAGATGTATCTCTTGCTTCTTTCAAAACTAGGCAGGAACTGACTGTTTTAACAACGAAAGAGACACTATGTTTTTCATGCAAGTTTAGCTCCTCCCATCAAACATGGGACTCTGACCTGAATTTTACCAGCACGCCTGCAGCTCAGGGAATAGCATGCTCTGTTAGCCACGCGTGATATTGTACAAACCTCAGGCAGACATGCCGGTAAAATTCCGCCCTGTGGCTCTGTCAATCACCCCAAGCAAAGCAGTATTCTGAAACCCTAGGGGGAAAAAAACCAAGTAACACAAATGCATGAACTCTATTTAGACATGGTATAGGTATACATAGGTATAGATGTGATCGGCGCAACTCATGGGCTGAAGAGCCTGTTTGAGCTGTAGTGTTCTATGTTCTATGTTTAAACATAGAAGACTGGAGGATGGCAAATGTTGTCCCTCTTTTCAAAAAGGGGAGTAGGGACCATCCTGGAAATTATAGACCGGTGAGCCTGACTTCTGTTGTGGGCAAGGTCTTGGAAAGATTTATAAGGGATAGGATTTATAAGCATCTAGAGAGAAATAAATTGATTAGGGATAGTCAGCACGGTTTTGTGAAGGGTAGGTCGTGCCTCACAAACCTTATTGAGTTTTTTGAGGAGGTGACTAAAGAGGTAGATAAGGGTAAGGCAGTTTATGTAGTGTATATGGATTTTAGCAAAGCGTTTGATAAGGTTCCCCATGGTAGGCTACTGCAGAAAGTGCAGATGCATTGGATTGAAGGTGATTTAGCAGTTTGGATTAGGAATTGGCTAGCTGATAGAAGACAGAGGGTGGTGGTTGATGGGAAATATTCAACCTGGAGTGCAGTTACAAGTGGTGTACCTCAAGGATCTGTTTTGGGGCCACTGCTGTTTGTCATTTTTATAAATGACCTAGATGAGGGTGTAGAGGGTTGGATTAGGAAATTTGCTGATGATACCAAAGTGGGGGGAGTTGTAGACAGCGAGGATGGATGTTACAGTTTGCCGAGGGACATAGATAGGTTGCAGAGCTGGGCCGTGAGGTGGCAAATGGAATTCAATACGGATAAGTGTGAGGTGATTCACTTTGGTAGGAATAACAGGCATATGAAATATGGGGCTAATGGAAGGACCCTTAATAGTGTTGTCGAGCAGAGGGATCTTGGGGTACAAGTACATAGCTCTTTGAAAATTGGCACCCAGGTTGATAAAGTTGTTAAGAAGGCATACGGTGTGTTAGCTTTTATTGATAGAGGGATTGAATTTAGGAGCTGTGAGGTTATGTTACAACTGTACAAAACTCTGGTGCGGCCGCACTTGAGTATTGCGTACAGTTCCGGTCGCCGCATTATAAGAAAGATGTGGAAGCATTGAAAAGGGTGCAGAGGAGGTTTACCAGGATGTTGCCTGGTATGGTGGGAAGGCCTTATGAGGAAAGGCTGAGGGACCTGATGTTATTTTCATTAGAGAGAAGAAGGTTACGCGGTGACCTAATTGAGGCGTATAAGATGATCAAGGGATTGGATAGGGTGGATAGTGAGACCCTTTTTCCTCGGATGGTGATGACCAACACGAGGGGACATAACTTTAAATTAAGAGGTGGTAGTTATAGGACGGATGTCAGAGGCAGGTTCTTTACTCAGAGGGTGGTGAGGGCGTGGAATGCCCTGCCTGCAGCAGTTGTGGACTCGCCTACTTTGGGGGCATTCAAATGTTCGGTGGATCGGCATATGGATGATATTGGAATAGTTTAGGTTAGAGGGTCCACTGGCCGGCGCAACATCGAGGGCCGAAGGGCCTCTACTGCGCTGTAATGTTCTGTGTTCTATGTTCTAACATATCATTAGCTAAAATGAATTATTCAGCAGTCTCAGTATGGAGTTGCATTTTTTTTAGATAAATTGACTCCTTGCAATTCCATACACTGACTTTTATGAGAAACATGATACAAATATATATTCGTTAAAGGTACAGTATTATCACAACAGTGATAAATTAGAAATTAAAACTGTTACCTTTCATTTTTAAATTATTGTTCAATTGTTATTTTTTGCATTCATTCATGGGACATGGCCATTGCTGCCAGCATTTATTGTCCATCCTTAGTTGCCCTTGAGAAAGTGGTGGCAAGATGCCTTCTTGAATAGTAGCAATCCACATGCTGTGGGTTGACCCACAGTGCCGTTAGGAAAGGAATTCCAGGATTCTGACAGCGACTGTGAAGGAACAGTGATATATTTCTAAGACAGGATGGTGAATGGCTTGGAGGGGAACTTGCAGTGGTGATGTTCCCATATATCTGCTGGAGAAGTGGTCATGTGTTTGGAAGGTGTTATCTGAAGATTTTTAGTGAATTGCTGCACTGCATCTTGTAGATAGTACCCACTGCTGCTACTGAGTGTGGTGGTGGACTAGAAGTTTTTGGATTTGGTGCCAATCGGTCAGGCTGCTTTGTGTCAATAGTGTCAAGCTTCTTGAGTATTGTTGGAGTTGCACCCACCCAGGTTAAGTGGAGAGTATTAATGATTAAGCTGTTTCAGTGCTATACTTAAATTCTGTTATAAATAAAACTAGTTTTGATTTTTAAAAATCCATAATTTGTCAGTGGAATCACTCCTGAAGTGAAACATCCTATCCTCACATTTATGCCAAAATGAAAATTTGTTGGAGTTTAGTCTGATTTCATAAAATAACTTGCGATGCTAGTCCAAAGCCCTAATACACATTGTTATAGAAAAGTGAACGTTTGGGCTTTTGAAATGCAATCATGTAAAGATTGCAGGGGAAACACATTGTACTAGAAGCACTGTACTTCTTTGAGAACATAACACAACACCCACTTCCCAATACAAAGCATTCCTGAAAACAGCAATGGATCGCTTTCTTACAATTCAAAGGTCACATGCAGCTAAAACTATGGTAAAAATAAGTCATATTTATGTGGTTCAAAAGTTAAACAGATGCTTAATATTCTAACATTGTGTAACATGCACGTGCATTCTCCTACGTAATGACAAACCTTTACCAGAACTCCCACGTGGCTCAATCTCTGTTGCTTCTGAAGTGCAGCAGAGATAGAAGCAGGTTACTCAGATCTGTGCTCTGATGATTGGTTGAGATCCACTGGGTTTTGGAGTTTACGATGAACTTTTTAGACTGCTCTACTTGCCACTTTTCAAAGACAGATTTGGTTATTGAGACATGAAGCAGCATGTGGGGTCACTGACAAAATGAGAAACAATGGATGAGCAGAAGCACTTTGAGTCAGCTTCCCATACCACATTCTTTGCTGCTGCTTCAGAAGTATCCTTTTGTTCTTAGGAGCCCAAGGTTCAACATCCGTATCTATCTATGCAGAACCTGGAGCCTGCAGCCTTCCACACAAGCTCGCCGCTGCTGTCAGCATCTCCATTTCTTCTTGTTCACTTGTGATCTGAATTCATCAGTTGAAAACACGCCCATTAGCCTTACTGGTTGCACTGAAGATTGAGTATCTGAGTTGGTACATGGCCTGCATGAATCCTACAACAGTGCACCCTCAGAGTGAGTAACCTTCTCTGAGGAGTTATTGTCCTTCTCATGGATCACCTCTTCTGGGCCGTTTGAGAGTTCAAAGATATGAATTAGAACCACGAAAGGAAGATAAAGTGATTATTTACACACTGCTGATACTGTCAATATTTATGCCATGTAGCAGTCTGATGTTTAAATTATCTCACCAAGCAGGAGGCCCCATCTCTGATGATCAAGGATGCTGAGACACTAATAACATCCAGCCTTTCCTTCATGTTTGTACTCTCTCCTCCTGACAAGAAGTGACCAAAGAGGCTTATCAATAAGATTAAAGGTAAGTACTCAACAGATGGACAAATAATATTGTTGACAGTGACTATGATGGAGAGATGTGTCTTTGCATTAAGATGAGGGTAAGTGCCAGTGGTAGACAGACTGATGGGGAATGTGAAGTGCAGATGCAGGGAGATATTCAGAAAATTGGTTTGAGAAGTGATGTGCTATAGTCTTGAGCATGCACAGTGAGGGTATTAGGCTGATACGCTCAGCACAGTATTGTCAAATAAGCCAGTTTTTCTGACCTATATTGAATGATTTTTGCTGCTGAGCTTCTGTGCTATTTCCAGCCAGACCTCGGTTTGATTAGCAGGTTCTTCGTCCCATCAGTAAAAAATTATATCTTCCTGTGTAGTTTTACAATACCTATCTTTATACCCAGTGAAGCTGGTGAGGTTCATCCTGAGAATGTGTGCACTTCATTCTGTCACAAATCCAAGAGATGTCGCTGATCTGTGCTGAGCCAGCATGGGAGGAGTATATCAAGATTGCTTGAGCTGACAAAAGGATGGAAGTAGAAAGGGTAGAAGTAGAAACAACTAGGATTGGTGGCCATCTAGTCACTCCACAAGCAAAATATCCCAGTGGTCATTGAGTGAGGACAGATTTGGGTTAGCTGTGACATCTCGCAATCAACTGTTTACTGTTCAAGCTCAAAAGACTGAATGGCTTACTCCTGCTGTAAGTCCTATGTTCTATGATTACACATGGAAATTTGGGTACTGTATTCAAAAATTGCTGGATCGAAAGGCATTGTATGCACATCAACTTGGGTGGCACCTGCAGGAGAGGAGGGGATGAAGCAGAAAATGAGAAATGAATGCATAAATTAAACTAACAAAAACGGATATGGTTTGATAAAGCTTTAATAAATAAGAACAAAACATTACTGAAATATTTTTATGAGAATCATGAGGAGTATTTTTGAGAGCCAGTTATGTGAAGAGTTTTCTTAGTAAGGAATGGCTAATAAAATAATTAAGTTAAGGGATAGAATTGTGATTACATACAACAAAGCAATCACAGGAATTTATTGAAAGTATAAAGGGACAAAGTGCTTACAGAAACATTCTTGAATGCATTCATTTATTCAATAAATATGAAGAATTCTGCTTTACTTCCGATCATCTTTGCTCCATAGACTCTTTTTCTGTTTATTCTCTCATGACTACCCCTTCCCACCCACCTTCGGACCATGTTGTTCAAATACTTGACTTGTTTGATGGTATGACCATTTTTTGCAGCTGTGGGACAGATTCAAAAAAGAGATTCAATTTTGTGAAAATATAATACAGTGAACAATATAAGTTTCTTATCTAAACTGGTTTACTTTACCTGGAGTTGATTGTTGAGTTACCATTCAATAATAATCACTAAAGTTAAGATGGTATAAGTGCAAGTTGGGTTGCAATAAAGTCATTGGGCTGGATATTAGCTCTTGAGGCAAGCAGTATGGAAAATTTCTCAGCTTGCCACAGCAGCCTTGATAATAAAGTATTCCATCCCAATTTTCACTCCAGGAGTTGGGTGTGGGATAGAGTGCGATGGGCAGTCCCTGCGGCCACCTTTGATCTGCAGCCAGTGGCTCTATCCCCACCCAACCTCTGGAGCAAAAACTGGGATGGGATCCTTTCTATCAAGGCTGGTACGACAAACTGAGAAATTTTCCAACCAATACTATCTGCCTTAAGAGCTAATATCCAGCCCAATGATTTTGTTGTAACTTAACTTCTGAGCTATTTAAAAATGTCGGCCTGGTGCTCAGAAACAGTGTCCCAATTGTTTCTTTAAGTTATAGGCCCCTAGTGCTCGCTCCTCACATTCCACAACTTCCTAACTGACTTCTTATAGCACCTCTGTGCCCTATGCCAATCTAATGCCAACTCATGCTGACCCAGGTCTTCCAACACCATGGCTCCTTATAGCCCCCTGTCAACTTAATTACAATTCAGGACAATCCTCTCGCATCCGCTCCCTCCCTACCACCACTCACTCTTTTCCTTTATACACTTCATGCCAACTCACCCAGTATTTACCACAGGCAATCATTAGCTGTCATATTGAAGTGAAATTAAAGATAAGGTCTAGATATCTATTACAGCCTGTAATATACTTCAAAAAAAAATCATTTATCAAAGTCCATTCAAATTTGTTTAAAGCTTTAAGTACTTAATCCCTTATAAAAACAAAGACTTGCATTCATAATCCCAAACTAAATTTAGGAATCTCTGCTAGGATAATTATAGGCCGAGAAAAGCAGCCAAACATTTAAAATACCTAATGATAGCGCTTAGTGTAATGTCAACAAATAGCGCAAATGCTCAAACAAATTTTTCAACTCTCACTAATAGAACTCTAGACAATAACCAAGCCAAAAATCTATAAAAACATTAAAGTCAAGGTCCAGCATACTCTAAAAAAAATGCAGGATGGCTGGTAGAATACAAAAGCTGAGTTGCAATACTTAACTAGAGGCATGATCCATGTTTTTATAATGCACTGAATGCAGCATGTGGCTCACTCATTGTAACCTTTGATCTTCTGTCAAACTTTCTCTCTGATGTCTTTACCAAGGATCCAGTTTCAAGGTTTCAACCTCTTCTGATATCCCACACTCCTTGGTCATTATGTGCATACAAGGTTTGCCTTTCATGAAATATCATAGAAACCCAGCTGTGTCACATTGTACACTATGTGTGGTCTCAGCAATGTCTTGTATAGCTGTTACAAGATTTCCCTATATTCTATTCCATCCCCCTTGCAATCAAGGCCAACATTTCATTTGCCTTCTTAATCAACTGCTGTACCTGCATGCTGACATCTGTGTGATTCATCTACAAGGATACTCAATGCACCGCACACATTCTGTAGTCTATATTTAAAATAACATGCTCCTTGTCCATTCTTCCTGTCAAAGTGAACAATGTCACGTTTTCCCACATTATATTCCATCCCAAAACTGAGCCCATTCACTTAACATACTGAATCCTTTTGCAGACTTTTTGTATTCTCCTCAAACCTTGCTTTCCTATCTATTCTCATATCATCAAATTTTGCTACAATACAGTTAGTCCTTTCATCCAAATAATTAAGAGATTATACATAGTTGAGACCCCAGCACTGATCCCTGTGGCATTCCACCCTGAAAATGACCCATCTATCCAAACTCTTTTCCTAATAGTTAGTCCTCTATCCACACTAATTTCCCACCCACAACATCATAAGTTCTTATCTTATGTAGTAACTTTTTAATGTGGCATTTTATCAAATGCCTTTTGGAAATTCTGTATACTATATTTACAGATTTACCTTTTCCCAACTTGTTTATTACATCCTCAAATAACTTGAATAAATATGTTTAACACAAAACCATGTTCATGCTGACTGATTGTATTATGATTTTCTAAATGACTGACTACTACTTTAATATTGAATTCCAGCATCGTCTCAATGTGATGGTACTCCGACAGCTCGGTGGCAATGTTAGGGAAGAGCACCCTGCAGGGGAACTAACGGATCCCAAGTTAAAAAAAGAGAATCAAGTTCAGGGGAGTTGTCAACCTTCAGTCCCATTAGTATTCCCATTATTTTTTTTGGTGGCGAGAGTTCCTTTCCTTGATTATCAACCATTTTTGTTTTATATTTGCTATTGAGAAGACAATTATGAAATACTTATTCAAAGTCCCTGTCATTTCCTTAATTCCCATTACTATTTCCCTCTAAGGAATCAGTTTAACTACTTTTCACTTCAGTCTTTGGGCAGCATTCAAAATCCTGCAGCTTCGATCAGAGTCTCCAGCTATGCATGCGCAAAAAACCCAGCAACATTACTGACTCCCATATCCCCCCACCCAGACTGAATGTGCCCACCTTTCCCCTACCAATCACAGGCAGAGTGGCAACAGGCCCCCTCTCATTGTTCCCTTGGAGCAGCACGGAGAGGCAGCGATTTGGGAAAGTGTGAAGTTCGAGTGTTAAGTACTTTTTTAACTTTTCTCTTTGTTTAAAATAGCGAGCGGGGGTAGTTTTTGCCGTTTTTATTTAAACTAACAAGAAACCGGAAGTCGTCATTAGGATGCTGCCGGTAGTTGTAGTTTTCTCTGACTCTATAAATTGGTCCAGAGAGGAAACCCGATACTCTACACAAGTAGAGTATCCCACCTCCCTCCTCCTCTAACCTAATAATAAAAGTGTGTGGGAAGTTTGTTTTCTCTCTCTCCTTAAAGTAAATTAAAGTATCAGGGATGGCAGTGCAGGCAGTCTGTTGCAACTCCTGTAGTATGTACGAGGTGAAGGACACCAGTAGTGTTCCTGCTGATTATACCTGCAGGAAGTGTGCCCATTTGCAGCTCCTTGAGGATCGTGTTAAGGAGCTGGAGCTGGAATTAGAGGACCTCAGGATAATCCGAGAGGTTGAGGAGGATATTGGCAGGAGTGACAAGGAGATAGTCACTCCTAAAAGTGATTCTTGGGTAACTATTCGGAGGAGGGGTAAGAAGCAATCGGGTAGACAATCCCCTGGGGCTGTTCCCCTCCAAAACAAATTTTCTGTCTTGGAGGCTACAGTTGAGGAAGAATCAATTGGTGATGACCAAAGGGAGCAGGTCTCTGGGGGTGAGCCTGCTGAGAATGCTTAGGTGGGTAAGGGGAATAGGAGATTGGGCCTAGTGATTGGGGACTCCATAGTTAGAGGGACAGATAGGAGAGTAAATAGTGATAAAAGTGAATCAGGGCTGGTGTGTTGCCTCCCAGGGGCTGGAGTCCAGGATGTCGCAGATCGAGTTTTTAAGATTCTTAAGGGAGAGGGGAGTCAACCGCAGGTCATAGTTCATGTGGGGACACATGATATAGGAGGGACGAGGGAGGGGGATATTAAGCAGAAATTTATGGAGTTGGGGTGGATGCTTAAGGCAAAAACTGGCAGAGTGGTTATCTCTGGACTCTTGCCTGTGCCAAGGGATAGTTTAGAGAAGAATAGAGAGAGGGAATGTTTGAACTCGTGGCTGCGGGGGTGGTGCAGGAGGGAGGGGTTCAGGTTCCTGAACAATTGGGACTCATTCTGGGATAGGTGGGACCTCTACAAGAGAGATGGTCTACACCTGAACCAGAGGGGAACTAATATCTTGGGGGGAAAATTTGCTAAGGCTATGCAGGGGGCTTTAAACTGATTCGGGGGGGGGTGGGATCCTAAGTAGTTGGGGTGCTAAGAGGGATGAGAGTAAGGGGGTCATAGAGGAAAACTGTAAAACACAGCAGCGTACGGGTGGGGTAGGGCATGGTTTGAAATGCGTATACTTTAATGCAAGGAGTATTCGCAATAAGGGGGAGGAACTTGCAGCTTGGACCAGTACCTGGAACTTCGATGTTGTGGCCATTTCAGAGACTTGGGTAGAGCAGGGACAAGAATGGATGTTGCAGGTTCCGGGGTTCAAATGCTTTAGTCGGAGTAGAGAAGGAGGTAGAAGGGGGGGAGGAGTGGCATTATTAGTCAAAGACTGTATCACAGTGACAGAAAAGAAGTTTGATGAGGACTTGTCTGTTGAGGTAGTATGGGCTGAGATTAGAAACAGGAAAGGAGAGGTCACCCTGTTGGGAGTCTTTTATAGACCTCCTAAAAGTTCTAGAGAGGTTGAGGAAAGGATTGCCAAGTCAATTCTGGTCAGGAGTGAAAGTAATAGGGTAATTGTTATGGGGGACTTTAACTTTACTAATATTGATTGGAATAGCTATAGCTCTAGCTCGTTAGAGGGGTCAGTTTTCGTACAAAGTGTGCAGGAAGGTTTTTTGACTCAGTATGTAGATAGGCCAACTAGAGGTGAGGCTACATTGGATTTGGTGCTGGGCAATGAGCCAGACCAGGTGTTAGGCTTGGAAGTTAGTGAACATTTTGGTGATAGTGACCACAATTCGGTTACGTTCACCTTAGTGATGGATAGGGATAGGCATGAAGCTGGGGGCAGTAGTTATAGCTGGGGGAAGGGTAATTATGAGGCCATCAGGAGAGAATTAGGGTGCATAGATTGGACTAGGAAACTACAGGGACTGGGAACATCTGGAATGTGGAGCTTATTCAAGGAGCAGCTGCTGCGAGTCCTTGATAAGTATGTCCCTGTCAGGCGAGGAGGAAATGGTCGAGTAAGAGAACCTTGGTGTACAAAAAAAGTTGATTTGCTGGTTAAAAGGAAAAAGGAGGCTTATGTCAGGATGAGGCTTGAAGGCTCGGTTAGTGCAATGGATAGCTATAGATTAGCCAGGAGGGAGCTAAAGAGTGAATTGAGGAGAGCTAAGAGAGGACACGAGAAGACTTTGGCTGATAGGATTAAGGAGAATCCTAAAGCTTTCTTTAGATATGTTAAGAATAGAAGATTGGTTAGGACAAGACTAGGGCCAGTCATAGACAGCAGTGGGAAGTTGTGCGTGGAGCCTGAAGAGATTGGAGAGGTACTGAATAAATATTTCTCTTCGGTATTCACGCAGGGTGATGTAAATGTAGTTATGGAGAACACTGAGGTACAGGGTAGCAAACTGGAAAGTATTGAAGTAGATAGGGAGGATGTGCTAGATATTCTCGAGGGTTTGAAGTTGGATAAGTCCCCTGGGCCGGACGGGATTTACCCTAGGATTCTCTGGGAGGCAAGAGAGGAGATTGCAGAGCCTCTGGCTCTGATCTTCAGGTTGTCGTTGGTTACAGGTGTGGTTCCGGAGGACTGGAGGATAGCGAATGTGGTCCCGTTGTTAAAGAAGGGGAAGAGAGACCTTCCAGGGAATTATAGGCCAGTGAGTCTTACTTCTGTTGTGGGCAAAGTATTGGAGAGAATTATTAGCGATAGGATTTATAGTTATTTAGAGAGAAATGAATTGATTGGGGATAGTCAGCATGGTTTTGTGAAGGGTAGGTCGTGCCTTACTAACCTCATTGAGTTTTTTGAAAAAGTGACCAAAGAGGTGGATGGGGGTAAGGCGGTTGATGTGGTATATATGGACTTTAGTAAGGCGTTTGATAAGGTGGCCCATGGAAGACTTCTGCAGAAAATGCAGATGTATGGGATAGAGGGTGATTTAGCTAATTGAGTTAGGAATTGGCTAGCAGATAGAACATAGAAATAGAACATTACAGCACAGAACAGGCCCTTCGGCCTTCGATGTTGCGCCAACCAATATAAAAAGCAATGCCCCTCAAAACTAAACCATTCCCTTCTCTTCCATATACTTATCAACTAACCTCTTAAACGCCACCAAACTTGGCGCATCTACAACTGCTGCAGGCAGGGCATTCCACTCCCGAACCACCCTTTGGGTAAAGAACCTGCCTCTGATATCCGTCCTATAACTATCACCCCTTAATTTAAAGCTGTGTCCCCTCGTGCTAGCTTTTTCCATCCTAGGAAAAAGGCTATCACTGTCCACCCTATCTAAACCTCTAATCATCTTATATGTTTCGATCAGGTCCCCTCTTAGCCTCCTCCTTTCTAACGAAAACAACCTCAAATCCCTCAGCCTCTCCTCATAAGACCTGCCCTCCATACCAGGCAACATCCTGGTAAACCTTCTCTGTACCCTCTCCAATGCCTCCACATCTTTCTTATAATGTGGGGACCAGAACTGCACACAATACTCCAAGTGCGGCCGCACTAGAGTTTTGTACAGTTGCAACATGACGTTGCGGCTCTGAAATTCAATCCCTCTACCAATAAAAGCCAAGACTCCATATGCCTTCCTAACAACCTTCTCGACCTGACTGCCTACTTTCAGGGATCTATGCACATACACACCAAGATCCCTCTGTTCATCTAGACTATAAGAATCCTACCATTTGCCCTTATACTCTACTTACATTTGATTATTTCTGCCATAGTGCATTACCTCACACTTTTCCACATTAAACTCCATTTGCCACCTCTCGGCCAGCTCTGCAACTTGTCCAAGTCCCTCTGCAAACTATAACACCCCTCTTCACTATCTACCACTCCACCGACTTTAGTGTCATCTGCAAATTTACTAATCCATCCTTCAATACCCTCATCCAGATCATTTATAAAAATTACAAACAGCAGGGGCCCCAAAACAGACCCCTGAGGTACACCACTTGTCACCGAACTCCAGGATGAATATATCCCATCAACCACACCTCTCTGTCTTCTATTCTGCTAGGCCAATTCATAACCCAATTAGTAAATCACCCTCTATAATCCATACATCTGCATTTTCTGCAGAAGTCTTCCATGGGCCAGATAGAAGCAGAGGGTGGTGGTTGATGGGAGTTTTCATCGTGGAGTTCGGTTACAAGTGGTGTACCTCAGGGGTCTGTTTTGGGGCCCCTGCTGTTTGTAATTTTTATAAATATCTGGATGAGGGTATTGAAGGATGGATTAGTAAATTTTGCGGATGACACCAAAGTCGGTGGAGTGGTAGATAGTGAAGAGGGGTGTTATAGTTTGCAGAGGGACTTGGACAAGTTGCAGAGGCTGGGCTGAGAGGTTGCAAATGGAGTTTAATGTGGAAAAGTGTGAGGTAATGCACTATGGCAGAATAATAAAGTTGTAGAGTATAGGGCTAATGGTAGGATTCTTAGTAGTGTGATGAACAGGGATCTTGGTGTTTATGTGCATAGATACCTGAAAGTAGGCAGTCAAGTCGAGAAGGTTGTTAAGAAGGCATATGAGTCTTTGCTTTTATTGGTAGGGGGTTTGAATTTTGGAGCCGCAACGTCATGTTGCAACTGTACAAACTCTAGTTGGGCGCACTTGGAGTATTGTGTGCAGTTCTGGTCCCCGCATTTAAGAAAGATGTTTGGATGCTTTGGAGGGTACAGAGGAGGTTTACCAGATGTTGCCTGGTATGGAGGGCAGGTCTTATGAGGAGAGGCTGAGGGATTTGAGGTTGTTTTCATTAGAAAGGAGGAGGCTAAGAGGGGACCTAATCGAAACATATAAGATGATTAGAGGTTTAGATAGGATGGACAGTGATAGCCTTTTTCCTAGGATGGAGAAAGCTAGCACAAGGTGACACAGCTTTAAATTAAGGGGTGATAGTTATAGGACGGATGTCAGAGGTAGGTTCTTTACCCAAAGGGTGGTTCGGGAGTGGAATGCCCTGCCTGCAGCAGTTGTGGATGCGCAAGTTTGGTGGCGTTTAAGAGGTTAGTTGATAAGTATATGGAAGAGAAGGGAATGGTTTAGTTTGGAGGGGCATTGCTTTTTATATTGGTCGGCGCAACATCGAAGGCCGAAGGGCCTATTCTGTGCTGTCGTGTTCTATTTCTCTTTCTATTTCTCCTCCACTGATCACAGGCAGAGTGGCAGCAGCCCCCACTCCTCCCCTACCACTGATGGTAGACAGATGGCAATGACCCCCCCCCCCCCCCCACCCCCCACTTCCCCACTAATTGTAAGCAGTAGCAGCAGCCACTACCCTACACCCCGCCAACCCTGGACCCACCTGTATAAGGCCTCCATTTGCTCCGACTCTAATGGCTGTATGACACTTTCCTCTCTCTCCTCAATCCCCAATCATCATTGAGGCCCTGATTCACCACCTCCCGCATAAGCACATCAGCAAGTGCTCCCTTGAGTTCCGCTCAATGTTAACAAGCAAACTGCATTTAACTTACTGGAATGCTCTGCCAAACTGACTGCAGCTGATCTGCCCTATTAAAGGGCAGCTCCACAAAACCCCCAAGGACATACAGGCAGAGCAGGAAAAAATGTCCAAGAGGCTTGCTTCCAGGTTCACAGAGGGCAACCTCAGTAGGTTGCTGGATGCTGCAGAGGTGAAACTGGACACCGTCTTCTTCCCAGCAGGACACAGACCTGGGGAAGGCAATGGAAAAGCGACCTGGAAGCAGTTGCCTTGCTTAGTGCCATGGCACTGGCCCCCCAAAACAGGAAAACAGTGCCACAAAAAAGGTCAATGAGTTCATCCAGGCAGCAAAAGTGAGTTCTTAACCCTATCTAGCATCTTTTCCTAAATCACCCCAGTTCCCCCCCACCCCCAGAACCTTGCATGCTTCCAACCCCTGTCCCCCAAACACTTCCTTTCTCCCTCCCCAAGAGTATCACTGGGCTTGCCCTCGAGGGCCACCCCCAATACTCTGCAAGTGTCACTCCATCATTTCTTTCATAGTTCCTTCTGTCCCAACAGAAGTCTGACCATAATAAGAACATAAGAACTAAGAGGAGGAATAGGCCATTTGGCCCTTCGAGCATGCTCTGCTCGATCATGGCTGATCTTTTTCATGGATTCAGCTCCACTTACCCGTCCATTCACCATAACACTTAATTTCTTACTGTTCAAAAATTTATCCTTGCCTTAAAAACATTCAATGAGGTAGCCTCAAATGCTTCAGTGGGCAAGGAATTTCACAGACTCACAACCCTTTGTTGAATTCCAATTAGTCCCAGTCTACTCAGTCTCTCCTCATAAGCCAATGCTTTGAACTCCAGAATCAATCTAATGAATCTCCTCTGCATTCCTTCCAGTGCCAAAATATCCTTTCCCAGGGGGACCAAAACTATCCATGGTATTCCAGGTAATGGCCTCACTAGCACATCATACAGCTGCAATATATCCTCAGTTTTTAAATACCATCTCTCTCACAATGAAGGATAAAATTCCATTTGCCTTCTTAATTACCTGCTGCACTTGCAGGCCAACCTTTTATGATTCATGCACAAGGACACCCAGGTCCCTCTGCATAGCAGCATGTTGCAATTTTTTTAACCATTTACAGAATAATCCATTTTGCTGTTATTCCTACCAAAATGGACAGCCTTGTATTTACTAACATTATACTCCAATCTGCCAGAACTTGTTCACTCAGACTATGTATATTCCTTTGCAGATTTCAGTGTCCTCTGCACACTTTGCTCTGTCACACATCATTGTGTCATCTGCCAATGTTGACACATTATACAAATCATTTATGTAAATTGTAAACAATTGTGGTCACAATACTGATTCCTGAGGCACACCACTAGTACTGATCGCCAACCAGAAAAACACCTATTTACCCCAACACTTTGCTTTCTGTTAGTTAACCAACCCTCTGTCCATGATAATACATTATCCATAACACCGTGCAACTTTATCTTTTGTAGCAGTCTTTGGTGCGGCACATTGTCAAATGCCCTCTGGAAATCCAGATACACCGCATCCACAGGTTCCCCATTGTTCACTACATATGTAATGTTCTCAAAGAGTTCCACCAAATTAGTCAAAGTTGACCTTCTCTTCATGAACCCATGCTGTGTCTTACCAATGGAACAATTTATATCCAGATGTCTTTCTATTTCTTCCTTGATAATAAATTTGAGCATTTACCCTTCTATAGAAGTTAAGCTGACTGGCCTATAGTTACTCACCTTTTGTCTATCTCCTTTTTTTAAACAGTGGTGTTGCATTTGCTTTTTTCCAATCTGCAGGAATCACCCCAAAGTTCAACTAATTTTGATAAGTTATCACTAATGCATTTGCTATTTCTCCTGCCGTCTCTTTTAGTACTCTGGGATGCGTTCCATTATGGTCAGGAGAGTTGTCTACCATTAACTTGCCCAACACTACCTCTTGCGTGATAATGATGGTTTCCAGTTCCTCTCCTCCTTCTTGTCATCAATGTTTGATGTTATTTGTGTTTTCCACTGTGAAGACCGACACAAAATACCTGTTCAATGCCCCAGCCATTTCCTTATTTCCTACTATTACATCCCTCTTCTCATCTTCTAAAGGACCAATGTTTATTTTAACTCTTTTTCATTTTATATATTTGCGGAAACTTTTGCTATCCGTTTTTATATTCTGCTAGTTTATTCTTAAAATTTTTTAATATAACTTTTTCCATGGTTTTCTGTTGACCTAAAGATTTCCCAATCCTCCAGTTTCTCTCTAATCTATGCCATTTGTATGCATTTTCTTTCAATTTGATGTACTCCTTTATTTCCTTAGATATTCATTACTGATGATCTCTTTCTACAGTTCTTCCTGTAGATGCGGCAGAGATGAGGAGGGACACACTGCAACCCCTCCCCCATCCCCCCCCTTCCCCCCCACAAGGAGGACACAGGCCCAGGGGGTTAATGGCAATGCCACCTTGGAGGCAGTTGCTACCTTGGTCAATGCCAGGGCACTGACCCCCAGAACAAGGAATCAGTACTACACGGTCAATGACCTTATCCAGCAAGGGTGTGTGCTTAACTCCATCCAGCATTTTGTCTCAAATTACACCCAGATTCTCCCACTCCCAGCACCCTGCATGCTTCCAACCCCTGACCCCCAAGCACCTCCTTCCTACTCCTCCCCAAGATGAACACTACGCTTGCCCTCTAAGGTCACCACCTAATACGCACAAGAAAAGACCAACCATACATAAGAGGACAAAGAAAAGGGGCGGTGAACCAGAAATCTAAGTCCTCACCTTTGAAGAGCAGATGCTGGAGTTGTCTCCAGAAGGGGAGACGTGGGCTGTGAGTGACAGCATGATTGGGCTGGAATTAAGAACTAAGCACCTGTCAATCCTCCATTTGATTTGAGCCAACTTCTAGGAGACATGGGTTTTTGGTGTGAGGGACGAGATTTAAAGAAAATGCGAGATGTGTGAGGCATGTTTATTTGTACAGAGAGGGGGATGGGTAGCTGGAACTCACTGCCAGGGGAGGTCACGGAGGCAGATATGAGAATGACTTCAAGGGGTGTCTTTACAGCTACATGAACGGGGTGGGAATATAGAGGCATATATGGTCTCCAGAAGGATAGGACATTATATTTCAATGGGCAGCCTGGTCACTACAAGTTTGGAGGGCCAAAGGGCCTGTTCCTGTGATGTAACCCTCTTTGTGCTTTGTTCTATGGAGAAATGTTAATCAAGTTTTTTGCATCCCAGATTCCTCTCCCTTCCTTGCACTTAACTTTGTGTCCTGCGTTGCAGAGACAGATTTTGACGCCCCGGGACATCAAAGATGCATTTGTGGGTTCTGGCAAACCTCTCTGCTATGCCAGGTTGTGCAGGGCACAGTACACCACCGCTATGTGGGAAGAGACCAGGGGGTTGTACTATAGGGCCCCATCAGAGCGGTACAGGTGCCAGAATCGCATTTTGAGGAGCTCTATGTAACTCTCCATTATCACGTGGGTAGCTACATGGTTCTCAGTATAGTGAGTTCTGCCTCAGTCAAAGACCTCCGCACAGGCGTCATCAGCCATGTCTGAAGCAGGTAATCCATATCATTCATGAGCCACCCTCGCATGCTGAGCTCCTCCTCAAATGCTTCCTGAAAATGAAGCTGTCATGCCAGGGCGCAAATGTGCATAATGTTCATATTATGGTCACACACCAGTTGCACATTCAGTTAATAAATCTTTGTGGATTCTGCCACGGGGCCTTGCAGGGTGTCAATGTCACCCTGTACATTAGGCATCCCCGCAGTGGCTGCGAACTCTGCAGCCCGGGCTTCCTACCAGGTGAAATTTGATGCACTGTCCAGCCAGGGGCACACAGGGCTGTAATGACCTGGTTGACACAGGTGTACATGGCTCATTGGAAAATGCCACATACATCTCCACTAGGGGTCTGGAAGCAACTAGTTGCACAAACGTTCAGAGCAGTCGTCAATTTGATACCTCCTGCCTCGAAGTGCCAGGTCTTGCAACACATGGTACAGGTGTTGCACTGTCTCCTTTTGGAGCCAGAGCCATCGGCGGCACTTGCCTGTTGTCCAATATCTGTTCAAATGACACTCATGCATGGAACCTCCGTGTCTCTGCTCCCTCCTTCTTCTGTGCCCCCCCACCCCGGATGAATGGCAGTCACTTCCTCCTGGCCATCTCCCTCTAGTCCTGGTAAGTGGTAAGTGGTAAGGCCTGGGCCTTCTTCACCCGCAGATTGGAAAACAGCAAAATGTGATGCCACTGTTTAAAAAGGAGGTAGACAAAAGGCAGATAACTATAGGCTTAACTTCTTTAGTAAGGACAATGCCTGAATCTAACATTAAGAAAGAAATAACATTTGGATATAAATTGTCCCATTGGTAACACTCAGCATGGGTTCATGAAAGATGGAACTTTTTGAGAACATTACATGCACAATGGACAATGGGGAACCTATGGGTTTGGTATATCTGGATTTCCAGAAAGCATTTGACAAGGTGTCACACCAAAGGCTGCTACATAAGATCAAGATGCAGGGTATTACTGTGATGTGTTATGGACAGAGGATTGGTTAACTGACAGAAAGCGAAGTGTTGGGATAAATGGCTGTTTTTCTGATTGGCGATCAATGATTAGTAATGTGCCTCAGGGGTCAGTGTTGGGACCACAACTGTTTACATAGATGATTTGGAGTTGGGGACCAAGTGTAGTGTGTCAAAAGTGGCACTTGATACTTAGATGGATGGCACAGCAAAGTCTGCAGAGGAAGCTGAAAGCCTGCAAAGAGATATAGATAGTCTAAGTGAGTGGGTGAGGGTCTGGCAGATGAAATACAATGTTGATAAATGTGATGTCATCCATTTTGGTAGGAATAACAGCAAAGTGGACTAATATTTAAATGGTTAAAAAATTGCAGCTGTAAAGGGACTCTGTAAAGGGACCTAGGTGTTCTTATGCAAGAATCACAAGGACCTGCTTTGCAGGTGCAGCAGATAATTAAGAAGGTAAATGGAATTTTGTCCTTCATTGCTAGACAGATGGAGGTTAAAAACAGTGAGGTTATGTTGCAGCTGTATAAGGTGCTGATGAGGCCGCACCTGGAGTACAGTGTACAGTTTTGGTTTTCTCACTTGAGAAAGAATACACTGTCACTGGAGGCAGTGCAGAGAAGATTCATGAGGTTGATTCTGGAGTTGAGAAGGTTGGCTTATAAGGAGAGACTGAATAGACTGAATCTATATTCACTGGAATTCAAAAAGTGAGGGGAGATCTTATAGAAACATATAAAATTCTGAAGGGAATTAACAAGATAGAAGCAAGGAAGTTGTTTCCACTGGTGAGTGAAACTAGAACTAGGGGGCATGGCCTCAAAATAAAGGGGAGCAGATTTAGGACTGAGTTGAGGAGGAACTTCTTCACACAAAGGATTGTGATTCTGTGGAATTCCCTGCCCAGTGAAGCATTTGGGGCTACCTCATTAAATGATTTTAAGCAAGGATAAATTTTTGAACGTACAGGAATTAAAGGTTATGGTGAACAAGCAGTTGAGTGGAGCTGAGTCCACAAAAAGATCAGACAATATCTTATTGAATGGGGGAGCAGACTCAAGGGGACAGATGGCCTATTCTTGCTCCTATTCTTATGTTCTTAATTCTTCGTCATGCACCTCCTCCTCAGTTCAGGCAGCAAACAAAAGAACAGCAAGATCAATTGGTTGCGGTCATCGCAAAAGCCATTTTGTCACTCTGATGGAGGGAGGAGGGGAGGGAGTTGAAGATGGAGAAGAACACTGCTTGCCTCTAGCCCAGTAACAATCAATGCCCATACTATTTCCCTACCCACATGCTCCTCAGAATCGTAGCTTTTTGTAAAGTTCAGAGGCTGCAGCAAGTGTTTTGCCCACGTCCTTCAGCTGGTAGGGTGCTGAGAGTACTCGGACCCAGCAGCACCCAAAAGACGCACAGTCAGTGCTGAGACCCGGGTCCATGCTGAAATTCAGACATTGAAGACCCTGCTGAGCAACAGTACCCCCAGCCTCATACACTTGCAGAGCCCTCGCCGATCCTAGAAACAAAATGACTGTAGCGAAAGGACACCCGTGAGCAGCAGAGAACTATCAGACGCTATATGCTTACCTCCTCACTGATGGAGCGCCAGAGTTGGATTCTATGGAGCATATCTGCTTTGCACAGATTGCCAATAGGCGAACAGGGTGTAAAGGGGAAATGCCGGAAAAGTTGGGCACGCAACCCAATAAATCAATTTAAATGCATGCATAATGGTTTTATCGAGTGCAATTTTAGTGAGGCGAGCGTGGTAGTAAAGAGTGATGTTTCAGTTAGAACAGTGTGATTGTAAAGTGAGAGATTTCAGTAAGGAGGGCATGACTGTAAATAGCAAGATATCAGTAAGGAAACGTAATTGTAAAGAGCAAATGCATTTAAATGGCTGTCGCAACTGTTTCAGGGAATCCAGTGCAGAGACAGGCGCACATTGTGCTATTCGCCTCATTCCTGACTTTACCAAATTTTCGTGCAGGAAAATGGGCTCAACTCGATGGTAAAATCTGACCAATGATGTCCACTCGGCACTCAATTGAGAATTACCGAATTCAATTCACATTAACAACCACAACAGATTAAATGGATGTATTTACTCAGTGTAGATTTAACTCAAATCCTCAAAACAGAAGTACAACAGTAAAATAGTGCCATCAATACAATACCTACTTCAATAATGAGGGTTTAGGATCACATTTGAACGCCGCATGCTCTGGCGACTAGCAAAAAAGGTAGATGCTGAATGGATAGAAGTACTCGAGGAGGAGGATGTTTGTTGCACATCATTTGCAGTGTGTACATAAAGTACATCAGACTCCCCTGGAATGAGGCCAGCAAAGTGAATACATGTTAACCAAAAAAAAGCAGCTTTAACAATCAAAATGGAAAACTCATTGCTTATATGACACTTGATCAATAAGGCATAATGAGCTGTTAAGAATCCAGGCTACAACTCAGTTTAAAATTGGAATTGATTTTATATTTTCTCCACTGAAATTGGGTTTTATATTCATTTTTTTCCTTTTCATTGGTCAATCTGCAGCCAGTTGCTGGGACGTATGTGAAACTGACCTGTGAATAACCTACAAAGATTTTTTGTACTGCTTGGCAAATCCCACTGATAATCTGAACAACATCAAGAGCCATTAAGATGCATTGGCCAAGTTAAACTGACCTGAATGTTAGGCTTACCGGAGTAAATATGTGGGGTTATGGGAATAGGGCCTGAGTGGGATTGTGGTCAGTGCAGACTCAATGGGCTGAACAGCCTCCTTCTATACTGTAGGGATTCTATTATTCTATGATTTGGCCATGTAAGAAAGAGTAGGTTCCCTCAGAACAAACAACTTGAACAACTGACAGAGGGAGGAATTTTGTTTCGTCTTGTAGAGCGATAGTGTAAAGGAAGAAGGTAGTCTCATTTTGAATGGAGACCTTAGGTCTACTGTGTCCAATTAATCAAACTATTTTGTATCATGATCAACATGTTCCTGAACATTTTTTTTCTTACAATTAAAAGCTAACTAAATTCGGTACACACTGAAAAAAGAAACATTGTACTTAATTTACAGTTTCTAAAATAATTAATGGTCTAAGAGTTCCTATGGAATTATTCATTATATTAAAACTGAATCAGACAGCATAGAAGATCATTTGAGTTATTATTGTCACATGTATTAGCATACAGTGAGAAGTATTGTCTCTTATGTACTATACAGACAAAGCATAATATTCATAGAGAAGGAAATAAAGGTGCAGAATCTAGTATTACAGTCATAGCTCGAGTGTAGAGAAAGATCAACCAAGTGCGAATTAAGTCCATTTGAAAGTTTGACAACAGCAAGAAACAAGCTGTTTCAAGTCGGTTGGTATGTAACCTCAGGCTTTTGTATCTTTTTCCTGACGGAAGAAGGTGTAAGAGAGGATGTCCGGGGTGCATGGGGTCCTTGATTATGCTGGCTGCTTTGCTGAGGCAGCGGGAAGTGTAGACAGAGTCGATGGATGAGAGACTGGTTTGTGTAACAGATTGGGTTACATTTGCGATTTTTTGTAGTTTCTTGCAATCTTGGGCAGAGCAGGAGCCATATCAAGCTGTGATATAACCGGAAATAATCCTTTCTGTGGTGGATCTGTAAAAGTTGGTGATACTCGTAGCTGAATGCCAAATTTCATTTGACCGTTCTGTTGTAATGTAATATGCCTTTCAAGGAAAGCAGCTTGACATTATGAGAAAGAAGTGTGTCATGTAATCTAATTTTAATTTCAACTTTTGCTCTGCTGATCTCTTCAAGCTTTATATCCATATGTATCAATTTTCATGTGCCTAGTACTAATAAATGAACCCAAAACATGTTTATCTGATCTCTTATGAGTGATTGAGGGGCAGCACAATGGTTAGCACTGCTGCCTCACAGCTCCAAGGATCTGATTTCATTCCTGGCTTGGGTCACTGACTGGGTGGAGTTTGTATATTTTCCCCATGTCTGTGAGTTTCCTCAGGGTGCTCTGGTTTCCTCTCTCAGTCCAAAGATGTACATGTTAGGTTTTTGGTTAAATTTCCCCTAGTGCGCTGGGATGCTTAGATTAAAGGGAGTAGCAGGGTAAATATGTGGGGTTACAGGATAGGGCCTGGGTGGGATTATTGTTGGTGCAGACTCGATGGGCTGAATGGCCTCCTTCTGCATTGTAGGGATTCTATGATTGATGCCTTTACATCATTATAACACAATATATGCCTGCTCTGAAAGAGTTATCAATTAGTCCCCATCCCCCATCTCTACCCTTTTACTTTTTTTCTTTCTTTTTTAAGTATAGGGTAAAATTAAGCTGAAATTTAATGCAAAGAAACCTGAAGTGATGCATTTTGGTAGAAAAAACAAGAGAGGTGGTATAAATGAAATGGTGCAATTTGAAAGGGGGGTGCAGAAACAGAAGACCTGTGAGTTCATGTGCACAAATCCCTTAAGTTAGTAAAACAAGGTCAGAAGGCTATTTTTAAAAAACACATGGATTATTGATTTTATAAGTAGGGGCAAAGATACGATCATAGTATCTCGTCACATAGCAGAACATGTAGCTGGAAGCCGATAGTTGATGGCTTTACCTCCACTGATAGCCACTGGCAATGCATGCCCACCAACTGCAACAAGAAAGTAGTGCTATTCCAGAAGTCTACATATCTCAAGAACAACCACCATGAAAACCTTCGTCTCCTGAGGAATTGATGTTTGCACATACCAGCAGGTCTGTAACTTTCCCTGTAAACCCTGTGTTGGGGGTCTCACCTCTTTGGCCCTAGATCTCAATTTAAATCCTGTCTCCCTGTAAAGAATCATGCAGCAGAGGACAAGGCAGTGCTGTTGTTGTTGTTATTCCTGTCGTTGGCATTGATGCTTCGTCTCCTCCTGTTCACATCAGAGATGCAAGATAGATCTGCAAACAGTGCTCTCATGTGGGGGTGAAGGCTGACAGCAGCTAGGCACAAAGTTCTTCCCATCAAGCAGTAAAAGCACACTGCTGGGGTTGTTGTGTGCACCAGTCTCTCATCGGGGCATGAAGCTCATATTGTTTCAAGGTTGACAATGTTCCAAGCTTGTTTGTGAATGGCTCTGGAAATAGGACTGCTTGCTATTAATATTAGAATAGTTTGTTAAAACATCAGTCAATTATCTATTTACATGTGCCAGATACTTGACTGCAAGGAGACGTTTTCCACTTGGCTGCAAAAGATGGATGATATTGGAACCCTGGCCCAATGTCACACTTAACATCCAGTATGCACCCAACACTGCCTGGCCTTGCCCATTAAAAATCCCTTCATATATAGAAAAGCATTAAGGCTATGTTAAACCTTTATAATTTAGTGGTTATGTCTCAGCTGGAGTATCCAATTCTGAGCACCACCCCTTAAGAAACGTGTCAAGGCCTTAGAAAGAGTCCCAAAACATTACAATCCCAACCCAAAATCAATGGACCTTTCCGTAGTCCAACTCTTGCATGCTCTGATTCCTGTCACGGGGGATGGACAGTAAAATTCTGGCCATGGAGTCATAAAGACTCATAGTCACATAGTCACAGCACAGAAAGCTCACTGAATTTGCACCAACAGTAACATCACTAAAGTTGCGCTAATCCCATTTTACAGCACTTGACCATATCCCATTTCTTCCCAGTAACAGTCAGAATGTTCTTGCAGTCAACTTCAAAATGTTGGGTAGAATTGTCCAGACGTTCGTACCAGTTGAAAGGAGATTTAGCTGAGCTCCAAATTCTCCGTACTCTGTGGCGGTGACAGCAGCGTGTTAATGGCCAAAGAATTAACTATAACAATAACCCATCCCTACCTATCCATGAGACTTCCCCAACTCCACAAACCCCATTACAGAAATCCATACCCCCATATTTCCCTGTCCTGATCCAACCACTCCCAACCTGTCTCCTGACAGCCCCACCCTCCCAGCCCAACCCTCTGACCAATTCCCAAACCTCCTCCCACTCCCCCAACCCAGATATAATCCCTGATTCCCTTCACCCACTCCCCAAAGCCTGACTACTGCTGACTTTGCCCCCTCCAACCAGGCTTGACCTGACTTCTGACTACATCTGTCTTTTAGGCCTGACTCAACTTCTTTCACCCACTCCTAAGCCTGACCTGGGGCTCCTCAAAATATAACCCACTTACTTTATAATAAACTTTCTCCTTGGAAAGGTGTCACAGTGTTGTCACTGCTTCACAGCGCCAGGACCTGGGTCTGATTCACAGCTTGGATCACTATCTGTGTGGAGTTTGCACGTTTTTCCTGTTTCTGCGTGGATTTCCTCAGGGTGCTCCGGTTTCCTTCCACAGTGTGAAGGACATGCTTTGGTGCATTGACCTGAACAGCTGTTGAAATGTGGCGACGAGGGAAATTTCACAGTAACTTCATTGCAGCGTTAATGTAAGCCTTACTTGTGACTAATAAATAAAATTTAAATTTTAGCTTGTCAAAGGTCTTTTATCTGACATACGGCAGCTAGCGCCATAAAAAAGAGGCTTGGCTTTCCTAACTCTAACTGAGCTGCCCCTGACTACAGGCTCTGGGAACACGCTGTGCAACATAATTTTGAATCCCAACCTGAGTCTGGAGATAGGAAAGCTGAATTTCAAGATCTGTAACAACAAATGGAATGTGTAGTCCATTTGTACTCAATTGTGATTCCACCTGAAATTGGGTTAATAGAACAATTGCAGGACTACGAAGAAATAGCAGGAATAATGGACAACTTTTCCAAAGAGCTGGCACAGTGAGTCAAACTGCCTATTGTGCTGTATGATTCAATGTTTCACTATAGAACATAGAACATAGAACATTACAGCACAGAACAGGCCCTTCGGCCCTTGATGTTGCGCTGACCAATATAAAAAGCAATGCCCCTCCAAACTAAACCATTCCCTTCTCTTCCATATACTTATCAACTAACCTCAAACGCCACCAAACTTGGCGCGTCTACAACTGCTGCAGGCAGGGCATTCCACTCCCGAACCACCCTTTGGGTAAAGAACCTACCTCTGATATCCGTCCTATAACTATCACCCCTTAATTTAAAGCTGTGTCCTCTCGTGCGAGCTTTCTCCATCCTAGGAAAAAGCCTATCACTGTCCACCCTATCTAAACCTCTAATCATCTTATATGTTTCGATTAGGTCCCCTCTTAGCAGCCTCCTTTCTAACGAAAACAACCTCAAATCCCTCAGCCTCTCTTCATAAGACCTGCCCTCCATACAGGCAACATCCTGGTAAACCTCCTCTGTACCCTCTCCAATGCCTCCACATCTTTCTTATAATGTGGGGACCAGAACTGCACACAATACTCCAAGTGCGCCCGCACTAGAGTTTTGTACAGTTGCAACATGACGTTGCGGCTCCGAAATTCAATCCCCCTACCAATAAAAGCTAAGACCCCATATGCCTTCTTAACAACCTTCTCAACTTGACTGCCTACTTTCAGGGATCTATGCACATACACACCAAGATCCCTCTGTTCATCAACACTATTAAGAATCCTACCATTAGCCCTATACTCTACACATTTATTATTCCTGCTATAGTGCATTACCTCACACTTTTCCACATTAAACTCCATTTGCCACCTCTCGGCCCAGCTCTGCAACTTGTCCAAGTATCTCTGCAAACTATAACACCCCTCTTCACTATCTACCACTCCACCGACTTTAGTGTCATCTGCAAATTTAATAATCCATCCTTCAATACCCTCATCCAGATCATTTATAAAAATTACAAACAGCAGGGGCCCCAAAACAGACCCCTGAGGGTACACCACTTGTCACCGAACTCCAAGATGAATATCTCCCATCAACCACCACCCTCTGTCTTCTATCTGCTAGCCAATTCCTAACCCAATTAGCTAAATCCCCCTCTATCCCATACGTCTGCATTTTCTGCAGAAGTCTTCCATGGGCCACCTTATCAAACGCCTTACTAAAGTCCATATATACCACATCAACCGCCTTACCCCATCCACCTCTTTAGTCACTTTTTCAAAAAACTCAATGAGGTTAGTAAGGCACGACATACCCTTCACAAAACCATGCTGACTATCCCCAATCAATTCATTTCTCTCTAAATAACTATAAATCCTATCCCTAATAATTCTCTCCAATACTTTGCCCACAACAGAAGTAAGACTCACTGGCCTATAATTCCCTGGAAGGTCTCTCTTTCCCTTCTTGAACAATGGGACCACATTCGCTATCCTCCAGTCCTCCGGAACCACACCCGTAACCAACGACGAACTGAAGATCAGAGCCAGAGGCTCTGCAATCTCCTCTCTTGCCTCCCAGAGAATCCTAGGGTAAATCCCGTCCGGCCCAGGGGACTTATCCAACTTCAAACCCTCGAGAAGATCTAGCACATCCTCCCTATCTACTTCGATACTTTCCAGTTTGCTACCCTGTACCTCAGTGTTCTCCATAACTACATTTACATCACCCTGCGTGAATACCAAAGAGAAATATTTATTCAGTGCCTCTCTAATCTCTTCAGGCTCCACGCACAACTTCCCACTGCAGTCAATAGAACATAGAACATAGAACATTACAGCACAGAACAGGCCCTTCGGCCTTCGATGTTGCGCCGACCAATATAAAAAGCAATGCCCCTCCAAACTAAACCATTCCCTTCTCTTCCATATACTTATCAACTAACCTCTTAAACGCCACCAAACTTGGCGCATCTACAACTGCTGCAGCAGGGCATTCCACTCCCGAACCACCCTTTGGGTAAAGAACCTGCCTCTGATATCCGTCCTATAACTATCACCCCTTGATTTAAAGCTGTGTCCCCTCGTGCTAGCTTTTTCCATCCTAGGAAAAAGGCTATCACTGTCCACCTATCTAAACCTCTAATCATCTTATATGTTTCGATCAGGTCCCCTCTTAGCCTCCTCCTTTCTAACGAAAACAACCTCAAATCCCTCAGCCTCTCTTCATAAGACATGCCCTCCATACCAGGAAACATCCTGGTAAACCTCCTCTGTACCCTCTCCAATGCCTCCACATCTTTCTTATAATGTGGGGACCAGAACTGCACACAATACTCCAAGTGCGGCCGCACTAGAGTTTTGTACAGTTGCAACATGACGTTGCGGCTCCGAAATTCAATCCCCCTACCAATAAAAGCCAAGATTCCATATGCCTTCTTAACAACCTTCTCGACTTGACTGCCTACTTTCAGGGATCTATGCACATACACACCAAGATCCCTCTGTTCATCAACACTACTAAGAATCCTATCATTTGCCCTATACTCTACACATTTATTATTTCTGCCATAGTGCATTACCTCACACTTTTCTACATTAAACTCCATTTGCCACCTCTCGGCCCAGCTCTGCAACTTGTCTAAGTCCCTCTGCAAACTATAACACCCCTCTTCACTATCTACCACTCCACCGACTTAGTGTCATCTGCAAATTTACTAATCCATCCTTCAATACCCTCATCCAGATCATTTATAAAAATTACAAACAGCAGGGGCCCCAAAACAGACCCCTGAGGTACACCACTTGTCACCGAACTCCACGATGAATATTTCCCATCAACCACCACCCTCTGTCTTCTATCTGCTAGCCAATTCCTAACCCAATGAGCTAAATCACCCTCTATCCCATACATCTGCATTTTCTGCAGAAGTCTTCCATGGGCCACCTTATCAAACGCCTTACTAAAGTCCATATATACCACATCAACCGCCTTACCCCCATCCACCTCTTTAGTCACTTTTTCAAAAAACTCAATGAGGTTAGTAAGACGCGACCTACCCTTCACAAAACCATGCTGACTATCCCCAATCAATTCATTTCTCTCTAAATAACTATAAATCCTATCCCTAATAATTCTCTCCAATACTTTGCCCACAACAGAAGTAAGACTCACTGGCCTATAATTCCCTGGAAGGTCTCTCTTCCCCTTCTTGAACAACGGCCAATGACTGGCCCTAATCTTGTCCTAACCAATCTTCTATTCTTAACATACCTAAAGAAAGCTTTAGGATTCTCCTTAATCCTATCAGCCAAAGTCTTCTCGTGCCCTCTCTTAGCTCTCCTCAATTCACTCTTTAGCTCCCTCCTGGCTAATCTATAGCTATCCATTGCACTAACCGAGCCTTCAAGCCTCATCCTGACATAAGCCTCCTTTTTCCTTTTAACCAGCAAACCAACTTTTTTCGTACACCAAGGTTCTCTTACTCGACCATTTCCTCCTTGCCTGACAGGGACATACTTATCAAGGACATGCAGCAGCTGCTCCTTGAATAAGCTCCACCTTCCAGATGTTCTGCTCCATGAAATGTTCTGCTCCATGACATCTTATTTCTGGTTGTTAAAGAAATTAAAATTATGAATTTTGAAGTTGAAAGATTTTACACTTTTATGCCAAGGATTAACTTTTCAGATTGAAGAGGAGGGAAAAATTAACTTTTACTTGAAGGAAGAAACCTTCAAAAACATCAACAATTGGATTTCATGGACTACTATGAAGTTCTGAAAACTTACTGATGTACGATATAGGAAGAGGTGAATGTTAGATGCATTAAAAGTGAAGAAAGTGGGATCCAGGAATATATACAAGATCCACTTTAACTTAATCAATAAAAATTCACTGTGCGGATATAAAGCTTACATTGTGCTATTGCATAACTAACTTATAGCATTCATTTTGAAGCGAGTCTCTTTGCTATCCTGGGATATACTGGGCATTTGACACCAGCCATTTTACCAAATGCTGTTGCACAGAAAGCAGAATTATTTTTAAAACTGTCCAAAAATTGGATAACGTTAACAAGTAAAGTTTGTTTATTAGTCACAAGTAGGCTTACATTAACACTGCAATGAAGTTACTGTGAAAATCCCCTAGTCACCACACTCTGGCACCTTTTCAGGTACACTAAGGGAGAATTTAGCATGGCCAATGCACCTAACCAGCACATCTTTAGATTGTGGGAGGAAACCGAGAGGAAACCCATGCAGACACATGGAGAACATGCAAACTCCACACAGATAGTGCCCAAAGCCGGGAATTGAACCCAGGTCCTTGGCGCTCTGAGCAGCAGTGCTAAAAACTGTGCCACCCTGCTGTCCCAATGTCCTTTATGCAATTTCTTTCACCATTTTTGGCATTGCACAATTCTTATTTTTTTGGATTGGAGGTTCATTTGTTTTGACATTCAACATTACTGACCATACAAAGCACTTTGCCTCCCAAAGGTCTCTGTCCCCCCAGAGCAGAAGCTTCATCTCACCTGAAAATGGAAATTGCCTGATTTTAAATGTTGCTGTCAACAAGGATTCCAGGTGCTGGAGCAACCAGCCAGCTGCATTGGGATATATCTGCTCCTGCCCATGAATTATGATCTTTCAGCTTTTGATGCCAATCAATTTGGGAGTTTGCCCAGTCCATTTAAGTGAGGGAATAATGGGAAATATGAAACAATCCCAGCCATGCCAGCACATGTGAGAAATTTAGAGCACTAACAGCACACCCAATTAGTAGTTGTAGCCACTTTAATGAACAGGCTTCCAGAAGTGAGCCATTTTCATCATTAACACTCACCTCACATACAACTCTCACCAATTTTTACAGATACACCATAGAAAGCATGCTTTTGATTATATCACAGCTTAGTATGGCTCCTGCTCTGCCCAAGAGCTCATGGAACTACAAAAGGTCGTGAATGTAGGCTAATACATCACACAAACCAGCCTCCCATCCATCGACTTTGTCTACATTTGCCGCTGCCTTGGCAAAGCAGCCAGCATAATTAAGACCTCATGAACCCTGGACATTCTCTCTTCCACCTTCTTCCTTTGGGAATAAGATACAAAAGTCTGAGGTGAAATACCAACCGACTCAAAAACAGCTTCTTCCGTGCTGTCAGACTTTTGAATGGACTTACCTTGCATTACGTTGATCTTTCTCGACACCCTAGCTATGACTGTGGCTCTACATTCTACACTCTCTCCTCTCCTTCTCTATGAACGGTATGTTTTATCTATAGAGCGTGCAAGAAACAATACTTTTCACTGTATGTTAATACATGTGACAATAATAAACCAAATCAAATAAAATCAAATCAGGGTGGAGGCTGCTGATCAGAGCCTAGCTAGCAAAGAACTGGTGGTCAGCTGCAAAAGCCTCTGTATGGAACTCTATGTGAAAATGAAAATAAGAGAATGAAAATTATCTCTGACAGAAATGTGTTCATTCTTGTTATATTGCATCCATCTTGTAAATAAATTGGTGTGTTACATACCAGTATAGCGAGCAGGCAAGATCATTGGCTCAATAGGTGATAATGTTTTCAATCGTTTATCCATCCAAATTTGGTAGCAACGAAAGATAACAAAGGAAAACAGGATAAACCACAGTATGGACAATGTAGTCTAAGACATTAAGAGAGAAAAGAAAGCCATTTAACTGCTTAAAGTTACAACCATTTTAGGAGATTCTAAACATAATTATGGTCATTCAGAATTTGACTGTAACTTTACCAATGGTTCAGTGAAACCTGTGTGTTCTTCAAAACTGGAATTTATATAATTAGAAATTCTATGAAATCAAAACATCAATAAAGCAACAATAATCTCTCCCTCAATGTCAACAAAATGAAGGGGATAGTCATCCATTTCAGGAAGCGTATAGAAGAACATGCTTCTGTTTACGTCAACATGGATGAAGTAGAAAAATTTGACAGCTTCAACTTTTTAGATGTCCAGATCACCAACAACTTATCCTGGTCCCCCCATACTGATGCTATAGTTAAAGACAGCCCACCAAAACCTCTACTGTCTCAGAACAGTAAGGAAATTTGACATGTCAGCTACGACTCTCACCAACTTTTAAGATGCACAATAGAAAGCTTCTTTCTAATTGTATCAAAGCTTGCTATGGCTCCTGCTCTGCCCAAGACCACAAGAAACTACAAAACTCAAATGTAACTCAATCCATCATGCGAATCAGCTTCTCATCCATTGACTCTGTCTACACTTCCCCATCTTGGCAAAGCAGTCAGTGTAATCTATCAACTGACTCCTCACCAGTAGTCTGCTGCCACTTTCATTGGAAATCTCCCTCCGTCATGGAGGAGTGGAACATGCAAAGGTCCATTGACTTTGGGTGAGTTTTGGAGCGACTGAGTCTGGAAAATCCTGCCCTTGGTATCTCCTTTGACATCAATAACACACTTGACATTCACTGTGCCTTTAACTCTAAAGCAAGATTCTTAGGCTTGTTTTCCTCAGCAACTGCTATCATGTCCAGCTAGAGAGAGAGGGACTTAAACTGCTCCCTTCACCTTACAGCATAATTGGCAACTGAACTGAAGCTGTTTTGCTGTCTCTCTAGGCTCCTATTTGCTAGGCAACACATAGCTTTCCCTTATTTTATTAGTTATAAAACATCATTAAGATACAAATAGCTATAGAATCGCAGGCAACGTTTTTAAAGTGAAACTAAAACTCCAGTTTCCTTAACACACATTGTAGAGATATAAAGTTTAAACTTAAAGCTAAAACTTAAACTTAAAGCTATAGCTTATGCTCAATAGATACAAATATAAATTATTTGAAACTATAGCATTTCCTAATAGTGAAGATGACTGTCCACTGCAAAGGACAGTAAGAAGTCTCATAACATCAGGTTAAAGTCCAACAGGTTTGAGACCTCTGACCGTGCTTACTCCATTCCAATCCTGGCATCACCACATCATCACTGCAAAGGAGACATTCAGATTATGTCCAGTGCTGCTGAAAGCTTTGGTTTCTTAATCAGCATCTCCAAAATCAAAGTTTTTTTCAACCAGCATCAGGCACAGGGTTGTAGAAAAATTCTCATATCTTTTCACTGTGCTCTCCCAGGATGCCACTATTGATTAATATATCTGTGCACTTATCCTAAAAGCAAATTCTGCCTTCAGCTGACTGCATGATTATATCTGGAAGGATATATTAAGTTTCAGAGTAAAACCATCAAGTGATTGTCCTCACTTTCTGCTAATTGGCACAGAATCCTATAGATGCCACAATCATGTTTTGAAACACTTCCACCAAAACCACCTGAGGTCCAACATGAGGGTTCGTTAGCAGTACAAAATGACAAATGACAAGGTCCTTCATTGGGCTCAACAGAATGGGGACCAGCCTTGAGTACAACCATTCAGCTGAAGGGCAATTACAGATAGACAATAAATAGTGGCCCTGCCAGCAATGCCCACATCCCATGAACAATTTATTTTTTTAAATGTGAAAATGTCACTTTGTCTCCACAAGGGCTGAGCAGTAGCCATTACAACAATACCTTGGACAGTGGAATCTGTGATAGATTAGTGAGGACAAAGTTATTGATGAGATGAATTGCCACAAAGTACACAACCTCAACTCCACAGCCACTGACTTAGGCTGAACTACACTGTTCACACACTCTAGCATCGCTCTTTTCCTCAGCTGAGCTTCTATTTCAAATGCTCTGCTGGCTGGCCTGTCGCCCTCCATGAAGCTAACCTCATTCAAAATACTGTAGAAAATCTGCAATGATATAACGAGGTCAGAGAAGGGGGAGTTTTGCCATTCCACCCATCACTAGAATCCTAGTGGGCAAGGAGCAGACAATAGAAAGGTCCCTTGACCTCAAGTGGGATTTTCTGCTTTTGGGGCAAGCACAGCCAGAAAATCCTGCCTAAGGTTTCATATCTGTGATTTCTCAGTTCAGTCACACATTCTGTGATACAATTAATTCTGAGTAAATAAGAAATTCAACATGCGTTGACTATCTGTCCCTTCCATAAAATTATAGGAAATTGTTTATATTTGCAAATTCAATAAATGAAGAAAATATAATTTTGAAGTGATGAGTGACGCATTTTTATGAGAACTACTCATATCCCAGAACATACTATTTTATTAATCTTAGTTTCCAAAATATAAAAACCTGGCTGAACACAAACTTCTCCAGAACTATAAAATATTAGCACAGTACATAAACAGCTGATGACACCACTGTACTACTTACTAGCATAAAAGTGAGTGCACGGTAAGGGTTGAGAGGCAACCCATGTAAATGAACTATAAATTCTAGTCTGTAGTTGCAGTAAGTGCTCGTATCAATTCCCCTGTAAGAAAATTACAAACAGTTTCATTCTGCAAAGGCCCAAGGGAAGGTGTAATATGACAAACGATTATTGATGTCAGATGCAAGGCACTAAAAGAGCAATTACAAAACTGAATGGTCCAAGCATTTGATGGATACAATCATTGGGACTATTAGAGATTGGTGACCAATATGTCAGTTTGTTTCATTAAAGCAAAAATATCCGCAGATTCTGATACTCTAAAAGAATATAAATCAAAAATACTGAATATATTCGTCCAATCTAGCAACACATGTGGAAATACAAAATCAGTTACTGGAGGGACTTTCTAGCTGCACTCACCTTGGAACCGGAAAATCTCATCTGAGGTCAGTGGACCCTTCCATGGTCTGCCCCTCACCCACTCCAATTGCTGTGGCAAGTGGGAAGGTAAAATTCACCCCATTTTTTGGGTATAGACCCTTGATCAAAACTGCAGGATATTACAGATGAACAACAGAGACAGAACAAAGGGAAAAAGGTAAGCAAAAAACATACATTCATATGTGCTGCAAGCACAGGAGAAGTGCTGGGAGTTAGGACTCACAAGTCCTAAGAGCAGAGAAGGTAGCCAAAGGTCACTAATTCCATGCTGGAAGAGTTAGGAATAAGACAAATCCATGTGGGCCATTTATAACTAGGTGTGGCTGAGGAGATTGGAGCTTGGTGAAATCTAAGGAAAGTGCCAGCTTTAAAGTGCTGAAATTGCAATAGTAGGTAGAAATAAGCGTGCAAGCTCAGAAATCCTGGGGCTCAGTATCTCAGGAGACATGATTGAAAGCCTGGAAGGTGCATTGTCACTGAATCCAAGTTGGAATGGTGTAACCAATATGTTCACAAGGTCAGGGACATAAATATTACAAATTTGCAAAATAAAATGGACTTATATTCTTCAGAAAATTTAGAAAGTCTTGTCTAGGGGTTTGGCACATAAAGTGTTAATATGGGTCTGAGTACAGTGATGTGAGACAACAAAATAACCACACCTAAGAGTCAGTCTACTTTTGAACAGAGGCATGTGTAGAAGAAAGATGAACAAGGTGGCGAATGAGATGGAATTAATTTTCTGGAAAGGTTCCTTCAGACTGGAAAATATCAATAATAACTCTTTATTCAAGAAGTGGGGAGGCAGAATAGTAGAAGATTGTTAGCTTGACATCTGTGTTGAGAAAATGTTAGAATCAATCATTAAAGAGGTTATAAATGGGCACTTTGACAAGCTCAAGTTAATTGGGAAGAATTAGCATAGTTTTATAATAGGGAAAACTTGTTTAACCAATTTGCTAGAGTTCTTCAAAGATGCAATATGTGCTGAGATAGAAGGGAGCCTGTAAACATATTGTACTTGGATTTTTCAGAAAGCATTTGATAAAGTGCCACATCAAAGTTTATTACAAAAGATAAAAGCTCACAGTATAGTGGATAACATTTTAGCCTAGTTTGAAAATTAGATGTTGGGCAGAAAATAGAGTTTGCATAAATGGATCTCTGATTGACAGGCTAGGACGAGTGAAGTCCTGCAGGGGTCTGTGCTGGGGCCTCAACATTTTACAATTTAAGTCTATTGTAAAATTTAATTTTACAAATGACTTAGATAGGGCAGCAATGGCATGGTAGCTAAATTTGCAGACAACAAAAAGATAGAATGCAATTTTGTCAAGATAGTCCACCACAAAAGTGCCAAATCTACTTACAAGACAAACTGAAGTTCAAACTAGACAAAATGGAAAAAGACAGAATCATTTGAAGAGTTCAAGAGCACATGGACTGGTGCAACTCAACTCAACATGTCATGAAGGACAAGTCATTGAGAGTATGCCTCAATCAAAAACAGCTTTGAAATTTTGTCCTTACGATATACCCACATTAGATAAATTTGAGATTTGCAGGTACGGAATTCTTCGTGAAATTTGATGTTAAGCATGGCTCCCAAGTATGTCTTGGAGAGCTCACAACATTTTGTACCCTGTTGGGATGATACTGTTTTCAATGGCTTCCTTTCAGGATGCTGTTCAGCCAGATACTCTTCCAAACACACATGGACCACAATTTTCTCATTCCGACCACCACAGGAATTGGAGAGGGCGATGGGCCTGACCATAGAAAGGTCTGTTGACCTCGTACAGGATTTTACAGTTTTGGGATAAGCGAAGCTGTAAATTCCTGCCCAGAGACTATGTTACATGCACTGTGCCAGGATGTGTCTGTGTCACCGGCTATGTTGCTGTTGTGGGATGAACAAAGCAATAACAAATTCATAATCGCTAGTTATTGATGCAAGTAGCTCATAATGAAGGACTAGTGCTCAACAGTGTGAAATGTAAACTCCACATCAGGTAGATGAACACTTCAAGCTCTATTTAATCCAGTGCTAGCCTTGGGAGTCCCTGGGAAGTGTGTAAATAGATGATGATATTGATGTACTTGTTTTTACCCTACAGGTGCTTTGGTCCACCTTGTTGTCTAACAGGGGGCATACACGCGATGGGTCGTGAGAGGACTGCTCTTGGATTTTTTCGAGAGTATCCTAGTGCTTCAAGTCTTTAGTGTACGCTTGACCTGGACCATTTGATGGGCAACACGACAGCTTAGTGACTATCGCTGTGCTGTGCAAATACATGAATTTGGGCCTGTGTCTGTGGGAGTTTGCACATTCTCCCCATGCTTGCGTTGGTTTTCTCCGGGTGCTCCAGTTTCCTCCCACATCCCAAAAATGTGCTCTTAGACTAATTGTCAAAACAAATTCTCTGTAAAATGTCTCAAATTTGGTTTTTAATCCATAGATCTATAAACATAGATAGGGATCACGGGTAGAGGTGGGAACATCGGGGGTGACGGCGCAGGCTCGTTGGGCCGAAGGGCCTGTTTCCCGTGCTGTTTTGTTCTTTGTTCTTTGTATCTCAATCCAAGTAAAATCGAGGAAGTTAAAGCCAAGCCAACTCTTCAAGATAAGGACGATCTTCGAAGATGCCTAGGTCCTTCCTTAATTTTCTGTCTCTGTACATTCCCAAATACACTCAAAAATTGTCCCCACTAATTATTGAGAATGGACGTACCATTCCTGTGGCACAAACACTACCGATACCTCTTCAAAGTACTGCAATGGTCGTTATCAGAAGCAGCAACATTACAATTTTACAATCTGGGAGGAAAAAAACTATCCTAAATATGGATACTTCACAGAAAGATCTGAAAGCATGCATCCTACAAAAAAAAGCTGCATTTGCTTCAAAATTTCTATTACGCAATCTAATTACTCCAACATTGAGCAGGAAACTTTAGTGTTTGGAATCATGCATTTTCATACAATTTTCTCGGCAAAAGATTTGTGGTAGAGACTGACCTCAAGCCACTGGAGATGAAATGACAAAAATTATTGACCAGTGCACTGAGATTACAACAGCTCTTGATTAGGATTCAAGGTGATGACTGTGAGATCAGATACAAGCCAGGTCACATCAGATACACTTAGCAGATTGCCTAATTCAGTGAAAACATGAAATATATCCTTGGAATTGTAAATTGACTGTGAATTTCAAGATGCAATTGTCCAACTTATTCTGATACATCTTGCACAACCTAATTTTGTACAACCTAATTGCCAGCAGCAGAAATGGCAAAAGTGTGCATGCTATAGAAACCATAACAATAAAATGGTCTGACTGAATTCAGCACATGCACAAACAGTGAAATGATTTTGGCTTTTCCAGAATGAGCTAGTCATTTTCCAGGGGGTCACTCTTAAAGAAAAGCTGATTATCATACCAAGCACTTACACATGGGCATAGGTCAAACAAGACGGCGTGTAAGAGCTTTAAGGTAATGAGAGGAAGAAGTAGTGCAATCAACGGATTGTAAAATTGCAATATTGCTGCTTCCAATAATGACTGTTTCAGTGTTTTGAAGAGGCATCAAAGGTCACTCACCTGATGAAGCAGCGACGCTCCAAAAGCTTGTGATATCAAATAAACCTGTTGGACTTTAACCCAGTGTTGTCAGACTTCTTACTGTGTCCAGTCCAATGCCAGCATCTCTACACTATGGCTACCACCAACAGGGTGGTAGCCATAGGGTGGACAGTGATAGCCTTTTTCCTAGGATGGAAAAAGCTAGCACGAGGGGACAAAGCTTTAAATTAAGGGGTGATAGTTATAGGACGGATATCAGAGGTAGGTTCTTTACCCAAAGGGTGGTTCGGGAGTGGAATGCCCTGCCTGCAGCAGTTGTAGATGCGCCAAGTTTGGTGGCGTTTAAGAGGTTAGTTGATAAGTATATGGAAGAGAAGGGAATGGTTTAGTTTGGAGGGGCATTGCTTTTTATATTGGTCAGCGCAACATCGAAGGCCGAAGGGCCTGTTCTGTGCTGTAATGTTCTATGTAACACTCAACTGATGAAGGAGCAGCATTCTGGAAGCTCATGTTATCAATAAACCTGTTGGACTTTAACCTGGTGTTACAAGTGGAACATTGATCACACTACTTCTTCTCCTTGTTACCTTAGATTTTAATGGTTTAGCTTGACAATGGCAAAATGCTAATTTTCAAATGTAGACAAACTAATTAAGACCTACATGCTGCAACATTACATCTGAAAGCAACACCACTAAGTGCAACTATTTCATCACTGGCAGACCAGTGTGTACCAATTTATCTACACTTACCCTTTCTATTCTCTCTGAAACTAGAGGCAACTTTTAAAACTGCAACAGAAGGTGACTATCATGCAGAATAAAAACAGAGGTATAAAAATGTCAATTTTACAGTTGAGACAACTGCCAATTTTACTGCCTCACCCATCCAAGATTTGTAAGATCCTTCCCAAGGCCAACGGAGAATGCCATTCTACCAGCCTCACCTGCCCAAGTCTGAGGCTGGCATTCTGGTAAAATTCTGGCCAACAAGTTCATTTTTAAGATCCACAGAAGGTACATGGCAACCAAATGAGGTGTAATGATGAGGTAGAACCGAAGACCTATCAGACCATTTCCAGCTCCTCAACCACTGCACTTCCGATAAGAACCAAAATAAAACCACAAACAACTTCCAAGATTTATAATCCCACTGGTCAGTGACACCATTTTATAATATCTTGGCATACAAGCAAATTACCACTACAGTTTAGAGACTCAACGGTTCATCGTCTTATATAATGGTAACTAAACATGTATTGCAATGTTACCCTGCTTCGGAAGGGCAGGGGGTGGTGTCTTTATAAAGAAGGGGGGGATGTTGTAATATGCCTTTAAGAGATAGAAGCATGTCACCACTGAATAAGAAATGTATCATGCCATCTAGTATCAATTTCAGTTTGACCTGTGAACAGAAAACAGTGCACATAGTTCTGTTGCTGATGTCTTCAAGCTTTCTATCCATGTATATATATTCTTCTGCATTTTGTTTAAGTAAATTAATCCACAATGTGTTAACACAATTCCTTATGAATGATTGGTGCCTTTATATCATTATAAAGGCATGACACTGCCCAGACAGTCATATAAGAAAACACATGCCTGCACCTAAGGGTCAGTACAATATTGGACAGAGCAGTGTGTAGAAACAGGATTAGAGACAGCTCCGAGCTTGGACCTTACTTTATCTGTTTTTCTGCAGTTTCTAGTTGTTAATAGTGGACTTGTGTAAGATGTTCCAATTACTAGGAGAGACTAGAATCCGAAGGCACAACCTCAGAGTAAAGGGATGACCCTTTAGAACTGAGATGAGGAGGAATTTCTTCAGACTGACAGTGGTGAATCTGTGGAACTTATTGCCACAGAAGGCAGTGGAGGCCAGGTAATTAACTGTATCTGACAGAGATAAATAGGTTCTTCACTGGTAAAGAGATCACAGGGGAAAAAGTGTGAGAGTTGGGTTGAGAAACTTACCAGCCACGACTGAATAGCAGAGTAGAGTCAATAGCCAAATGACCTAATCCTGCCCCTATATTTTATGGCATTAATAAATATTGAAATACTAATATCTTATTAAGACCCTGTAAACTACACCCAACATCTTATAACAGAGTCCTTTAGACAACCTAATTGATTTATTCAAGAGCATCATAAAGATTGTTTAAAAAGGAGAAAGGGTTAACGAAAACTAGACAGCACGTTTGCAAATAAATTTCAACGCAACTGTAGGATATAGTAATAGAACTTGATATAGATGGGTCCCTGAGCCTCCTGAAAAGACTAAGTAGATATTGAATGGTGAAATTGGTCCTCTTCTTAACCTGAAAATTGATCATAATGACACAGTATTTGGTTTTAAATTGGACCTTAATTGTTCACCATAAAAGTCAATGAAAGAGAAAATTAAACATGATGTAACACAGGTTACTGGTTCATTATGTGTTATTTAACCCTCACATATTAAGAATAGATAAGATCTGCCTAAAACAGACAGTTTGTTGAGCCATATGCAATTAATTAAAAGTACCTAAGCTCTTACCTATTAGACACCTCAATAAGCAAAAAATATTCTGGGCCTTTCAGTCCATCTGCCAATATGTCACTGCAAGGTGAATTCTTCTGGCAAATCCACCTCAATAAAAATATAAAGTTCATTTGTTAAATATTTACATTCTGCTACATTTTCCTACATTATTCCCTTGCCTTAAATCTAGTTATTGCAAATTTCTACCAATTACTTTTGAATTATTAGCTAGGCAAGTTATTCATGCCTACCAACAGTTCTGGATGCTCTTAGTGCAGATTTTAGGTTGAATGTTTGTTTGTCGGGAAGACTGAAGGACTATGAGGCCAAATTTTCCTAGACCACAAAGAACACAAAAGGAGAAAATATTTGGCCAACCTTGGACAGTAGCAGCTCCTGCCTCAGATCAGCCGACAGGCAGCCGAAGGCTCAGGTCAACCTCTATCTCGAATTAAAATTAAATACCGTTTTGACTTTGGAGAGTTAACAAAGTTTACCACCTACATTTTGAGCATACTTATCAATAGCCTGGATCATGCATGTTAACGTTTAAAAGGTGGAAGTGGAGTTGAGTCTGATAATCCCTCTCTATCCCTGAATCACTTCTACTTGTGTGAGAGGGGAGGTGGGAGGGTTAAAACTGGAACCACTGCATCTGCCCTCTGTTAAAGAAAACCTTCAGAAGACAATTCTTCAAGTGGCTATTCAAAGCCGTGGACATGGTTTGTGAAATGTTGGTAGCATGTCCTATCAAGCTTTGATGGCTTTTGACCATCCTGACATATCTTCTTTCATACATTGTCACAAAGAAAGACAAGGTAGCTTCTAATATTATAATGGCTGCAGCAGCTTTCATTGAGGAGTTTTCATCATCCTTTATCAAAGTCATGCCATCTCTGTATGCAGTTGTGCAGGTAATGGACAGATAAAATCTTTCATTCAGCCTGATCTGCCTTGGTACTCTTTTGACTCTCTTCTTCCAAACACAGAAGATAGGAGATTTCAATTGTAAAACCAATTGGTGCCGGAAATGATGTTGAGCCAGAGAAAAACTAAAACAATGGTCACAAAAACACATGAGAACACTGCCAACAGGAAAAAATATGATTCAGGAGCTGACTGAAATACAAAGATCTGAATATTGTTTCTATCTGTCTGCTACTTCAGTATATTTATCAATGCCTAGAAATTCTAGGGTTGGAAAATGTGCCAGGCAACAAAGTTGGACAAAGTTCTAGGGGATTCCTGACCATTTCCTGCTTCTGAATGCTAAAATATTGGGGCGGCATGGTGGCACAGTGGTTAGCACCTCATAGCACCAGGTTGAATTCCGGCCTCAGAATGTAGACTGATTATAAAGGAACAGAGCATATGTGGCAACAACGGAACTGTTTTGCCAAGAACCTACTTGCATAGTAGGGGACACTCCAGCTAATTGCAAAAGGATGAACATGACTTGCATGAAATTCTTACGCTTCTAGATATTAAACAGGTTGCTCCTTAATCTATGTTGTTAATTAGCTTATGCACTGCCACCCCCCCCAGTCCCTTCCGGCCTTCTGTGTGAAATTTACACATTCTCCCCATGTCTGCATGGATTTCCTCTAGGTGCTCTGGTTTCCTCCCACAGTCCAAAACTATGCGGGCTAAGTGGATTGCTATGCTAAATTGCCCCTTAGTATCAGGGAAACTAGCTGGAGCAAATGCATGGAGTTATGCGGATAACGCCTGGTTGGGATTGCAGTTGGTGCAGACTCAATAGGCCGAATGGCATCCTTCTGCACTGTAGAATTCTAATATCATTTGAAAATTGACAGTATTGAGGTATTTTCACAAACTAACTTCCAGGGAATTGTGTGGATTTTTTGCTTTCTGTTTAGATTATTTCTTTTTATTTAGCATTACATTAGTCTAGTCATTTACTTTAAACATTGCTTAATCTGTAATACTGGTTATGTAAAATATCATAGAACATAGAACACTACAGCACAAACAGGCCCTTCGGCCCACGAGTTGCTCCGATCACATCTATATCTACTAATCCACAGACCTATCTATAATTCCCTATCCCATTCGTTCCTATATATTCATCCAGAAGTCTTTTAAAAGACCCCAGCAAGTTTGTCTCTACCACCTCCGATGGCAGCCGATTCCATTCACTCACCACTCTCTGAGTGAAAAACTTACCCCTAACATCCTCTCTGTATTTGCTTCCCTGCACCTTAAATCTGTGTCCTCTCGTAGTGACCATTTCAGCTCGGAGAAATAGTCTCTGAGAATCATAAACCAGCTGGAAGGAGAACATAGTTTATCTGTAAATATTGGAGGATGTTGATTCTCTGATCTTGTTCCCGCTGCGTGAACTGAGAATTTGGCACTATGTCAAATCTCTGTCCACTGTAGCGGAGCCAGGGAATCCCAGCTGAAGATGAGGTCGGAGAATCCAGCGTTTATGTCAACAGTTCCAGTGTGTTGGTACTTACTGAATTCCAAAGTTATCTCCGCTGAAAATGCGATAGCCATCTTCTGTGGAAATTATTTCGCTTTTTTTGACATCTACAATGTCCCAGATTGCTGCATATTTATGACTGTAAAAAAATCATTGTTACCATTTAGTCTTCCACTATCATCATGCAACATACCAACATTGTTCTAGAATTCAAAACAATGCTTCAGAAAAGAGCCAAAAGGGAGACAGGAAATTAAAGCAATCACAATACTAGAGAAAATGTACAACACCAGGAAAATTAATGGAAAATTAAAGGCTGACAAGTCCCTTGGACCTGACTAGGATCTTAAAAGAGTGACTGCAGAGATGGCAGATGTAAAGGTTGTCATCTAACAAAATACCCTGGATTATGAAAAGATTCCAGTAATTGGAAAAATAAAAATACAACACTTCAATTTAAGAAGGGAGGGAGAGACAAAGCAGAAAACTATAGGCCAGATAACCTAGCAGCTGTCATTGGGGAAAAGGCTGGAAGGAAGTAGTGGCAAAACATTTAGAATATCATCACACAATCAGTCAGACTCAACATTTTTAGCAATTATTAATCTTTCAAGAGATGTGGACAATGCTTGCTAGGCCAGTATTTTTATTGCCTATCCCTAATTGCCCTTGAGAAGTGGTAGTGATCTTCCTTTTTTAAACTGCAGCATGTTGTGCAGATGCACCTACAGTGTTGTTTGTGAAGGACCTCCAGGATTTTGAACCAGCCACATGCTGAAACAAGAGCATATTTCCAAGCCAAAATGATATGTGGCTTTGAGGGAAAGTCACAAGTTTGGGTGTTGCCATGAGGTGCTGTCCTTGTCCTGCTAGATAGAGATTTTGAATTTTGAAGGTGCTGCCTGAGGAGTCTTCGTGGATTGCCGTAGTTCATCTTCTGGATGGTACATATTGCTGCCACTGTGCACCAGTGTGGAGGGAAAGGATGTGAAGGTGGTGGTTAGAGTGCCAATCAAAGAGTGCCAATCAAACCAGCTGCTTCTTGAGTGTATTGAAGCTGCACCCAGGCAAGTGCAGAGTATTCTATCACACTCTCAATGTGTGCTTCATAGATGGCGGCAGGTTTTGGGGAGTCAGAAGTTGAGTTACCCTCTTGTGAAATTCCGAGCTACTAATCTGTTTTGTGAAAGGAAATTGTGTTTGACAATTTAATTAGAGATCTTTGAGAATAGATTAGATAAAGGAGAGTGAGTAAATAATACTGTATTCAATTTCCAAAAGGCATTCAGTAAGATGCTACATAAAAGGTTACAGCACAAGCTGCAAGAGCACTGTTATGTGTGATATACCATAGAAGTCAGCATCAAGTCAACCTTTGAAGCCACAAAAATCTCTTCACAACTTATAATAGAATCTCTACACAGAATCCCTATAGTGCAGATAGAGGCCACTTGGCCCATTGAGACTGCGCAAACTCTCTAAAAGAGCGTCCCACCCAGACTCTCCCCTCTGCCTTATCCCTGTAACCCTACACATTTACTAAGGCTAATCCATATAACCTGCACAACCTTGAACACTAAGGGGCAAATTAGTGCGGCCAAACCATCTAATCTGTATATCTTTGGACTGTGGGAGGAAACCGAAGCACTCAGAAAACCCACACAGACAAAGAGAGAAAGAGACTGATTCCTGGGATGAAAGGGTCGGGCAACTGAGTTAGATTTTTGATTTACAAGGGAATCAAGAATTCAAAGGAGGAAAGCAAGGAAGTGGAGTGAGTGCCAAAATCAGATCAGCCATGACTGGCAGAGCATTACCAAGGACTCAAATGGTCTATACCTGCTTTTATTTCTCATGATCTTACAATCTGCAGATGCTAAGAATGATTGAAGATTTTAATTGTGCAATAATTCAAGAGCTTGTTTATGTTGAATTTAGAAAAAGAAATATTAGATATGTCTGCAGCAATCAAATGCACAATAGTACCTCTGATTCAAAGAGTTATACATCAGAATTTCTTCTTCAGTGAACCTTCTGATATTGTCTCTAGAGTATGGTCCACCTCCAATTACTTTAAATGTATACCTAAACAAGATTAAACCACAGATAGGTTATTCATGGAGATTTGCAAAGGTGACCTTTTTGAATGAGCTTTTGTGCTTAAGTGAGAAATATTATTTAATCAGCTTCTTTGCTTTCTCTTACCTCCCCCAAAATCGGTCGGATTTCCCAGTCACCATATCTTGAATCAAGAAGAAGGGGTAAAATGCTGCAAAAATATAAAAAACACCCAGGTTTAACAAAAATCTAGAACAGATAAAACCATTTTTGTTTCATGGGGAGCAATTTAATGGTCCTGTCACAGCAGGGGTGGACTGTAAAATGTATCAGGTATTTCAAAATTCCATTGACTTCAGCAGAGCCAGAAAATCCTGGCAAAGAGGCCATAAAATTGCACCCATAGAACTTCTAATGTACACGACTGACAGCTCTATGGGGCTGCTCATAATAACTTAAGCATTTCCATTTGAGAAGGTATATTGATCAAATTATCAAAGTCTAAAGTGAAATCTTTTAAGGTCACACAGCCCAATTTTCATAAGCAAACACACGGAACTAATTTCTTCAGGTAAATCAGATCCGTAACATGTTTTAAAAATAAATTGAAGTGGCAAGGGGTTGTAAACATTCAAATAAGATATTTCCAAATAGCATGTTTCTCCACACTTTCTTTTTATAAATGTTTCAGTGGCCAAGGTTTTCCAGCCATTCGTGCCGGCTTTATCTGCTGATCCCACTAACGCCAACTCACTATCACAAATTCCCTGAAGGCGGAGGATCAGAACAACAGGAAAATCTATTGATAGCAGCAGGAAGCCAGCCAGGCACTCTGCCTCCACAGCCGTAGAACATTGTGCAGGTGGTTGAGGCAGAAAATCCCGCCCAATAATTAGCTGTATGTCACCTGAAGTTCGATGGGTTTGATGTATGTCCTGGACCAACGCAGGAAGGCTGAACAGAGTGGGTCTCCTCTCCCTTGAAAAAAGGCTGAGGAATGACCTAATAGAGGCTTTAAAATTAGGAAAGGATTTTTATAGAATGGAATAGAGAGAATTTTCTACTTATAGAAAAAGAATAGCTAGAGGCCATCAGTATGAGACAATACCCAAGAAATCCAATAGAGAATTTGGAATTAACCTCTTTACCCAAAGAATGTGGGACTTGTTACTACAGGAAGTGGTTGAAGCAAATAGTATTGACATATTCAAGGGAAAACTAGATAATCATATGAGGAAGAAGGGAAATGGGATTACATCAATAGATTTAGATGAGGTGGGATGAGATTAGGCTCACATGCAGCACTAAAATGGAAGGAATGGTTGGGCTGAGTGGTCTGTTTCTATGCCATATATCTTATGTAATCCATACCACTTAGTTAGATCAGCAATGCATTTCCTTTAGCAATGTTCAAACTGAATTGCAGGTTACCCTGCTTCAAAATGGTTGATGCCTCAGAACACAGATTTAGAAGTTGGCTGGGAATCAAAATGTGCAGGCCATAGTTTGGAGACCACTGATTTAGACACCTATCCATTTGTCACTTAAAAGCTGTATGGCTCCGTGGTACTCTGGCACCACTGTATAATTCAGCCTTTATTAACACTGATTATTTATGAATTCATAACTAAAAACAAATAAAACCACAAGTGTTGCAAAGCATTTGCCTTCCTGCAACTACCTCTTTTGAACTGAGTTGATATTATGAAAAGTAAACAAAAGCTTCTATTCAAAAAGCTTCTTAAATTCACCATCTAATCTGTTTTTAAATTATTTGAAAAAACGCAGAAGTCTGTTGTAAGATCTTGTTTGGCTCTTTTCATGAGCAAATACATTTTATGTAATCATGACTGCTTTGAAAATCTCAGTCTAAATAAAATAAATTATTCTTTTCTTTTGAGTCTCAGTGACTATTGTGGAAGTATAAAATAATTAGAAGTATATTGGGATGGGTAGGAGAGTGGGATTCAGTCAGAAAGCTTTGTTATAAAGCTTTATATTTTTACTGGAATCACAAAATATGTCACTTAATTGGGCATAGAAATGAACAAGGAACAAAAAACATTGTAAATATATTACAATTCTTACAAACAATCCAAAATACATTGTTAATCTTGTCTTTTTTGACTACCTTTTCAGGAGCATATTCTAATTTATGATTCCCACTTTTGTGCAGTTAACCATTTACTGATCTTGCTTTTCAATGTTTGTTGTTATAAACACCTAACAAAGTTGATTAGTTAGTGCACAATTGTAACTATTGGCTTTGAGAATAACTGCATGTGCTTTGTGCACAAGAAGGGCAGAATTCTCCCATCCCAGTCGCAGTGACATTGTATCAGGGCTTTCAATCTTGTATCACGCCAGCAGGAAATTACATTGGAATCAAACCCAATTGCTATGAGTGGCATGCAAAACTTTGGGGCAAGTTCAGCAACTTCTTGCCATAATTCTACACTACTCCTACATCACTCTGCCAGATCACACTGTTGCAGTCTCCATCTCCATGCTGAACTGGATTCATGGACCCTCCAATGTCATTAGCACTGTGCATGGGGTGTGGACTACACACTGATGTCACAGACCAATATCTATCTGAACAGGACCATGGATCTCATGCTGCCACCATAACAAAGACACAAGGAGTTTGTGTGGTCTAAGAGATAAAGAGGGGGAAATGTGAAAGGAGGGCTGTACAAGGAGGCGTGGTGAAGGGTGAGAACTCACAATAGCAGGCAGAGGGGCCAGGTGGTGGATGAGGATGAAGGACAATGTAACACCAAAAGGATGGAAAATGGACACCAACAAGGTTTTATGAAATGCTCAAAAACAAATGGAGGGGAGGGGGTGGGGGGATGGGGTAGGGGTCAAAGGGTTACCACATTGTGCATCTCTTTCCAAGAAACAAAGTCTCCAAATGGTTTGGACAGAGATCGAAATTTGGCATGGAGTGCTTTGCCAGCGAAGGGTTGAGAAGGAGGATTGGTTTAATCAAAGTAAAAAAATTCTTCGAGTACTGTTAGCATTTTCCCTCTGGGTTTCTGACATTCTGCATAGTCTGGTGAAAATAGGTGAGCTGGACAGAGTAAGTCTGAATGTGCTGGACTGATAGTTAAATATGATGATGGGATCTTCAAACCTGCCAGCTGATGGCAGGCAAGCAAATCAGCAGGCATCCCACCAGTTGACATGCTTGAACAAAATCAATGAAATTCCAAGTGCTGAATCTGGTGCGGGATCTGCCATTCTGATCAGTCGGACAGGTGCTAAAACTGTTCACCATTACATGGGGGTGTATTTCTAGAGATACGAGCCACTGCCAGGAATCCCAATAGCCCACTCAATCAAGTGAGAGGACCAAATCTGGAATCTTGCCAGGTATCCAACCCATTTTAAGTCTCCTGGGCTGCTCTGCCTGCCCTAATCAGGCTCTTGCCCAGAGCAGTTAAGAATCTGATTATTACTGATTTTAATATATTTAAATCTAATAACAGTTTTGAGGCAGATGCTCTGGCCACCCGTAAATCTCCCTGCAACCTGCACCTCCCAGCAGGAAGTCCTCCAGGTGCCAATCTCTGTGGTCCTGACAATCAGGGACCAGGCACCATGGACTCCAAGGGGTGAGGGGACTGTGGAGGGGCAAGGAGCTAAGTACTGCTCCAACTATGCCTGTTGGCCTCTCTGCTGCTGCCATTCTTCAAGGTGCCTTGGAGGGGGGAACGGGGAGAGTCGGCTGAGGAAGGCATTGATTTAAGGGCTCTCTCTTGGGATACAGATCTTGTAGCTAGACTTCTTCCTGTCCTGGGAAATGTGGAAATCACTCTTACAATGTTATTTTAGGCAACGCCTTAGAAAATCTTTATTATTTTCTGTGTTCTGCACAGGTGATAATTCTAGGTGTTCCTGAACACTTGGATTCCTTCAAAAGCACAGCTGCATTCCATTCTGCAGGGATTGCCCATGGTTGATTTCAGAAGCCCTAGGTGTTACCAAACCTCTTTGAAGAAATTTGATTGACACAACATGTCAGTTTCACTACGTAGAGCCTCTCATAAAGCCCCAGGTGCTCTGAAATCTTTTTGCAGCACGCTGACAGGTGCTTTGAATTTCATTAGGAGGTTCCTCCTTTTGAGCTTGAACTCCAACTGCTCTGATAGCTCTTAGAGCTGCTCATTGACAGCGTAAGAAGTCTTGCAACACCAGATTAAATTTCAACCAGTTTATTTGATAGTAAACCCACAAGTTTTCGAGGTTTGCCCCTTCGTCAGGTGAGTAGAGTTCTGGTCTCAAACAGAGAATATAAAAGTCACACACAGTTTAGAGAATACTGTATTCTGTAAAATTTCAGTGAAATTGGGGAAAATATGATTTTTTTTATAGTGTTCATCATTTAATCCTTTAAATGTCGATATATGTCTTGTGAATATGCATTCTTGAAAGCCAATGTCTTTCCTGAGGTTTGGTCCCTTGAAACTAATTGGAGTCCAACCAAGTCTCCATGCAGTTGAAGGAGCATACTCACCTTTATATTCCAGTATTCCTAAAATAACTTAGCGGGGATTTCAAACGTATTTTCACCCAGAGGGTAGCAGGAAACTGGAACTTATCGCTTGAAGAGGTGGTACAGGAAGAACCTTCATAACATTCATGAACCATTTTGATGAGCACTTGAAATATCATTGCTTACAAGGTTACAGAACAAGTACTAGAAAACAGGATTAAAATGGATAGGTGCTTGATAGCCAGTATAGACACAATGCACCAAAAGGCCTCTTTCTGCGCTGTATGACTCTATCATGGGACTACTACCACCCACCCCGTCACGAAATCAGAATGGTTGAGGGGTGGACAATGGAAATGTCCGTTGACGTCGGGCAGGATTTTCCAGTCGTGGGTCAACTGAGGCCATAAAATCCCACCCTATGACTCTATAAATGGAATGGTACTGAAAGATCTTGCTGATTGGTGATGTGGTACCCTGAAAGTAAAATATGTGCAGTCAACGATGTCCTGCACATGGGGAAGGGTGTCCACTGTTGAAAATCACTGAGTTGTCTCCTATTGACTGCAGAGTTCAATGGGGGAGGTATTGTATACATTCATAGTGCCAGGAGCCCAAGGTAGTTATGACGAATAGGGCACTGATGACCTGCTTTATGCAGCTGAGTGCTGCAGATTTGGAGATGTGGGTGATATCACATGCAGCAAACTAAAAAGGAAATATAGTGAAAAAGCTGAGAACTGAGGAGACCTTGAGAATCCTCCCTCCTAAACCGTTAAGTAATTGGAGAATGTAAATGAAAAATGTAAATAAAACTTGAACCCGAAATCTTCCATTCTATTTTACAACAGAATTATGTTGACGCTTAACTTACTAATTGTGATGTGAAAGAACAATTAGTTATTGAAGCAAGCCAAAATTAACTGTGTACAGGAAAGTGGAATTAGCTAACTCACTACAAAGGGAGAAAACTTCTTAAAGAAAAATTTCTGACAGGCAACATTGTATAAAAGCAAAATACTGCAGATGCTGAAAATTTAAAATTAGAACAAAACACACTGGGAAAACTCAGGAAGTCAGACAACATCTTTGGAGAGAAACAGAGCCACCCTTCTCAACAGAAGGGTCATTGATGTTTCTCTGCACAATACAGCATAACTTGCTGAATTTTACCCACTTCTTCATTCTCATTACATAAACAATCCCTATCCTTCATGAATATCAAAGATATTGGGCGAGATTCTCCAGTCTCCCAGCCACGTGTTTTTCATTAGCGGGAGGTGACACGTTACTTACTGGTGGCGGGATTCTTTTGACCCACTGCTGTCAATGGGAATTCCCACTGATGTCACCCCAGTCTGGCAGGAAACCTCCGGGCAGATGCCCTGCAGACGAGACTGGAAAATCCAGCCAGCGTGAACACCCAGAGAATTCCAGACACACTATTTTTACACGGGGAATGAACAAATGAGAAATGTTGCTTACACAGCTAGATAATTAATTTACTTCTGAAGTGTTTGAGATATCTTAGTTTTGTAGAGGCATGATGCACTTACGGATTTCATAATAGAAGCATGGAGTTTCTAAGTCAGTGATGATACAGTCAAAGTATACATTATTCTTCTCAGTGCTGTAGTTAAGAGTGTAGGAGATATCAAAAGCAAGTCTGTTTCCAGGTGGGCATCCTACATAGACTTTCATCTGTGCACTACCCTGTGAATTACAAAGAACTCACTCACAATAGTTCCTTTTAATATGGAGGTTAAATAGATAATGATGGTCTCGAAATGCTCCTGGGAGTGCATAAAGTAATGAAGAACTATATTCTTCACAGTTAGCACCGCTACCTCACAGTGCCAGAGCCTGGGTTCAATTCCTGGCTTGAGTCACTGTCTGTATGGAGTGTGCATGTTCTCTCTGTATCTGTGTGGGTTTCCTCCGGGTGCTTCGGTTTCCTCCCACAGTCCAAAGATGTGCAATCAGGTTGTCTGCCCGTTGTAAATTGCTCCTTAGTGTCAGGGGGACGAGCAGGGGGGACTATACAGATAGAGGCGAGGTGGGATTGTGGTCGTCGCAGACTTGATGAGCCGAATGGCCTTCTTCTATCAAGGTACTATAATTCAACGAAACTGGACAGACGAGTTCCCACACAAGTGATGCACAAGCTGGGCCTTTAAATTGTCGGTTGAAAGCACAAAAAATGTAGAAATGTCATGCATTTAAACAAATCAGTAATGAAGTACAAAAGGAATTAGAGGGGGTGACGGTTACGTGACATTTTTGTCACACGTTTCTTATGAGGTACTTAACAAATGTCTTATTAAACAAACATAATATCCACACCAAGGGAGGAAGTGTTAGAGCTTCTAGGTAGCATTAAAACTGATAAATCTCCAGGGCCTGATTGCATTTATTCCAGGCCGCTTAGGGAAATGCAAGGTGAAATTGCTGGGCCCCTGACGCAAATCTTTGTCTCTTCCTTGGACACAGGTGAGGTCCCAGAGGACTGGAGAATAGCTAATGTTGTACCGTTGTTTAAAAAGGTAGTAGGGATAACCCTGGAAATTATAGGCTGGTGAGTTTGACGTCAGTGGTAGGGAAGCTGTTGGAGGGGATTCTTAGAGATAGGATATATAGGCACTTAGAGCGTTGTGATCTGATTAGGGATACGCAGCATGGATTTGTTAAGGGGAGGTCGTGCCTTACAAATCTGGTAGACTTTTTTGAGGAGGTGACGAAAACGGTGGACGAAGGGCAAGCCGTTGATGTCGTCTATATGGATTTTAGTAAGGCATTTGACAAAGTCCCTCATGGGAGGTTAGTTGAGAAGGTCAAGGCTAATGGGATACAAGGACAGGTAGCTAGATGGATAAGTAACTGGCTTGGTAATAGGAGACAGAGAGTAATAGTGGAAGGATGTTTTTCTAGCTGGAGGTCGGTCACTAGTGGTGTGCCGCAGGGCTTGGTACTGGAACCTCTTCTATTTGTAATATATACAAATGACTTGGAAGAGGGAGTAAGTGGAGTGATCAGCAAGTTTGCAGACGATACAAAGATGGCTGGACTTGCGGATAGTGAGGAGCATTGTCAGGCGATGCAGCAGAACATAGACAGGCTGGTTGCTTGAGCAGATAGATGGCAGATGGAATTCATCCTGATAAATGCAAGGTGATGCATTCTGGGAGAAAGAATGTAGGGGGGAGGTATATGATAAAGGGTAGACCTATTAAGAGTATAGAAACACAGAGGGACCTGGGGTTGCAGGTGCACAAGTCTCTGAAGGTGGCAGAACAAGTGGAGAAGGTTGTGAAGAAAGCATATGGTATGCTAGCCTTTATAGGAAGGGGTACAGAGTACAAGAGCTGGCCTTTAATGTTGCAGTTGTATAAAATGTTGGTTAGACCTCATTTGGAATACTGCATCCAGTTCTGGTCAACTTACTACCGGAAGGACGTGGGGAGCATCTGGAGAGAGTGCAGAGGAGGTTTACCAGGATGCTGCCTGGTATGGAAGGTCTGAGTTACGAGGAGAGGTTAGGCAAATTGGGACTGTTTTCCTTAGAAAGACGTAGACTTAGAGGAGATCTAATAGAGGTGTACAAGATTATGAGGGGCATAGATAGAGTAAACAGGGTTAAGCTTTTTCCTAGGATGGACTCAAATAGCACGAGGGGTCACGGGCTTAGGGTGAGGGGGGTAAAGTATAATTTGGATGCTAGAGGGAGTTTTTTCACACAGAGGGTGGTGGGGGTATGGAATGCACTGCCAAGTAAAGTGGTGGGGGCAGGTACTCTGGAGTTATTTAAGAAATACTTAGATGGGCACATGAACAGAATGGGAATGGAGAGGTATAGAAAACTGATTTAAAATAGGGATCATGAGCCTTGGGAGTCCATGGGAAGTGTGTAAATAGATGATGATATTGATGTACTTGTTTTTATCCTACAGGTGCTTTGGTCCACCTTGTTGTCTAACAAGGGGCATACACACGATGGGTCGTGAGAGGGCTGCTCTTGGACTTTTTTCAAGAGTATCCTAGTGCTTCACAGCGTTAGTGTACGCTTGACCTGGACCATTTGATGGGCAACATGACAGCTCAGTGACAATCGCTGTGCCGTGCAGATACATGGATTTGGGCCCGTGTCTGTGGGAGTTTGCGCATTCTCCCCATGTTTGCGTGGGTTTCCTCTGGGTGCTCCGGTTTCCTCCCACATCCCAAAGATGTGCTCTTAGACTAACTGGCAAAACAAATTCTCCCTAAATTGTCTCAAATTTGGTTTTTAATCCATAGATCTATAAACATAGACAGGGATCACGGGTAGAGGCGCGAATATCAGGGTGGCGGCATGGGCTCGTTGGGCCGAAGGGCGTGTTTCCCGTGCTGTTTTCTTCTTTGTAGCTTAACTGTTGTTACCTGCATGTCAGTATTGTAATTATATTCCCTGAAGCAAACAAGGTCAGAGTTCACCACCTGAAAAAGAGGTTAATTTTTAATCAATCAAAGTTTCCTCTATATATCAAGAGTTTCCTCTATATATCATGACAGCTCATCCCCATTGATCTCCCATAATGGCAAAAAATCAGATTGCAATCTTAACGAAATAATTTTCCTGTAACACTCTGAGAAACATGGGCAATATATTGAGTCTTATGCATGCATCTGTTTCACCCAAACTAATACTATGCATGAGTTGTCCAGGACAATCACAATGTTCACTTTTTTAACCACTTCTGGGCCAGTAAGTATTGTATGTTATTTTTACATTCAATATTTTGCTCCTTGCTGTTCCTTTTCTCCTTTTTATTCTTTGTAGTTCTAGTGATTCTCCCTAATATTAGGACTCTTTCAAGTTACAGCCCTAATCATGCTGACCATTATTCTTTACCACCCACTATAGTTTCAGTCTTCCTCTCCCTATTGGCTCTGTGCTGCCACATAGCTGGACTCATTTCTCCATTAGTTTGTTGTGACCTACTATAATACTCCAAAACACACTTCTTCAGTCTTACCAGCCCATTTTTGCCACAGACCACCTCTATATTTCCCTGCCAGCTTCCCACGTGTTCTCGCTGTTAATTTCATATGTCACCCACATGGTGTAGACCAGCATTCATGTTTTCCATGACACTTCTCCCACCATATCTCTTTTTTAAAATTTGTTAATGGGATCCGGGCATCACTGGGTGGGCCAGCATTTATTGCCCATTCCTGAGGACATTTAAGAGTAAACAACACTGCTGTGGTTCTGGAGTCACATGTAAACTAGACCAGGTAAGAATGGCAGATTTCCTTCCCTAAAGGATATTAGTGAACCAAATGGGTTTTTCCAACAATTGACAATGGTTTCAGGGTCATCATTAGACTTTTTTAAATTCCTGATTTTTACTGAATTCAAATTTCACCATCTGCTGTGGTGAGATTCAAACCCGGGTCTCCAGAGCATCAAGCTCTCTGCATTGCTAGTCCAGCAGATGAACGAACATCGCTTGACAATCACCAAGCAAAACTGTTTCCTTCCTGTGGGCGAACACTTCAGCGGTCACTGGCATTCAGCCTCCAACCTTCCGGTAAACGTTCTTCAAGAGGGCCTTCACGACACAAGACAGCGCAGAGCAGAGACTGATAGCCAAGTTCCGCACACATGAGGATGATCTTAACAGGGATCTTGGCTTCATGTCACACTATCTGTAACCCCCATGACTTGCCTGGGTTAGCAAAAAACCTCATTTACTGTGCTGTCTGGAGATAATATACATCTCTCTAACCTGTGCTCAGTGCTCCTTCCAAGTAAAGTGGTGGGGGCAGGCACTCTGGAGTTATTTAAGAAATACTTAGATGGGCACATGAACAGAATGGGAATGGAAGGGTATAGAAAACTGATTTAAAATAGGGATCATGAGCCTTAGGAGACCCTGGGAAGTGTCAATAGATGATATTGATGTACTTGTTTTTATCCTACAGGTGCTTTGGTCCACCTTGTTGTCTAATGAGGGGCATACACACGATGGGCTGTGAGAGGGTTGCTCTTGGATTTTTTTTGAGAGTATCCTAGTGCTTCACAGCGTTAGTGTACGCTTGACCTGGACCATTTGATGGGCAACACGACAGCTCAGTGACTATCGCTGTGCCGTGCAGATACAAGGACTTGGGCCTGTGTCTGTGGGAGTTTGCGCATTCTCCCCATGTTTGTGTAGGTTTTCTCCGGGCGCTCCGGTTTCCTCCCACATCCCAAAGATGTGCTCTTAGGCTAATTGGCAAAACAAATTCTCCCTAAATTGTCTCAAATTTGGTTTTTAATCCATAGGTCTATAAACATAGACAGGGATCACGGGTAGAAGTGGGAACATTGGGATGGCGGCACGGGCTCGTTGGGCTAAAGGACCTGTTTCCCATGCTGTTTTGGTCTTTGTTCTATCCCAGATGCCTGGAAGTTGGCCAGGACTCTCAAGGTCCAGAGCATCCAGAAAACACTCGACAAGAATAAATGTGTAGAGTATAGGGCTAATGGTAGGATTCTTAGTAGTCTAGATGAACAGAGGGATCTTGGTGTATATGTGCATAGATCCCTGAAAGTAGGCAGTCAAGTCGATAAGGTTGTTAAGAAGGCTTACGGAGTCTTAGCTTTTATTGGTAGGGGGATTGAATTTCGGAGCCGCAACGTCATGTTGCAACTGTACAAAACTCTAGTGCGGCCGCACTTGGAGTATTGTGTGCAGTTCTGGTCCCCACATTATAAGAAAGATGTGGAGGCATTGGAGAGGGTACAGAGGAGGTTTACCATGATGTTGCCTGGTATGGAGGGCAGGTCTTATGAAGAGAGGCTGAGGGATTTGAGGTTGTTTTCGTTAGATAGGAGGCGGCTAAGAGGGGACCTAATCGAAACATATAAGATGATTAGAGGTTTAGATAGGGTGGACAGTGATAGCCTTTTTCCTAGGATGGACAAAGCTAGCACAAGGGGACACAGCTTCAAATTAAGGGGTGATAGTTATAGGACGGATAGCAGAGGTAGGTTCTTTACCCAGAGGGTGGTTAGGGAGTGGAATGCCCTGCCTGCGGCAGTTGTAGATGCGCCAAGATTGGTGGCATTTAAGAGGTTAGTTGATAAGTTTATGGAAGAGAAGGGAATGGTTTAGTTTGGAGGGTCATTGCTTTTTTTTTCCATAATTGGTCAGCGCAACATCGAAGGCCGAAGGCTAATGGTAGGATTCTTAATAGTGTTGATGAACAGAGGGATCTTGGTGTATATGTGCATAGATCACTGAAAGTAGGCAGTCAAGTTGATAAGGTTGTTAAGAAGGCATACGGAGTCTTAGCTTTTATTGGTAGGGGGATTGAATTTCGGAGCCGCAACGGCATGTTGCAACTGTACAAAACTCTAGTGCGGCCGCACTTGTAGTATTGTGTGCAGTTCTGGTCCCCACATTATAAGAAAGATGTGGAGGCATTGGAGAGGGTACAGAGGAGGTTTACCAGGATGTTGCCTGGTATGGAGGGCAGGTCTTATGAAGAGAGGCTGAGGGATTTGCAGTTGTTTTCGTTAGAAAGGAGGCGGCTAAGAGGGGACCTAATTGAAACATATAAGATGATTAGAGGTTTAGATAGGGTGGACAGTGATAGCCTTTTTCCTAGGATGGAAAAAGCTAGCACGAGGGGACACAGCTTTAAATTAAGGGGTGATAGTTATAGGACGGATATCAGAGGCAGGTTCTTTACCCAAGGGGTGGTTCGGGAGTGGAATGCCCTGCCTGCAGCGGTTGTAGATGCGCCAAGTTTGGTGGCGTTTAAGAGGTTAGTTGATAAGTATATGGAAGAGAAGGAAATGGTTTAGTTTTGGAGGGGCATTGCTTTTTATATTGGTCGGCGCAACATCGAAGGCCGAAGGGCCTGTTCTGTGCTGTAATGTTCTATGTTCTATGATTTGCGGTTGTTTTCGTTAGATAGGAGGCGGCTAAGAGGAGACCTTATCGAAACATATAAGATGATTAGAGGTTTAGATAGGGTGGACAATGATAGCCTTTTTCCTAGGATGGAGAAAGCTAGCACGAGGGGACACAGCTTCAAATTAAGGGGTGATAGTTAGAGGACGGATATCAGAGGTAGGTTCTGCGCTGTAATGTTCTATGTTCCAAGAACATCACTGGCAATGGGGTGAGGTTGGCAGCTGGCTCCCCCCTCCTCCACCTCTGATGTACATTCTTGGGAGACATTGAGACATAATGGTAAGCTTTGTAAGGTTCGGAAGTTGTAGTTGCACTGAGATGACACAGGTGAAGGGCTGATTGGAAAGCCCTTTAAACACCTTAACCTTTTCCATTCACGTTTGTTATGTTAGAACTTATTAATTTAAAGTTTTTCTGTCATTATTAAATGATATTTTTCACCACCCACCTATGACTAATTTGTCTGGAACAGGAATCCTCTTTCATTGATGATTGCCAGATGGATGCTTTATGTTGATGTAGGTGGGAGACCCCTTAATGTTGTGTCACTGAGAAATGAAGCTATTGGTTCCCCAGAAGCCATGAGTGATTCCTCCCATACCCACCCACCCCAGGGCCCTGCATGGGGATTTCAGATTCTTCCCCCCTACACAGACATGGGTCCAGGTGCCAGTATGGATGTAGATTCACGGAGTCAGACTAGTTTGCACCAAGGAATCATCATAATGCTGTGATGGAACTTCGATGTTGTGGCCATTTCAGAGACGTGGGTGGAGTAGGGACAGGAATGGTTGTTGCAGGTTCCAGGGTTCAAATGCTTCAGTCGGAGTAGAGAAGGAGGTAGAAGGGGGGGGAGGAGTGGCATTATTAGTCAAAGACTGTATCACAGTGACAGAGAAGAAGTTTGATGAGGACTTGTCTGTTGAGGTAGTATGGGCTGAGATTAGAAACAGGGGAGGAGAGGTCACCCTGTTGGGAGTCTTTTATAGACCTCCTAAAAGCTCTAGAGAGGTAGAGGAAAGGATTGCAAAGTCGATCCTGGACAGGAGTGAAAGTAATAGGATAATTGTTATGGGGGACTTCAACTTTACCAATATTGATTGGAATAGCTATAGCTCTAGTACGTTAGAGGGGTCAGTTTTTGTACAAAGTGTGCAGGAAGGTTTTTTAACTCAGTATGTAGATAGGCCAACTAGAGGTGAGGCTACATTGGATTTGGTGCTGGGCAATGAGCCAGACCAGGTGTTAGGCTTGGAAGTTGGTGAACATTTTGGTGATAGTGACCACAATTCGGTTACGTTCACCTTAGTGATGGATAGGGATAGGCATGAAGCTGGGGCCAGTAGTTATAGCTGGGGGAAGGGTAATTATGAGGCCATCAGGAGAGAATTAGGGTGCATAGATTGGACTAGGAAACTACAGGGACTGGGAACATCTGGAATGTGGAGCTTATTCAAGGAGCAGCTGCTGCGAGTCCTTGATAAGTATGTCCCTGTCAGACAAGGAGGAAATGGTCGAGTAAAGGAGCCATGGTGTACGAAAAAAGTTAATTTGCTGGTTAAAAGGAAAAAGGAGGCTTATGTCAGGATGAGGCTTGAAGGCTCAGTTGGTGCAATGGATAGCTATAGATTAGCCAGGAGGGAGCTAAAGAGTGAGTTGAGGAGGGCTAAGAGGGGACACGAGAAGACTTTGGCTGATAGGATCAAGGAGAATCCTAAAGCTTTCTTTAGATATGTTAAGAATAGATGATTGGTTAGGGCAAGATTAGGGCCAGTCAGAGACAGCAGTGGGAAGTTGTGCGTGGAGCCTGAAGAGATTGGAGAGGCACTGAACAAATATTTCTCTTCGGTATTCACGCAGGGAGATGTAAATGTAGTTGTGGAGAACACTGGGATACAGGGTTGCAAACCGGAAAGTATTGAAGTAGATAAGGAGGATGTGCTAGATATTCTTGAGGGTTTGAAGTTAGATAAGTCCCCTGGGCCGGACGGGATTTACCCTAGGATTCTCTGGGAGGCAAAAGAGGCGATTGCAGAGCCTCTGGCTCTGATCTTCAGGTCGTTGTTGGTTATGGGTATAGTGCCGGAAGACTGAAGGATAGCGAATGTGGTCCCATTGTTCAAGAAGGGGAAGAGAGACTTTCCAGGGAATTATAGGCCAGTGAGTCTTACTTCTGTTGTGGGCAAAGTATTGGAGAGAATTATTAGGGATCGGATTTATAGTTATTTAGAGAGAAATGAATTGATTGGGGATAGTCAGCATGGTTTTGTGAAGGGTAGGTCATGCCTTACTAACCTTATTGAGTTTTTTGAAAAAGTGACCCAAGAGGTGGATGGGGGTAAGGCGGTTGATGTGGTATATATGGACTTTAGTAAGGCGTTCGATAAGGTGTCCCATGGAAGACTTCTGCAGAAAATGCAGATGTATGGGATAGAGGGTGATTTAGCTAATTGGATTAGGAATTGGCTAGCAGATAGAAGACAGAGGGTGGTGGTTGATGGGAGATATTCGTTGTGGAGTTCGGTTACAAGTGGTGTACCTCAGGGGTCTCTTTTGGGGCCCCTGCTGTTTGTAATTTTTATAAATGATCTGGATGAGGGTATTGAAGGATGGATTAGTAAATTTGCAGATGACGCTAAAGTCGGTGGAGTGGTAGATAGTGAAGGGGGTGTTATAGTTTGCAGAGAGACTTGGACAAGTTGCAGAGCTGGGCCGAGAGGTGGCAAATGGAGTTAATGTGGAAAAGTGTGAGGTAATGCACTTTGGCAGGAACAATAAATGTGTAGAGTATAGGGCTAATGGTAGGGCTCTTAATAGTGTTGAGGAACAGAAGGATCTTGGTGTATGTGTCAATAGATCCCTGAAAGTAGGCAGTCAAGTGGATAAAGTTGTTAAGAAGGCATATGGAGGCTTAGCTTTTATTGGGAGGGGGATTGAATTTAGGAGCCGCAGCATCATGTTGCAACTGTACAAAACTCTAGTGCGGCCGCACTTGGAGTATTGTGTGCAGTGCTGGTCCCCACATTATAAGAAAGATGTGGAGGCATTGGAGAGGGTACAGAGGAGGTTTACCAGGATGTTGCCTGGTATGGAGGGCAGGTCTTATGAAGAGAGGCTGAGGGATTTGAGATTGTTTTCGTTAGAAAGGAGCGGCTAAGAGGGGACCTAATCGAAACATATAAGATGATTAGAGGTTTAGATAGGGTGGACAGTGATAGCCTTTTTCCTAGGATGTAGAAAGCTAGCACGAGGGGACACAGCTTTAAATTAAGGGGTGATAGTTATAGGACGGATATCAGAGGTAGGTTCTTTACCCAGAGGGTGGTTAGGAGTGGAATGCCCTGCCTGCAGCAGTTGTAGATGCGCCAAGTTTGGTGGCGTTTAAGAGGTTAGTTGATAAGTATATGGAAGAGAAGGGAATGGTTTAGTTTGGAGGGTCATTGCTTTTTTTTCAGAATTGGTCGGCGCAACATCGAAGGCCGAAGGGCCTGTTCTGCGCTGTAATGTTCTATGTACTATCATAATGGTATTTATCAAGTCATCATCACCCTCCCACTTGTCAAAGAAACTTGCTTACACAACGTACGCAGGTCATCACTCTAGTATGACAATGTTGCAGGAGATAGAAGAGCTTTGGGGGGGAATGGAATCCACTTGCCCAGAAACAGGTTCCTGGCGACTGAACAACCTGGTGATCAGGACCTTCCTAGCTACCCTTGCATATCTCATTCTAGCTGCGAGCCCTACAGCGCACGGGTGGTGTTAACTGTGTGCTCCTCCACGTCTTCCTCCTCCTCCTTCTAGGCGGCCTATTGAGCCGATGGCTACATGAACTTCATTATTGTGGAACTCCATTTCAGTCACAGACTCCACACAGACATCATCAGCCATGTCCAAAGGGGGTAACCTGAGTCACCCACGAGCCACTCCTGCAGTTTGGGCTCCTCCTCAAAGGCTTCCAGTTTGTCAAAGCTCCTCAGAATGAGACATGAATAATATTCATATTGTGGTCACGAGTTGGGTATTTAAGGAGTGGAACCCTTTCTGTTGATGAATCTCCATGGATTATGCAGCGGGACCTTGAGGGTGACATAGGAGAAGTTAATGGCTTTCTGTTCATTAGGTATCATGGCAATGGCTGCAAACCCTGCAGCCCAGGTTCCTGCTGGGCCTAGTCCAGGTTAAATTTAATGTACTGGCCAGCTGGGTGACCTGCCTAACACAGGTATGCACTGCTGACTGGGAAATGCCACGTACATCTCTACTAGGGGTCTGGAAGGAGCCACTGGCATAAAAGTTCAGAGTGACAGTCAATTTGACAGTCATCCAGAATGTATGCCCCCCCACCCCCCGCCCTGAGGTGCCACGCATTGCAACAGGTGGCACAGGCATTGTCTCCTTTCAGAGGCGGAGCCATTAGTGGCACATGGTATCCAATATCTATTCAAATGACATGCTTGTGTGGAACTGCTGGGATCTCACTCCCTACTTCTCCTGTGCTCCCCCATCTGGGCAAATGCTGGCCACCTCCTGCCTCTGGTGGTCATCTCCCTCTACTCCTGCAAGTGGCAAGGCCTGGGCCTCCTGTGCCCAAAATTCTTCCTCCTGCTTCTCCTCCTCAGCTCCAGCAGCAACCAAAAGAACTGGAAGCTCAATTGTTTGCATCACAAAAGCTATCTCATCACTCTAAAAGAAGGGGGGGGAGGGGGCGGTAAGGGAGGGTAAGGGCGGAAGGGGTAAGGGGTTGCAGAGGGAGAGGAATACATGTCGAGGTTAAACAATGCTGCTTATCCCTACCCAGCAACACACACACTGCCCATACACCCTCCAAATTTACATAACCCCAATCCCCACCCACATGTCCCCCCCAGGATCACAGCTTCTTGAAAGGTTCTGAGGCTGCAGTCATGCAATTTCCAAGGGCTTTGTGTACCTCCTTCAGCTGGAATAGTAGAGTGCGCTAGGACCCGCAGCATTCCCAAGACCCTAAGTCAGTGCTGAGACCCAGGTCTGTGCTGCAAATCAGACATTGGACTCACTGCTGAGCAACAGCACCTCCCACACTCAAGATACCCCCCGCCCCAAGAAACAAAATGGCTGCAACAAAAGGGCCCTGTAAGCAGCACAGACCCATAGAAGCTAGGCACTTACCTCCTCATTAACCCTCACTGATGGAGCACCCAAATCAGATTTTTATGGAACATGTCTGTTTAAGGCTGATTCCGGATTGGCGAATGTAGTGTTAAAGGGGGAGGTGCCGGTAAGGTTGGGTATGCAGGCCGTTAAGTGGATTGAAATACATGCAAATGCATTTAAATGGCCCTCATGCCAGTTTGGATGCATTTCCACTCACGGCAAGGGGGAACTGGCACATCACTGGATGTACATCACGCTACTTGCCTCACATCTGAATTTTTCAAGTTATGCGCTTGAAACGGGCACAACACAATGGTAAAACTGTACGATTCAATGACTATGTAAATATAATCATTGCCTCATGCAGTCATCTTCTCAAGTGCTTTTATAATTTTTTTTTAATAACACAGGAACCATCAATGTGCATAGTGATAAGATCATTCTGACAAATACTGTTGTTCTGAATCTGATCCTTCCTTCTAATTGCTCTAAAGGCTGTCTAAGCTGCATGATAGAGGTTTATCAGGGAAAACTGTATGTCTCTCCGCCTTCCTTTAAGATATGCATCAAGGCTAATTCCTTTGACAAGCTTTAGGTCACCCCTCCTATATCTCCTTTATTTTGTCATATCCGTCTGATTATATTTCTGCTTTTTTCAGTACACACTGAATGTTGACACCCTAATTTCTTCAGTTCAGTCTCACCTTTATTGTAACTGAAAGCACCACCAGGTTTTCACCTGGCAAACTCTGTCCTACATAGTGTTCACGATCTTTCACTGTGACCTGAAGGAAAAGAGAGCAAGTGAAGAACAGTTCAAAATAAAAAGAAAAATCTGATTCAAAAATGTGAACCTTGCTCCTGTTGTCTCCATTTGATGACACGGTGAGGAATGCACTATAATGTTTTGAGGATTTTTACAGCAGGTTCACTCTGCAAAGTAATAAAACTTGTCACATGAATCACACTATGAGGTCTGGTTTTATCAGTTGGCATGAATGCTAGGATGTTACCAGCATGTCTGCCCTAGCATCAGGGCAAGGTAGTAGAATTCCAGCAAGTAATTGATGATTTGAAGTGAATTTTAACTGCATACAGTTTTGGACCCAGATTTTCATGGAGTCAGGGGCTCTTTATATATTCCCAAATTACTTACATTTACTTTGCTAAGCCCTCTAATCAAAACATCCCAGGATACTAAGGGGCAATTTAGCATGGCCAATCAACCTAACCTACACATCTTTGGAACGTGGGAGAAAACCATAGCACCCGGAGGAAACGCACGCAGACACAGGGAGAATGTGCAAATTCCACACAGACAGTGACCCCAACCCAGAAATCCAACCTGAGTCCTTGGCGCTGTGCGGCAGCAGCACTAACCACTGTGCCACCAGCATAGGTTTGCAGAATCGAGAGTTTATCTGACCCCTTCTTCATGAAAATCCAGTCATGGTTGCCTTACTTTCATTTGAAGCAGTTCAGAAAAAATTCATTGGGTTGAATCCTGGGATGAAGAAATTGCCATATGAAGGTAGGGTGAACAAGTTGGGACTATGTTAATTGCAGTTCGGAAGACTGAGAAAATAATGTTTTCTTACTGAAATAAATAAACTTCTGAGAAAGCTTGACAAGGTAGGTGCTGCTTCCCACTTTATGGGAATTTAGAACTAGGAGGTGAAGTTTCAAATAAGGTGTGTCCCATTCTCCTATTCCTATTTATGTTAAAACAAGATGAAGGGGAATTTCTTCTGAGGATTTGTTAATTTTTTGGAATTCCCTACGCCAAAGACCAGGGGAGGCTGGTTCATTGAATATTTTCGAGGTTGAGTTAGGCATTTTTTTTTTACCTATAAGACAGTCAGTGGTTACTGAGACCAGACAGATAAAAGGAGTAAAAAGCAAAAATCAGATCAGCTATGATCTTACTGAATGCCAGAGCAGGCTCAATAAGCAAATGACCTTGTGTAATGCATGGCTAAGGAACTGCACAATGCTCTAACTTGTCAATCTCTGCATCTCCTTGTCCACTGGTTTGTGAATTAAGTAACGGACCTTTGGAGAAAATCCAGCAGAGAAAGTCACTTAATTATGACATCATAGGATTAATTAGGCAGACAAGTCGAGAAGGTTGTTAAGAAGGCATATGGAGTCTTAGCTTTTATTGGTAGAGGGATTGAATTTCGGAGCCGCAACGTCATGTTGCAACTGTACAAAACTCTAGTGCGGCCGCACTTGGAGTATTGTGTGCAGTTCTGGCCCCGCATTATAAGAAAGATGTGGAGGCATTGGAGAGGGTACAGAGGAGGTTTACCAGGATGTTGCCTGGTATGGAGGGCAGGTCTTAAGAAGAGAGGCTGAGGGATTTGAGGTTGTTTTCGTTAGAAAGGAGGCGGCTAAGAGGAGACCTTATCGAAACATATAAGATGATTAGAGGTTTAGATAGGGTGGACAGTGATAGCCTTTTTCCTAGGATGGAGAAAGCTAGCACTAGGGGACACAGCTTTAAATTAAGGGGTGATAGTTATAGGACGGATGTCAGAGGTAGGTTCTTTACCAAAGGGTGGTTCGGGAGTGGAATGCCCTGCCTGCAGCAGTTGTGGATGCGCCAAGTTTGGTGGCGTTTAAGAGGTTAGTTGATAAGTATATGTAAGAGAAGGGAATGGTTTAGTTTGGAGGGGCATTGCTTTTTATATTGGTCGGCGCAACATCGAAGGCCGAAGGGCCTGTTCTGTGCTGTAATGTTCTATGTTCTAATTCATCTTTTGCTGATCTAAGATAATAGTCGCAATCTTCCAGCTACTCACACTGACAGGATCTTCCGCTTCTGGGCAGGCACAATGGCACAGTGGTTAGTACGGCTACTTCACAGTGTCAGGAATCAGGGTTTGATCCCCAACAACCCCCCCAACCTCCACACCTCCATTATCTGCTTGGGTTTCCGCCCACATTCTGAAAGATGTGCTGATTAGGTGCATTGACCCAAACAGGTACCTGACTGTGGTGACTGGGGAATTTCACAGTAACTTTGTTGCAGTGATAATGTAAGCATTACTTATGACTAATAAATAAATTATATTTCATTTTACTTCAGGCAATGGCGAACCCTTACCACTGGTTTCTGGATGGTGAGAGTCTATAAAATGGGAAACCCGATTGAATTGTGCTCTGGTTAACAGTGGGAAGTCTCCACCTGCCATGAAGACATGGAAAATTTTGCCCATTGGTTTATTTTTGATCGGGCTGAAATTGGATGGAAATCATTCTATAACATGACTAAAACATGTTCTGGTTTCATCTGGGTTCTGAGGATTGCCCCACCAGACATTGTGTTGACCATTGCCCAGGGACAGGGTTGCCACATTCTGCTAATTTCCATCCATGTAGTTTCTTTTTTCTCCCAGTGTGATTGAAGGGATTCACACGTAAAGCAAGGGCAAGTGAAGTGAGGTGTGTGTGCTGATTGCTCACAAAGCTGACTATGAGAGCCGTGCACTCCCTCTGTGTCCAAAGTGTCAATATTTCTTTTAGAACATAGAACACTACAGCACAAACAGGCCCTTCGGCTCACAAGTTGTGCGATCATATCTATACCTACCGGGCCTGTAACTCCCAATCCCATTTAATCCCATGTACTCATCCAGAAGTCTCTTAAAAGACCCTAGCGAGTTTGCCTCTACCACCACCGACGGCAACCGATTCCATTCACTCACCACCCTCTGAGTGAAAATCTTACCTCTAACATCTCCTCTGTACTTGTCCCCCAACACCTTAAACCTGTGGCCTCTCATAGCGACCATTTCAGCCCTGGGAAATAGCCTCTGAGAATCCACTCTATCTATTCCTCTCAACATCTTATAAACCTCTATCAGGTCACCTCTCAACCTTCGTCTCTCCAGGAGAAGAGACCTAGCTCTCTCAACCTGTCTTCATAAGGCATGCCCCCCAATACAGGCAACATCCTTGTAAATCTCCTCTGCACTCTCTCAATAGCTTCCACATCCTTCCTATAGTGAAGCGGCCAGAACTGCACACAGTACTCCAAGTGGGGTCTGACAAGGGTCTTATAAAGTTGCAGCATTACCTCACAACTCCTAAACTCAATCCCTCTATTAATGAAGGCCAGTACACCATACGCCTTCTTGACCACATCCTCCACTTGCAGGGCAGATTTAAGAGTGTTATGGACTCGGACCCCAAGATCCTTCTGCTCCTCAACACTGCCAAGACTCCTACCTTTGGTATTAGACTGCTTCATTCCATTAGTCCTGCCAAAATGGACCACCATACATTTGTCCACGTTGAAAATGCCACTTCTCCGCCCAGTCTTGCATCCTATTTTGTTTTTACCATTTGAAGCTGATGACAGTCAATTAATATATAATTGATGAAGCATTTTACGTAATCCATTATGAAATATTCGAAGTGTTTAATCTTATTCGTGGGGTCACTGTGAGTGAACAATTTCAATCTTACAGCCCACTGAAATGAAGAAGGGCCACTCACCAGCCTAGATTGCCTACACTGCTCTTAGCAGTGTTTAGCGCTGCTGTTCTCCGTGTGCCTGCATAGGTTTCCTCCAGGTGCTGAAGCTCCCTCCCAAAGTCCAAAGATGTGCGGGTTAGGTTGATTGGCCATGCTAAATTGGCGCTTAGTATTCTGGGATGTGCAGGTTAGAGGGATTAGCGGCATAGATATGTGGGGTGACAGGAATAAGGCCTGGCCGGGGTTGTTGTCAGTACAGGCTTGATGGGCCGAATGGTCTCATTCTGCACTGCAGGATTTCTATGATTCTATTGCATAGCTTCAGCTGTACCTTGCTGTCCTACAACACCCCCTCACCCCCATACCCTTTTTCGTCCCTTCAATGCAGAATGTGGAAAGTTGTTGAAGGTCAGGTAGATGATTGATACAAACTGCCCAACCTTCTTGATATATCCATACTTTAATAGAGAATAAAATTGGGAGATGAGCTCAAAGGATCGACTCATTATCACAAACTGAATTTTATCTGCCAATAAAACTTGAAATTAACCCCATTATGGACGTAGCAATGACTCCACGGAGTGTTAATAACATTTCCACATGTTGTTCTTTGTTGATCTCAATACTCTGCACATACCTTATATACTAAGCTTCCTCTGTTTAATATTTTCATCCTCTCTAGATTTACCACAACAAATTCTGGGGAGGATACATGTGCTGACATCCATACCTGATCAATTTCATATTGCAGATCAGGTTTTCCTATAACACAGAACACAAATCATTGTCTTTGTACTCAGGCTTAATTGAAAAAATAACTGTCATTCATAAACAGTCACTTGGTAGTACAGAACTTAAGTGTTGCTGAAAAAAGAGACATGTTGCTGAAATTTTTCATCTTCTACTCATCAGGATAAATGAAAGAATGCCAAATTTCAAACAATCACAACAATTTATACTACAGGAGAAAATGGAATTGATTAATTGGCAAGTTGGTCAAGGTACTGCCATAGAGAAAGCAACGGGTCCTTAGGCAGCATATCCCAAACCATGACTGCTATGATCTAGAAGTAAAAGGCAACAGATACCTGGGATCCCTGGAAGACCTCCTAGTCACTCACCATCCCGACTTAGAAATATATTAGCAATTCATTCTCTGTTGCTAGGTCAAAATCCTGGAACTCCCTCCCCAACAGTGCTATGGGTATACCTGCACCTCAGAGAACATAGAACATTACAGCACAGAACAGGCCCTTCGGCCTTCGATGTTGCGCCGACCAATATAAAAAGCAATGACCCTCCAAACTAAACCATTCCCTTCTCTTCCATATACTTATCAACTAACCTCTTAAACGCCACCAAACTTGGCGCATCTACAACTGCTGCAGGCAGGGCATTCCACTCCTGAACCACCCTTTGGGTAAAGAACATGCCTCTGATATATGTCCTATAACTATCACCCCTTAATTTAAAGCTGTGGCCCCTCATGCTAGCTTTCTCATAGAACATAGAACATTACAGCACAGAACAGGCCCTTCGGCCTTCGATGTTGTGCCGACCAAAATAAAAAGCAATGCCCCTCCAAACTAAACCATTCCCTTCTATTCCATATACTTATCAATTAACCTCTTAAACGCCACCAAACTTGGCGCATCTACAACTGCTGCAGGCAGGGCATTCCACTCCCTCATCACTCTTTGAGTAAAGAACCTACCTCTGATATCCGTCCTATAACTCATACCCCTTAATTTAAAGCTGTGTCCCATCGTGCTAGCTTTCTCCATCCTAGGAAAAAGGCTATCACTGTCCACCCTATCTAAACCTCTAATCATCTTATATGTTTCGATAAGGTCCCCTCTTAGCCGCCTCCTTTCTAACGAAAACAACCTCAAATCCCTCAGCCTCTCTTCATAAGACCTGCCCTCCATACCAGGCAACATCCTGGTAAACCTCCTCTGTACCCTCTCCAATGCCTCCACATCTTTCTTATAATGTGGGGACCAGAACGCACACAATACTCCAAGTGCGGCCGCACTAGAGTTTTGTACAGTTGCAACATGACGTTGCGGCTCCGAAATTCAATCCCCCTACCAATAAAAGCTAAGACTCCGTATGCCTTCTTAACAACCTTATCGACTTGACTGCCAACTTTCAGGGATCTATGCACATATACACCAAGATCCCTCTGTTCATCAACACTATTAAGAATCCTACCATTAGCCCTATACTATACACATTTATTATTCCTGCCAAAGTGAATTACCTCACACTTTTCCACATTAAACTCCATTTGCCACCTCTCGGCCCAGCTCTGCAACTTGTCCAAGTCTCTCTGCAAACTATAACACCCCTCTTCACTATCTACCACTCCACCGACTTTAGTGTCATCTACAAATTTACTAATCCATCCTTCAATACCCTCATCCAGATCATTTATAAAAATTACAAACAGCAGGGGCCCCAAAACAGACCCCTGAGGTACACCACTTGTCACCGAACTCCACGATGAATATCTCCCATCAACCACCACCCTCTGTCTTCTATCTGCTAGCCAATTCCTAATCCAATTAGCTAAATCACCCTCTATCCCATACATCTGCATTTTCTGCAGAAGTCTTCCATGGGCCACCTTATCAAACGCCTTACTAAAGTCCATATATACCACATCAACCGCCTTACCCCCATCCACCTCTTTGGTCACTTTTTCAAAAAACTCAATGAGGTTAGTAAGGCACGACCTACCCTTCACAAAACCATGCTGACTATCCCCAATCATTCATTTCTCTCTAAATAACTATAAATCCTATCCCTAATAATTCTCTCCAATACTTTGCCCACAACAGAAGTAAGACTCACTGGCCTATAATTCCCTGGAAGGTCTCTCTTCCCCTTCTTGAACAATGGGACCACATTCGCTATCCTCCAGTCCTCCGGAACCACACCCGTAACCAACGATGACCTGAAGATCAGAGCCAGAGGCTCTGCAATCGCCTCTCTTGCCTCCCAGAGAATCCTAGGGTAAATCCCGTCCGGCCCAGGGGACTTATCCAACTTCAAACCCTCGAGAATATCTAGCACATCCTCCCTATCTACTTCAATACTTTCCAGTTTGCAACCCTGTACCTCAGTGTTCTCCACAACTACATTTACATCTCCCTGCGTGAATACCGAAGAGAAATATTTATTCAGTGCCTCTCCAATCTCTTCAGGCTGCACGCACAACTTCCCACTGCTGTCTATGACTGGCCCTAATCTTGCCCTAACCAATCTTCTATTCTTAACATATCTAAAGAAAGCTTTAGGATTCTCCTTAATCCTATCAGCCAAAGTCTTCTCGTGTCCCCTCTTAGCTCTCCTCAATTCACTCTTTAGCTCCCTCCTGGCTAATCTATAGCTATCCATTGCACTAACTGAGCCTTCAAGCCTCATCCTGACATAAGCCTCCTTTTTCCTTTTAACCAGCGAATCAACTTTTTTCGTACACCAAGGTTCCCTTACTCGACCATTTCCTCCTTGCCTGACAGGGACATACTTATCAAGGACAAGTATAGGACATACTTATCAAGGACAAGGGCAAGGACAAATCAGAGAAAGTAACAGGAAATTGTAAGCTCCTGAAGTTCAATAATTCAAAAAAGTGCAAGGCTTGAAAATGTTCCCTTTTATTTGCAGAGAATGGGTCCCTGAGTATGAATGTGTGACGCTTCCAGCAAGCATAAATGAGCCAAGATCTGTTGATTATCTGACACTGATCATTAGTATAGCTATTAGCGCACTCAGAAATGTTCAGCATGTGCTTCCCAAATAGGGAACCATAATTAACAGTAGACATTTTGTTTGGTGTTTTGCAAGCACAAATGTTTGTGTATGGTCTGTACTCTGCCTATTATGAACAAGCAAAGGTATATGCTGTTTGATTCAATCAACCATTCAGAGGGACATAGGGCCTGCATATCTGGCATAATGTCTACACTGAAATTTGTGCAAGATGGTGCTCAACTGTATGGTAGACAGAATATCTTTTTGAACTTAAGGCAGCACTAAATTCTTAGTGATAAATACCACTTATATAATCACTGCATAGTAGAAGTGTTAAGGAGCTTGCTTGCTTACCAAAATAAAACTTCATTTTGAAAAGCAGTGTAAAATCTATTAATATACTCTAGCTTTTCTATGCTTTGTTGTATTCTAGTGAAAGGTCTTTTCTGGCATTAACTCTGTTTTCACATCGATTCATCATTATATTTTCAAATTTTATACTTTTGGTTTAAAATCCAGTGTTCATTAGTAAAATTTACTAAGTAAAGATCTTTTTTCTGTAATATAGCTTTATTAACTCACAGCACTTCTACCTTCAACATTTTGCAGGTTTTTTGGATCAGATCTGAACGGGTGTATCTTGGCTTCCTTAGATTGGAGGCACTATATCCACAGACAGGAATGTGCAGTTTGAGGCTTAAATTCCTTGAGCTAACATAATACATACTAATATATCTGATACTCAGGCTGCTGTATCAGGCAGTGGCAAATATCTGCAGCTCAGTAAGAGGGCTGCTTCTTACGGGGCCTGGTGGCTATGTGCTTTACCAGTATTGTCAAAATGATAATTGCGTGAGGTTGATTATTGATAGATTGTAAACCATAGTTCACAATTAGATGAATTTTGCCTGGAGTGATATCAGTCAGTTTTTTGAAACTTTTTTACAAGGAATAGTCATTGATGGCTAGAACAGCGCTTATTGCTCAACCCAAGTTGGCCTTGAGAAGGTGGTAGTGAGCTGTCTTCTTGAACCACTGCAATCCCTGATCTGCAGCACACTCATAGTGCTGTTAGGGAGAATGTTCCAGGATTTTGACCAAGCAAGAGAAGGAACAGTGGATATATTTCTAAGTCAGGATGGTAAGTGATTAGGAGAACTTCCAGGGAATTGTGTTCCCAGCTATCTGCTGTCCTCGTACTTCTAGATGTTAGCAATCATAGGTTTAGAATACGCTGCTGAAGGAACCTTGGTGAGTTCCTGCAGGGCATCTTGTAAATGGTACACAGAGCTGCCACTGTTAGTTGGTGATGGGGGCACTGAATGTTTGTGGCAAGGGTACCGATCAAGTGGGTTTGATGGCCCACCATTGTCCTGAATGGTTTTGAGCTCCTTCAGTGCTGTTGGAGCTGCACTCATCCAAGCAATTGAAGATCTTTCCATCACACTTCTGACTTGTGCCGTGAAGATGGTGGACAGGTTTTGGGAATCAAGAGGTGAGTTACTCACCACAGGATTCCTAGCCTCTGACCTGCTCTTGCAGATACTGTTGGCCTATTCTTCAATCATGCCACTGGCTGAGATTTTCCGGTTCCACTCAGTGCAAAATTCTCTGTTTTCACTGGCAGCAGTAGCAGAGACCAGAGAATTCCAACCACTATTATATAGCTAGTCCAGTTCACGTTCTAAATGGTAATCCCCATGATGTTGATCAATCAAATGAAAAGATCAATTGCTAGCCAACAACTAAGACTGGAAAACATGATCAAGTATTGCAAAACAATCAATTTCATTCTCCCAAGAAGCATACACTTCCAACATAATTTTCAGGTACACCCCTGGTGAGTTACAAAACTTTGATCTTCCTTTTCCAAATGCTCCTTTAATATATCACAGGAATATCTGGAAAGTTCAGGAAATTCATATCGTTCCTAGTTGCACTTCTTAAAGAATTGATGAAATAGGCATTTCCATTTGAAACATATTCCACCATACAAATATATATTGGAAAATGCAATCGGTTAATAATATTTCCAAATAAAAGTGATGGCTTGAAATTATAACAAATAAGTTTGAAGATAATTAATTATGTTGTAGAACATTATTAAAGAGCAGACACTTCCCTGATATCTCTAATGTTAATTCAAAATGCCTGCATTCAGATTCAGTAGCTGTTCTAATGCTCCCAGCTTGTGGCCTGATTTTATCATCGTGCAGTATTTTAAGTAAGGTTTTCATATAAAATAAAACATTTAAAGGCAACAAAATACTTCGTTTTAGTAGGAATCTGATGCTGGGACTTCTTGTATATTACAAAATGACTGTAGTACTTAAACAGAGCAGGCTAAATTTTTCAGCTTACCACTGTTCACAATGAGGTGGACAAGGAAAACATACGAGCTGCTTTTATCCAGGTAAATGACAGAAGGCAGAATGTCATAAATATTTGTGTCATAGTGCTTCCGGTAATCGTACGTTTCCACATAGAATCCACCTTGAGAGAGTTTGTTACTGGCCAGATAGAAGTAGTAATCCTCGAGTAAAAATTTTAAAAATTGTAAAATATAAAATTAAACTTTCAGTCAGCGAGATTTTTTGAGTGGGGATAGTGATAGTATTCACATTACACATCTCAAAGGCTATGTTGTGTATTAATCTGTAACATGATATTGGATTAGACAGCAAATTACAAAGTAAGCACTCAATATTAGAACATAGAACATAGAACATAGAACAATACAGCACAGAACAGGCCCTTTGGCCTCCGATGTTGTGCCGACCAAAATAAAAAGCAATGCCCCTCCAAACTAAACCATTCCCTTCTCTTCCATATACTTATCAATTAACCTCTTAAACGCCACCAAACTTGGCGCATCTACAACAGCGGCAGGCAGGGCATTCCACTCCCTAATCACTCTTTGAGTAAAGAACCTACCTCTGATATCCGTCCTATAACTCATACCCCTTAATTTAAAGCGGTGTCCCCTCGTGCTAGCTTTCTCCATCCTAGGAAAAAGGCTATCACTGTCCACCCTATCTAAACCTCTAATCATCTTATATGCTTCAATAAGATCCCCTCTTAGCCGCCTCCTTTCTAACGAAAACAAACTCAAATCCTTCAACCTCTCTTCATAGGACCTGCCCTCCATACCAGGAAACATCCTGGTAAACCTCCTCTGTACCCTCTCCAATGCCTCCACATCTTTCTTATAATGTGGGGACCAGAACTGCACACAATACTCCAAGTGCGGCCGCACTAGAGTTTTGTACAGTTGCAACATGATGCTGCGGCTCCTAAATTCAATCCCCCTGCCAAAAGAAGCTAAGACTCCATATGCCTTCTTAACAACTTTATCCACAAGTCATGTCCCCAAGGTGAATTGAATTCTTGAAACTCAAATCAGTGTGTGTTGCTTCATAGAATATACATGTGAGATGGTTTTGGTTAATTTTTAGTACTTTTTTTCTAGTAAAACAAACATCCAGCGTTTAAATGTATGCTTTTAAATGTACTATTTTCAGTGATTTCTGTACATCGACATGTAAATCCCTTTGTTCCTCCAGTTCCTATCTTCTTACCATTTAAAACACATTTTGTTTTATTCTTATTAGCTCTAAAATAGATGTTCTCACATTTCTTTAAACTCCACCTGCCACAGTCTCACCTACTCACATCCCTTTGCAGCTTTGTGCTTCCACTCACACTACTAATTGCACCTGATTTTACCAAACTTTGGCGCCCGTTTTCGGGCATGAAACTGGCATGCATTTAAATCAGCTTAATGAACCGCACGCCCAATTCTACTGCCAAACCCCACTTCATCGTCTTCAGATCTGCGCTGTAAACAACCAGCAAAATAAAGATCCGAAGCCGATTTTTATTCTGCAAGGGAAACTCCGAAGCCCATCCTTCTCAGATCCCCCTCTGCTAATCACCCCGGCAAACCCCCCACCCACCACTCACCCCCACCACACAGTCATCTCCACCCATCCTCTCTGTATAGCCAAATTATGTAGGGCACAGCACATGAGCACTACACAGAAAGAGATCACTGGGGTTTATTGGAGGGCCCTCTAGATTGGTCCAGACAGCGGAATCGCATCTTCAGGAGCCCAATGCATCTCTCCACTATCGCGCAGATGGCTATATGGCCCTCTTTTTAGCTGGTCTTCACTTCAGGCATCTGCTGTGTACAAAGCTGATGGACTTGGAGACATGTGAATCACGTTTTTTGCATCCTGATTCCTCTCTGGATATCCGAGCTCCTGACAATGAAGCTGTCATGTATGCTGCCTAGCTGTCTGGTGCAGACATGTATGACAGTCATATTATGGTCATATACTTAGCTGAACATTCAGGAAGTGGAACTCTTGCTATTTACAAATCTTCACAGATTCTGTAGGAGGGGCCTTGAGGGCAATGTCGTGTAGTTTATTGTCCCCTGCTCGTTAGGCAATCCTCACAATGACTGCGAAGCCTGCAGCTCAGGCTTCCTGCTGCGCCTGGTCCAGGTTGAAATTGACGAACTGGTCAACCTAAGCATAAGTTCTTCAATAACCTGCCTCACACAGGTTTGCACAGCAGATTAGGAGATGCCACAAACATCTCCACTTGGGGCATGGAAAGAACTATGCACATAGAAGATAAGAGAGGCTGTCAATTTGATGGCCACTGAAAGTGGATGCCCTCTCTTCTCCTCCCCGCCTCTAGTTGCCAAGCCCTGCACCAAGTGGCACAGGTGTTGCACGGTCTCCTTTCAGAGTCAGGGACGTCAGAGACATATCCACCAACTGCTCGAGCATGGAACTGCAGGAATCTCTGCTCTTCCTTCTCCCTTTGGGAGAATCTGCATCCGGTGGTCGTCTTCCTCTGGTCCTGGAAGTGGAAACGCTCAGGCTTCCTGTGACCACAATTCTTTCTCCTGTTCCTCCTCTTCCTCAGTTCCACAACCAAAAGAACAGCAAGGTCTATTGGTTGCATAGAGAAAGCCATGTGAGCTGAGGGCACTAGGACCCACAATCCTCATTCCCCCTCACACTTGCAGAGCCGCCACCAACCCAAGACAGAAAATGGCCGCAACAACAGGACATCTGTGAGCATCAGAGTCCTCGGACACTAGGCACTTACCTCCTCATAAACCCACACTGATGGAGTATCCAAATCAGACTTTCATTGAGCATGTCTGACAAGTGCCAATTCCCAATTGATGAAAGCAGTGGTAAAGGGGAAAATGCTGGCAAAGTTGGGTATCCAGCCCATTAATTCAGTTCAAATGCATTCAAATTGCCGTTATGTTTTTTCAGCCATTGGTAAGGGGGAACCAGCAGGGAGATGTTCACGGATCGTGCTACTTGCCTCACGCTCGACTTTACTAAGTTTTCGTGCATGAAAAGGGGTGCAACTTGATAGTAAAATCTGGCCCATACTCTCTTTATTATAGTGGTTGATTGACCTATCCCACACAGAGAGACTATAGTCCCACTCAGGCAGTTAAATCAAACTGGTTTATTTGACTATGTACACTATATGCATAATGAGCTAATAGATGGGTACATTTCTCATCGAGTGCAGACTATTCCCCATGGAAGGCTTCTGCAGAAAATGCAGATGTATGGGATTGAGGGTGATTTAGCTAATTGGATCAGGAATTGGCTAGCTGATAGAAGACAGAGGGTGGTGGCTGATGGAAATTATTCATCGTGGAGTTTGGTTACAAGTGGTGTACCTCAGCGATCTGTTTTGGGGCCCCTGCTGTTTGTAATTTTTATAAATGATCTGGATGAGGGTATAGAAGGATGGATTAGTAAATTTGCGGATGACACCAAAGTCGGAGGAGTGGTAGATGGTGAAGAGGGGTGTTATAGTTTGCAGAGAGACTTGGACAAGTTGCAGAGCTGGGCCGAGAGGTGGCAAATGGAGTTCAATGCAGAAAAGTGTGAGGTAATTCACTTTGGCAGGAATAACAAATGTGTAGAGTATAGGGCTAATGGTAGAACTCTTAATAGTGTTGAAGAACAGAGGGATCTTGGTGTATATGTGCATAGATCCCTGAAAGTTGGCAATCAAGTCGTTGTTAAGAAGGCATACGGAGTCTTGGCTTTTATTGGTAGGGGGATTGAATTTCGGAGCCGCAACGTCATGTTGCAACTGTATAAAACTCTAGTGCGGCCACACTTGGAATATTGTGTACAGTTCTGGTCCCCGCATTGTAAGAAAGATGTGGAGGCATTGGAGAGAGTGCAGAGGTTTACCAGGACATTGCCTAGTATGGAGAGCAGGTCTTATGAAGAGATGCTGAGGGATTTGAGGTTGTTTTCGTTAGAAAGGCGGCGGCTAAGAGGAGACCTTATTGAAACATACAAGATGATTCGAGGTTTAGATAGGGTGGACAGTGATAGCCTTTTTCCTAGGATGGAGAAAGCTAACACGAGGGGACATAGCTTTAAATTAAGGGGTGGTAGTTATAGGACGGTTGTCAGAGGTAGGTTCTTTACCCAGAGGGTGGTAAGGGTATGGAATGCCCTGCCTGCTGCAGTTGTAGATGCGCCAAGTTTGGGGGCGTTTAAGAGGTCAGTTGATAAGTTTATGGATGAAAAGGGAATGGTTTAGGTTAGAGGGTCATTGCTTTTTCTTAATTGGTCGGCGCAACATCGAAGGCCGAAGGGCCTGTTCTGCACTGTAATGTTCTATTCTAGCTGCTGAGCAGAGTCTTTTGCATACGACCGCTGTATTACTGTTGAGTATTGATTCACATCACTGTAACTGTTCTATTAGCTCATTATACTGCACTATTTTCTATCTTATAATCATTTTTTTCAACCACTCAAATGGTTCCTTTCAATTCCATGGATTTTCATTTTTGTCAAGTCTTTAGTACAACATTTAATTGAAGGGCTTCAGGAAGTGCACTATTAGTAAGATCCATAAATAACCCCTTATCTATTGAGTTTTTGACCTTATTCAATAAATTCAGCTTTGTAAGGCATGACTTGCAACTTATCCATGCTGCTTCTCTCTGATCAGACCATGGGAAATGGTTATGAAGTAGTTACTAATGGAGCACGTCATCCATTTAAGAATTCTGATGTATTATAGGAATACATTAAGGGCCTAATTCTTATATTTTAAAAGATGACTTCTGAAGAATAAGAAGAAAGGCTACTTTGTGCATTCTTCAGAAAAAGACTGCATTTTCTTTGGCCATATATTTCTTCTAGCATAGTCCCTGTATTTCAGAAACATTTTTCTAACAGTGATATTGTACATCATACCTCAGCTGTGCGTGATTTTTTCCACCACCTCCATGTTGGATCATGAACTGGGTCAGCATATGGCTGAATGGAAAGAAATCAATAGGACATCAGCCGAAGAATCTTAATCAACAAAACCACAATTTGTTAACTTTTAATAGTTATTTATGAAACATAAAAATATAACATTTAGGGAATGGAATATAGAAGTCGAAATGTTTTAGAATGTAAGAACTACAAGGAGGAGACCATCTGGCCCTTGAGTTTGCTCTGCCACTCAATAAGATCATGATTGATCTTTTTGTGGACTCAGCTCCACTTATCTGCCCGCTCACCATAACCCATAATTCCTTTACTGTTCAGAAATCCATCTATCTTAAAAACATTTAACAAGATAGCCTCAACTACTTCACTGGGGAGGGAATTCCAGATTCATAGCCCTTTGTGTGAAGAAGTTCCTCCTCAACTCAATCCTAAATCTGCTTCCCCTTTATTTTGAGGCCATGCTCCCTAGTTCTAGTTTCATCTGCCTTTGGAAACAACCTCCCTGCTTCTACTTTATCTTTTCACTTCATAATTTTATGTTTCTAAAGACCCTCATCATTCTTCTAAATTCCAATGAGTTATAGTCCCAGTCTATTCAAGCTTGCCTCATAAGTCAATCCTCTCAGCTCCGGAATCAACATAGTGAATCTCCTCTGCACCCCCTCCAGTTCCAGTATATCCTTTCTCAAGTAGGGAAGCCAAAAATAAAAACAAAATGAAACAAACTGTTTTGCTACAGCTATGCAAGGCATTGGTGAGACCATAGGGGTTTGCACATTCTCCCTGTGTCTGCATGGGTTTCCTCCAGGTGCTCCAGTTTCCTCCCACAGTCAAAAAATGTGCGGGCTAGGTTGATTAGTCATTCTAAAAATTGCCCCTTAGTGTCCCGGGTTGCATAGGTTAGAGGGATTAGTGGGTAAATATATATGGATATGGGGATGGGGATGGAGCCTAGGTGGGATTGTGATTGATGCAAATTTGATGAGCCAAATGGTCTCTTTCTGCATTGTAGAGTTCTATGATTCTATATCTTGAGTACAGTGTGCATTTTTGATTTTTTTTTAGGAAATGATATAAATTTGCTAGGAATTCGGAGAAGGTTAGTTTAGTTTATTTATTAGTGTCACAAGTAAGCTTACATTGACACTGCAATTAAGTTATTGTGGAAAAACCTCTAGTCACCACACTCCAGCACCTGCTCGAGGCAACGAGGGAGAATTTAGCAAGGTCAATGCACCCAACCAGCACAGCTTTAAAACTGTGGGAGGAAACTGGAGCACCCAGAGAAAACTAATGCAGACACGGGGAGAATATGCAGACTCCGCACAGTGACTCAAGCCAGGAATTGAATCCACAGCCCTGGTGCTGAGGTAGCAATGCCAAGTGTGCCACCATGCCGCCCACTCTACTGAAATCTGGAATGCATAGGGGATTACCTTATGAAGAAAGGTTGGACAGGCAAAGCCTGTATCCATTTGAGTTTGGAAAATTGAGAGGTGATCTTTATATATAAAATCCAGAGGGGACTTGACAAGGGAGTTGCTAGAAGGAAGTTTTCCCTAATGGGAGAGACTACAATTTGAGGACACAGTTTAAAAATAAGAGGTCTTCCATTTAAGATGGAGATGAGAAGAATTTATTTTCTTCTCACTCTGCTGCTAGCCTCTCCAGTAGATTTAGGGTCTGCATTGCGCGGAGTGCCATAAATTCACAAAATTTAGCTCGCCCAAAAAACTTCCCATTTTCCCACCCACTGGACTTTCGGGAAATTCGCTCCATAATCTTGGCAAATTCCATTGAACTTGGTTGCCAGAATCTGATACCTTATCCCTGGTACCTGGAAAACATTTCCATTTTAATTTGTTAGCTTTCGACATTTCTATTATCCACTTGGCTTTTTTTTCCGTAAATCGTTCTTTTAATCAGATGTATAATCACTTCCTTTAGCACAATAGTAGTTTTAATAGTACTCAATTTTTCATTGCTGCTACAGTTATTCATGCTAAGTAAAATCCCCAATCAATTTAGTCAAAACCTCTGTTATTTTTATGCATTCAGCCCTTTTATGAACAAAGTTAGCTTAGCAAGTTTCCTTACTCTATAATAATTGGAATGCAGCCACAGCAGCCCGTGGACCAGGCCTTGGTAGACAGTCAGCGACAGATCACTGTAGATTCCAATATCAGAAAAGATCCAAGGTGGCTTGGCTATATAATGCTGTATTCGAGTATAAAACAAGGGCGGAACTAAGGTTTTCACCTTCATTATTCTAAAAGGACAGTTGTTTAAAAATGTGACGTCGTTATAGCTGAAAAAGAATCGGATAATAAACAATTTAGCTTTCAGATAACATTTGTTTTAATTGTGAAAGTAAAGGCTGTAAAGCTAAATTAGTTGCATTAGTGACTCTAACAATGAAAAGAGAAAAAGTTACAATAAGTCTTAGTTGTACAATGATTGGATATTTAATTATATTCTGTGGGGTGCATTAAGTTTATTTATTAGTGTCACGAGTTGGCTGACACTAAGACTGCAATGGGAGATTTCAATTTCCCAAACATTGACTGGAATATCCCAAGGGTAAGGGGTTTAGATGGTGTGGAGTTTGTTAGGTGTGTTCAGGAAGGTTTCCTGACACAGTACGTGGAAAAGTCTACGAGAGGAGAGGCTGTACTTGACCTGGTGCTTGCTAATGAGCCAGGGCAGGCGTCGGATCTCACGGTAGGTGAGCATCTTGGGAATGGAGATCATAATTCTATCTCTTTCACGATAGCAATGGAAAGAGATAGGATCAGGCAGGCTAGGAAGGTGTATGTCTGGAGCAAGGGGAAATATGAAAACATTAGGCAGGTAATTGGTCGCATAAACTTGAAGGAGGTGTTCTTGGGGAAGAATACAGAAGGAAAGTGGCGGTTTTTCAAGGAATGTTTGTCTAGGGCACTGCAAGACAACGTTCCGAGGAGTCAAGGAGGTTGTGGTAGGACGCGGGAACCGTGGTGCACGAAGGTAGTGGTGATCATAGTTAGGAAGAAAAAAATGGTATATAAAAGGTTCAGAGAGATAGGGGATGTTAGGGATCTAGAGGAGTATAAGGTGTGTAGAAGGGAACTTAAAAAGGGAATTAGGAGAAGGGGTCATGAGAAGGCCTTGGCAGGTAAGATTAAGGAGAATCCCAAGGCCTTCTACAAATATGTGAAAAGTAAAAGGATGAGAAGAGAAGGAAAAGGTGAAGGGGGAAAAGTCTGTGCGAATTCGGAAGAAATGGCAGAGGTGCTTAATGAGTACTCTGCCTCGGTATTCACGGTGGAAAGTGAACTGGGAGATTGCACTGCAGGTTTGCAGCATACGGAAAAGATTGAGTATGTGGATGTTAGGAAAGAGGATGTGTTAGACCTGTTAAATTCTATCAAGATAGACAAGTCGCCGGGACCGGATGGGATGTACCCCAGGTTATTGTGGGAGGTGAGGGAAGTGGTTGCAGAGCCCCTGGCGATGATCTTTGCGTCGTCCATGGAAACGGGAGAGGTTCCGGAGGATTGGAGGATTGCGGATGTGGTTCCTATCTTTAAGAAAGGGAACAGGGATAGTCCAGGAAATTACCGACTGGTGAGTTTGACTTCAGTGGTTGGTAAGCTGATGGAGAGGCCTCTGAGGGATGATATATGAACATTTGGAGAAGTTTGGACTGATTAGAAATAGTCAGCATGGTTTTGTCAAGGGCAGGTCATGCCTTACGAGCCTAGTTGAGTTCTTCAAAAATGTGACTGAACACATTGACGAAGGAAGGGCGGTGGACGTAGTGTACGTGGACTTTAGTAAGGCGTTTGATAAGGTCCCACATGCAAGGCTTCTGGAGAAGGTGAGAGGGCATGGGATCCAAGGGGCTTTGGCCTCGTGGATCCAGAACTGGCAGAGAGTGGTTGTGGATGGGTCTTTTCTGCATGGAGGTCGGTAACCAGTGGAGTGCCCCAGGGATCGGTTCTGGGACCCCTGCTGTTTGTCATTTTCATAAATGACCTGGATGAGGAAGTGGAGGGATGGGTTAGCAAGTTCGCCGACGATACAAAGATCGGTGGTGTTGTGGATGGTCTGGAGGGATGCCAAAAGTTGCAGCGGGACATAGACAGGATGCAAGACTGGGCGGAGAAGTGGCAGATGGACTTCAACGCAGATAAATGTGTAGTGGTCCATTTTGGCAGGAATAATGGGATGAAGGAGTACAATATAAGGGGTAGGAGTCTTAGCTGTGTTGTAGAGCAGAAGGATCTCGGGGTCCGGGTCCATAGGACTCTTAAATCGGCCTCGCAGGTGGAGGAAGTGGTCAAGAAGGCGTACGGTGTACTGGCCTTCATTAATCGAGGAATAGAGTTTAGGAGTCAGGAGGTAATGATGCAGCTCTATAAGACTCTTGTCAGACCCCAGTTGGAGTATTGTGCGCAGTTCTGGTCGCCTCATTATAGGAAGGATGTAGAGGCTATTGAGAGGGTTCAGAGGAGATTTACAAGGATGCTGCCTGGATTGGGAGGCAGGCCTTATGAAGATAGGTTGAGGGAGCTGGGACTCTTCTCACTGGAGAGACGTAGGTTGAGAGGCGACCTGATAGAGGTTTATAAAATGTTGAGAGGAATAGATAGGGTGGACTCTCAGAGACTATTTCCCCGAGCTGAAATGGTCACTACGAGAGGACACAGATTTAAGGTGCAGGGAAGCAAATACAAAGGAGATGTCAGGGGTAGGTTTTTCACTCAGAGGGTGGTGAGTGAATGGAACCGACTGCCATCAGAGGTTGTTGAGGCAAACTCACTGGGGTCTTTTAAAAGACTTATGGATGACTATATGGAAAAGAATAGGATAGGGGGTTATAGATAGGTCTGTGGATTGGTAGATGTGATCAGCGCAACTCGTGGGCTGAAGGGCCTGTTTGTGCTGTATTGTTCTATGTTCTATGTTCAATGAAGTTACTGTGAAAATCTGGTTGCCACATTCCAGCACCTGTTAGGGTACACTGAGGGGGAATTAAGCATGGCCAATGCACCTAACAGCAGGTCTTTCGGACTTTGGAGGAAACCGGAACACTTGGAGGAAACCCACACAAATATGGGGAGAACATACAGATTCAGGACAGATAGTGACCCAAACTGGGAATTGATCCCGGGTCCTTGAACATAGAACATAGAACATAGAACAATACAGCACAGAACAGGCCCTTCGGCCTTCGATGTTGTGCCGACCAAAATAAAAAGCAATGCCCCTCCTAACTAAACCATTCCCTTCTCATCCATATACTTATCAACTAACCTCTTAAACGCCACCAAACTTGGCGCATCTACAACAGCTGCAGGCAGGGCATTCCACTCCCTAATCACTCTTTGAGTAAAGAACCTACCTCTGATATCCGTCCTATAACTCATACCCCTTAATTTAAAGCTGTGTCCCCTCGTGCTAGCTTTCTCCATCCTAGGAAAAAGGCTATCACTGTCCACCCTATCTAAACCTCTAATCATCTTATATGCTTCAATAAGATCCCCTCTTAGCCGCCTCCTTTCTAACGAAAACAACCTCAATCCTTCAACCTCTCTTCATAGGACCTGCCCTCCATACCAGGCAACATCCTGGTAAACCTCCTCTGTACCCTCTCCAATGCCTCCACATCTTTCTTATAATGTGGCGACCAGAACTGCACACAATACTCCAAGTGCGGCCGCACTAGAGTTTTGTACAGTTGCAACATGATGCTGCGGCTCCTAAATTCAATCCCCCTACCAATAAAAGCTAAGACTCCATAAGCCTTCTTAACAACTTTATCCACTTGACTGCCTACTTGACACCGTGAGATCGCAGTGCAAACCACTGTGCTACCATTAACTGAGGATTATTAGTGCTCCAGCAACCAGGAGCATACTGAAATCATGTTGGTTGGGGTTTGAAGATGCATGCGTAAATGTGCAAAGATGAGGCTTTAGTTTATCCTTCATCACCTGGCTATTTTGGTTCTCGCACTATGGTCAGAACTTTTCAGCCTCCTGTCACAGTGTGCTTTCCCACAACAGAAGCAGTTCACAACTGACCGCCAATAGTACCTTCCAATCCCACCAAAGTCATTGGTAACTTACATGGCTCACTTATCCTACTGCCAAGGCACCTGCAACAGTGGTCATTTCATTGGGATGATGTAGAGATGCCGGCGTTGGACTGGGGTAAGCTCAGTAAGAGGTCTGACAACAACAATTTTAAATCCAACCGATTTATTTGATAGTAAACTTGCTAGCTTTCGGCGTTTGTGCCTTCGTCAGGCAAATGAGGTGTTCTGGTCTCCAAAAGCACACATCAGCACAGACAGTTTACAGATTGCTGATTCGAATGCGAATCCTTACACCTAACCTGCTTACTCATTTCATTGGGACCAGAAGATCCAGCCAGCAGGAAGGGCCAGAATCTTCCGTCCTGTGTTTCATTCAAAAGTCAATTTTTCTAACTAACCATCTTTGTATTATCCTACTTTTGTAGTTTAAATACAAAGGCAAGCATAGAATGCATTTGATTTTATTTATGCCACTGAATCCCAATTAGTTTTGGCTAAATGAAGTACCCATCATTTTATTGGGCATTTGAGCCACTTAGATAAAGGATCATAACAAAATGATGGTCCCAAGACATCGGAGAGAATTACGTGATAAATACCATGATGTGATTTTTTTTCATTTGCTCCTATCCAAAAACAGAATTGGAAATCATCCACAGTGTACTCTCATGTCCATTATAAACTCCACAATCTTGTGTTCAAAACTCAAAGCAGAATTTTCTGTTCCAGAGATTAAATCCAATCATGGAAGTAAAAGCCAGAGTGAATTCCACTGGAGAGCAGGGTGGTCGAACATGCAAGCCTTGTACTGTTTTAGCTCATCAACTATGCAGCTGTGAAGAGAACAATAAATTTTGTGGGGAATGGGCATTAATTCATATGCCGTACCATCACCTCAGTCTCCCAGATCTGGACGCCATACATTTACCTACCTACAGACCAGAAACTCCAGATTTTGTAAATGAACATGTTTAGTAAAAAGCTGCAAGCAACCTTTAGCCAATGGCTCAGAATCCCTGGGGATTCTCCTCCTGGCAGTCAAGGAAAGACAGGCAGTCCTCCAAGTGATGGGAACAGGAGACTTTAACTTTACCAATATTGATTGGAATAGCTATAGCTCTATCTCGTTAGAGGGGTCAGTTTTTGTACAAAGTGTGCAGGAAGGTTTTTTGACTCAGTATGTAGATAGGCCAACTAGAGGTGAGGCTACATTGGATTTGGTGCTGGGCAATGAGCCAGACCAGGTGTTAGGCTTGGAAGTTAGTGAACATTTTGGTGATAGTGACCACAATTCGGTTACGTTCACCTTAGTGATGGATAGGGATAGGCATGAAGCTGGGGGCAGTAGTTATAGCTGGGGGAAGGGTAATTATGAGGCCATAAGGAGGGAATTAGGGTGCATAGGTTGGAGTAGGAAACTACAGGGACTGGGCACATCTGAAATGTGGAGCTTATTCAAGGAGCAGCTACTGCGAGTCCTTGATAAGTATGTCCCTGTCAGGCAAGGAGGAAATGGTCGAGTAAGGGAACCATGGTGTACTAAAAAAGTTAATTTGCTGGTTAAAAGGAAAAAGGAGGCTTATGTCAGGATGAGGCTTGAAGGCTCAGTTAGTGCAATGGATAGCTATAGATTAGCCAGGAGTGAGCTAAAGAGTGAGTTGAGGAGAGCTAAAAGGGGACACGAGAAGACTTTGGCTGATAGGATTAAGGAGAATCCTAAAGCTTTCTTTAGATATGTTAAGAATAGAAGATTGGTTAGGGCAAGATTAGGGCCAGTCATAGACAGCAGTGGGAAGTTGTGCGTGGAGCTGAAGAGATTGGAGAGGCACTGAATAAATATTTCTCTTCGGTATTCACGCAGGGAGATGTAAATGTAGTTGTGGAGAACACTGGGATACAGGGTTGCAAACTGGAAAGTATTTAAGTAGATAAGGAGGATGTGCTAGATATTCTTGAGGGTTTGAAGTTAGATTAAGTCCCCTGGGACGGACGGAATTTACCCTAGGATTCTCTGGGAGGCGAGAGAGGAGATTGCAGAGCCTCTGGCTCTGATCTTCAGGTCATCGTTGGTTACGGGTATAGTGCCGGAAGACTGGAGGATAGCGAATGTGGTCCCATTGTTCAGGAAGGGGAATAGAGACTTTCCGGGAAATTATAGGCCAGTGAGTCTTACTTCTGTTGTGGGCAAAGTATTGGAGAGAATTATTAGGGATAGGATTTATAGTTATTTAGAGAGAAATGAATTGATTGGGGATAGTCAGCATGGTTTGTGAAGGGTAGGTCGTGCCTTACTAACCTTATTGAGTTTTTTGAAAAAGTGACCAAAGAGGTGGATGGGGGTAAGGCGGTTGATGTGGTATATATGGACTTTAGTAAGGCGTTTGATACGGTGGCCCATGGAAGACTTCTGCAGAAAATGCAGATGTATGGGATAGAGGGTGATTTAGCTAATTGGATTAGGAATTGGCTAGCAGATAGAAGACAGAGGGTGGTGGTTGATGGGAGATATTCATCTTGGAGTTCGGTGACAAGTGGTGTACCTCAGGGGTCTGTTTTGGGGCCCCTGCTGTCTGTAATTTTTATAAATGATCTGGATGAGGGTATTGAAGGATGGATTAGTAAATTTGCAGATGACACTAAAGTCGGTGGAGTGGTAGATAGGGAAGAGGGGTGTTATAGTTTGCAGAGGGACTTGGACAAGTTGCAGAGCTGGGCCGAGAGGTGGCAAATGGAGCTTAATGTGGAAAAGTGTGAGGTAATTCACTTTGGCAGGAATAACAAATGTGTAGAGTATAGGGCTAATGGTAGGACTCTTAATAGTGTTGATGAACAGAGGGATCTTGGTGTATGTGTGCATAGATACCTGAAAGTTGGCAATCAAGTCGATAAGGTTGTTAAGAAGGCATACGGAGTCTTAGCTTTTATTGGTAGTGGGATTGAATTTCGGAGCCGCAACGTCATGTTGCAACTGTACAAAACTCTAGTGCGGCCGCACTTGGAGTATTGTGTACAGTTCTAGTCCCCACATTATAAGAAAGATGTGGAGGCATTGGAGAGGGTACAGAGGAGGTTTACCAGGATGTTGCCTGGTATGGAAGGCAGGTCGTATGAAGAGAGGCTGAGAGATTTGAGGTTGTTTTCGTTAGAAAGAAGGCGGCTAAGAGGAGACCTTATTGAAACATATAAGATGATTAGAGGTTTAGATAGGGTGGACAGTGATAGCTTTTTTTCTAGGATGGAGAAAGCTAGCACGAGGGGACATAGCTTTAAATTAAGGGGTGGTGGTTTTAGGACAGATGTCAGAGGTAGGTTCTTTACCCAGAGGGTGGGAAGGGTATGGAATGCCTTGCCTGCGTCAGTTGTAGATGCGCCAAGTTTGGTGGCGTTTAAGAGGTCAGTAGATAAGTTTATGGATGAAAGGGGAATGGTTTAGGTTAGAGGGTCACTGCTTGTTCCTAATTGGTCAGCGCAACATCGAAGGCCGAAGGGCCTGTTCTGCGCTGTAATGTTCTATGTTCTAGGTGGCCTTCCCATCTGATCACTCCAATCTAGGAGGAGGTCATCGGGGTAGTTAGTCAATGGGAACCATAGGAGGATAGCTCTGTTGTGCAGGAAGCAGATAAATGATTTCATCCCCATCCCTAGTATAAGTCAAATTTCTACACATGGCAAACTCACACTGTTCTAAGTAAAAGGGTTTGAATTCATAGGGGTGAAGAAAGAACAGTAGAACACAAGAATAGGCCCTTCAGCCCACCAAGCCTGTGCCAATCATGTTGTCTTATCTAGACTAAACTGCCGTATGCCTCTATTCCTCTGTTCATGTTCATGTGTTAATCCAGATAAGTCATCAATGTCGCTAACACATCTTCAACTACCTCACCCAGTAGTACATTTGAGGCCCCCACACATCACCACTGAAACTTTTCCTCCCTTACCTGCCCTTTTGTAAAGTGTCACTTCTGCCCTGGGAAAAAGCTTCCAACTGTTCACTTTACCTATGTCCCTCATAATTTTATAAAATTCTATCAAGTCGCTCCTCAACTTCCCAGTTTATTCAATCTCTCCTCAAAGCTAATACCCACCATACCAGGCAACATCCCGGTAAACTTTTCTCCAAAGCCTTGGACACAGTATTCCAAATGTGACCTAATCAACATTTTGTATAACTATAACGTAATTTGCTATTTTTTATGCTCAATACGCCAACTGATGGAGGCAAGCATAACATATGCTTTCTCCACCATTTTTTCACCTGTGCTGCCACTTCAAAGAATCCATGGACCTGAACGCCCAGATCTCTCTATGTGTCTATTCTGCTGATGTCTCTGCCATTTAGTTTGTAGCTCCCACCTGATTGGATCTATCAAAATGCATCACCTCACATTTATTTAAATTAAACTCCATCAGTCATTCATCAACCCACTGTCCCAATTAATCAAGATCCCACTGCAATCTGAGATAACCTTCTTCACTGTCCACTATGCCACCAATTTTGGTATCATCTGCAAACTTGCTAACTATGCCTCCTATATTCTCATCCAAATCATTAATATAAATGACAAATAACAGTGGATCCCTGAGGCACATTGCTGATGACAGGCCTCCAGTTGAAAAACAACCCTCTGCAACTACTCTCTGGCTTTGGTCATCAAGCCAATTTTGTATCCATTTAGCTACCTCACCCTGGATCCTGGAATATTTATGATTATGCAACAACCATGTGGTACCTTGTCAAGGGCCTTGCTAAATTCCATGTAGATAACATCAACTGCACTGTCCTCACCTACCTTCTTGGTTACCTCTTTGAAAAACTCAAATTTGAGAGATATGATTTTCCACTCTCAAAGCCATGCTGACTGTCCCTAATCAGTCCTTGCATCTCTAAATGCCTGTAGATCTGGCACCTTCCAACAACTTACCCACGACAGATGTGAGGCTCACTGGCCTGTAGTTCCCAAGCTTTTCCCTGCAGCCCTTTTTAAACAAAGGCACAACATTTGCCACCCTCCAATTTTCAAGCACCTCATCTATGATTATCAATGATTCAAATATTTCTGCCAGGGAACCCGCAATTTCCTCCCTAGCCTCCCAAAATGTCCTGGGATACACTTCATCAGGTCCTGGGAATTTATCTACCTTGATGTGTTTTAAGACTGTCAGCACCCTTTTCTCTGTAATATGTACACTCCTCAAGATATCACTATTTTTCCAAGTTCCCTAACATTCATGCTTTTCTCAACAGTAAATACCGATGAGAAATATTCATCTAGGATCTCATCCATCTCTTGTGGATCTGCACATAGATGACCTTGTTGATCTGCCAAATCCTTACCTTATCTGCCAAAACAATCTCCTGTCCCCTTTCTGCCCTTCTGATTTCTTTCTCAACTCTACTCCTACACCCCCTATACTCTTCAAGAGACTCACATGATCTCAGCTGCCCATACATGGTATGTACCTCCTTCTTCTCTTCACCTCATATCCCAAGTCATCCAGAGTTCCCTACTTAGGATTTTAACTTTTGGGCCAGATCTATCATTTTCCATAGCTACCTTAAAACTATTGGAATTATGGTCATTGGTCCCAAAGTGATCCCTCACTAACTCTTCTGTCACCTGACCTTCTTTATTTCCCAAGAGGTGGTCAAATTTTGCCCCCTCTCTGGTCAGGCCATCCACATAGTGAATGAAAAATTCCTGCTGAATACAAACAAATTTCTCTTCATCCAACCCTCTAATATACTATGGCTGTCTCAGTCATGTTGGGAATGTTAAAATCCTCTACTATTTCTGGGAGCTTTCTGTAAACTCCTTACACATTTGCTTTTCAATTTCCACTGACTATTTGGGGGCCTAAAGTACACCCTATCAAAGTGATTTCCCCTTCTTATTTCTCAGTCCTACCCATATAGACTCAGTGGCCGAACTTTTGGATATATCCCCTCTCAGTACTGCCATGACATTTTCCCTAATCAAAAGTGCAACTCCCCCTCCTAGAACATAGAACATTACAGCGCAGTACAGGTCCTTTGGCCCTCGATGTTGCACCAACCAGTGGAACCAATCTAATGACCATCTAACATAAACTATTCCTCTTTTACCTCCTGTTCCATCTTTCTTTTGGCATCTGTAACCTGGAACATTGAGGTCCCAATCCAGTCCCATCCTTAGCCATGTTTCAGTAATTGCTATAATATCCCAATTCTACGTGCCCATCTAAGCCCTAAGTTCATCTGCCTTGCCCGTCAGGCTCTTGCATTGAAATAAATGCAGTTTAATCTGGCCTTCCCTCGTTCTCTGTCCTTTTTTTTGTCTAATCTGTCAGGTACTAGGATTACTGACACTGCCTTTTACTATTTAATGTGCTCTCTTTAACTGCTGTGCTGTCCTCAACCTTCTCTTTTGTCTCTCCCTACTGCTTTGGGAGCCAACCCCTTGCCAAACTAGTTTAAACTATCTGAGTGGCTCTAGCAAATCTCTCCGCGAGGATGTTACCATCACTCCAGTTGAGGTGTGACTTGTCCCTCTTGGATAGGTCACCCCTTCCCCAGAAGAGATCCAAAAATCTAAATCCCTGCTCTCTGCACCAGTTCTCAAGCCACGCATTCATCTGCCTAATCTTCACATTCCTACTCACACTAGCAAGTGGCATCGGTAATAGTCCTGAAATTACTAATTTCGAGATCCTGCACTTTAGCCTTCTGCCTAACTCTCATTATTCACACTCCAAGACCTCATCCCTTTCACTATGTATGTCATTAGTACCAATATGTACAACGACCTCTGGCTGCTCACCCTCCCCTTTAAGAATGGTATACCTGTTTTAAAGAGGAATAGACACATAGAACATAGAACATTACAGCGCAGTACAGGCCTTTCGGCTCTCGATTTAATGTGCTCTTTAATTGCGCCAACCAATGGAGAAAAAGCAATGACCCTCTAACCTAAACCATTCCATTTTCATCCATAAACCTATCCACGGAGCACTTAAACACCCCCAAACTTGGCACATCTACAACTGTTGCAGGCAGGGCATTCCATGCCCTCACCACCCTCAGGATGGTATACACAAGATGGTATACCTGTTTGAAAAGGGAATGGACACAGGAGATCCTGCACCAGCTGCCTGCAGTCACCCATCTATCTAATTGAACCTATGGTGTGACAACCTCCCTGTAATTAGTGTCTATCACACACTCTGCCTCCTCTATGCTCTCCAGTGCACTCCAACTGAACACTGCAGTCTGTGAAGAGCTACAAATGGACACTTCCTGTAAAGTTGTGAGAGAGAATAGGTTGCTTCCTGATTTCCCACATCTGGTAGGAGCAGCATACCACTGCTCTAACTGCCATACTGTTCTTATACAGGTAAAAGAGTAAAAGAATCTCAACTTACTTTTCTCTTGCTTGAAGTCCTCCTGGCAACATTTTTGTGGTTACAGGAGGAAGTAGGATAGGGTTTTTTTTCAGTTTTACAAGGAACACAAATTAAGTAAACATACTTATATACGCTAGAGGCCCAACTTCATGGTAAACCTAAAGTAACCTACTGTAGGGCACAGCCAAGCTTTACATCATTATCTTCACTTACACAGGGTCATCAGTCACGTAACGCAAAGAAAAGAACTCCTGGTATGATAATAAGTCCTCTAATGGGATTGCTCTTCTGAATATTTTTGTAGTGCCATTTGGAAGAGATGCAAAGACAACCTGAAATATAAAAGAAAAACATGTCAGTAGTTCCAAAGTCAACACTGCTGAGTCATGGCACAATGCTCATCAAACTAATTTGGGTTTAAAGAGTTGCAAGTTACTGCAATCAGAAGTTATTACATAGCTTGTGCAAAATATTCATTTTAAGTGCTTACAACTACTTTTCATTTCCATGCTACTGTTTTCAATATTACAACAGACTTTTGAATTGCTTTATATTGAGCAATTTAAAGCTTGACATAATATCACTTATGCGATAAAGAGGTCCTAAGAAGTTGACCAGGATTCTTCCAAAAAAATTCTAAGTCCCTAGTTTTTGGAGGAAAATGGGAATAAATCTCCAAACCATACATCACAAAGTGCCCAAGAATGATTTTTTCTGAAAATCTGGGTGTGGGACTATTCCTGCTTGAGAGGCCAGCAGCATAGTGCTGAGTGTGCCACTGCACATATGCCAATCTATCAGAGCGGAGATTGACGCATGCAGTAGTGGTCCAGCTTTGCCAGCCTCCACCCCACTCTGGCAGCCCGACCTCAGTCCTGGGGCCGCTAATGAAATGGAAATACCTGACTGCCAGCATGGAGTACTCTGGAAATCTTAGGCTGGGTAACTCGCAGAGATACCAGCGCAAAGCTGTGAAGCAGTCTCCACTGATGTCTCCCAGCCCACTATGCTACTAAAGCAGTTAAACAGGCTGGCAGATTGCCCGTAAAATCTGAAGGAGGTTATGTTAAACCTAGTGGTCAGGACCTGGAATCCTGAGAGTCTGGTGGTGGCAGGATAAATTGAGGTTTTCAAATTGATTTGGATCATTACCTGAAATGGAAAAAATTGCAAGCCCATGGGGAAAAGACGGAGAGGCGTGGCACTATCTCTTTCAAAACGGGTGAGATAAATCCTAGGCTTTTAGGCTTGGAAGAATCAGGTAGCCTGAGGGCAAAAGGGTGTGGAAAAGTGAGAGGGAAAGTTTTGAAAGGGAGCAGAGAGAAACAACGGATGATAACATTTTGGAATATGATGTTCTCCTGATACATACAGCACCCCACAGATGACATCCGTCCTATCCTTCCCACCTTTTAAACACATATATAAAATAAAACCTGTCTACTTCCACCCACTTACCCTTTCTCCCCTTCTAGCCCTTCTTCAAATCTCACATATTCCCATTCCCTTCTGCTCCTCCCCTTCATTCATCCCACCTCTTCCACCCACTATTCCCTCTCTACTCCCCTTTCCCCACCTCATTCGTCTCCCACAAACCCCACCACCTCTTTCGCCTCCCTCCCACCTAAGAACAAAGGATAGTATAGCACAAGAACAGGCCTTTCAGCCCACCAAGTCTTTGCTGACAGAAGTGTCTCTAATATTTAATATCTAATATTTAATAAATAATCTAATATTTTCATGCCTCTCCATGATCCATAAACCTCTATTACCTACCTATTTATGTATCTATTCAGATGCTTCTTGAACATTGTTATTAAATCTGCTTCCACCACCACCTCCAGCAGTATGCTTCAGGCATTCACCACCCTCTGTGTGAAAAACTTGCTCCTTGCATCTCTTTTAAAAACTTTCCTCCCTCTCACTTTCACCCAAGGCACAAAGTAATTGACCTTTTGACCCTGAGGAAAAGACTCTGACTATCCATTCTATCCAAGCCTGTCATAATCTTGTAAAGCTCTATCAGGCTCCCCCATTATTTCCCTGATGCTCCAGTGAAAACAATTCAACTTCATTCAACCTTTCTTCATAGTCCACATCCTCCAAACTAGGCAACATTCTGGTAAACCTCTTCTGCACCCTTTCCAATGCATCAACATCCTACCAGAATGTGGCAACCAGAATTGTACACAATACTCAAATGTGGCTTAACCAAAGTCTTACAGCTGCAACATGATTTCCAATTCCTATACTCAACACCTTGATCGATGAAAGCCAGCATACAACATGCCTTCTTGACCACCTTGTCCACCCGAGTGTCCATCTTCCAAATCACATCACCACATATTTGTTCAGGTTAAATTCCATTTGCCATTTTTCAGTTCAGGTCTCCAACTGATTTATATTCATCCTGCTGTACACTGATAATCTTCCTCACTATCTGCTACTCCCCCAAATTTTGTACCATCGGCAAATTCACTAATCAGACTAAATATATTTTCCTCCAAATCATCTATATACATTACAAAGAGGCCCCAGCACTGACTTTTGTGGAACACTGCTTGTCACAGAATTCCAGTTAGATAAGTATCCTTTCATTGCTACTCTCTGTTTTCTATGCCCAAGCCAGTTTTGTTACCATTTACCAGCTCACTTGGATCCCATATGACTTCTTCTGTATCAGCCTGCCAGAGGAACTTTACTGAAGGCTTTACTAAAGTCTATGTATACAACATCCACTGCCCTGCCCTGGTCAATCTTTCTTGTCACTTCATCAAATAATTCAATCAAGTTTGTGAGACCTCCCCTTCAAAAAAACCATGTTGTCTGTCACTAATAAGTCTATTCTCTTCCAGATGTGAATACATCCTGTCCCTAAGAATCTTCTCCAATAGTTTTCCCACTATTGATGTAAGGCTCACAGGCCTGTAATTTCCTGGATTGTCTCTTCTGCCATTCTTAAACAGAGGAACAATGTTAGCTACTGTCCAATCCCCTGGCATCTTGCCTGTGGCTAAAGAGGATACAAAGATTTTGGCCAAGGCCTCAGCAATTTCTTTCCTCGCCTTTCTCAGTATTCTGGGACAGACCTCATCTGGCCCTCAGGACTTGTTCACCTTCATGTTTTTCAAAACCTCCAATATCTCTTCCCTTTTTATCTCAACATGTTCTAAAACGTCAACATCCCACTTTTTACACTCACCAACCACCACATCCTTCTCCTTTGTGAATACTGATGCAAAGTATTTGTTAAAGGCCTCACCCACCTCATCTGGCTCCACACACATTTTTCTTGACTGGACCTATCCTTTCCTTAGCTACCGTCTTCCTCTTTATTTATGCATAAAAAGCCTTGGGATTCTCCTTAATCCTGCCTGCCAAGGACATTTTGTGGTGCTTTATGCCCTCTTAAGTCCTTGTTTAAGCTCTTTCTTGCTTTCTTTGTATTCCTGAAGAGCCTTATTTGTTTTTCAATTTAATTAAATTTACGTATGCCTCCTTCTTTTTCACAAAGCTCATAATCTCTCTTGTCATCCAGGATTCCCAAATCTTGCCATCCGAATTTTAGTATCTTTATCCTTCATTTTTATAGGGACATATTTATCCTGAATTGTAACAATTAGCTATTAAAAGATTCCCAGATATTGGATGTGGATTTATCTTCAAACAGCCACCCGCAGTCAACATTCCCTAGCTCTTGTCTAATACTGTCATAGTTAGCCTTCCCCCAGTTTAATACTTTGACTCTGGGACTACTTCTACCCTTTTCTACAAGTATCTTAAAACTTATGGAATCGTAATCTCTTCCTAAAATGGTTCCCCACTGAGACATCAATCACCTGTCCAAATACATTTCCCAGAACCAGTTCTAAGATAGCCCCTTCCCTAGTTGGACTAGCTACATACTGCCACAAGATGCACTCTTAGACACACTGAACAAACTCTCTGCCATCCAAGCCTCTGGCACTAAAGAAATCCCAGTCATGTTGGGGGAAGTTATAATCACCCATCACAACAACTCTATAGGTTTTACATCTTCCCATAATCTACTAACATATCAGTTCTTCCACTTCTGGCTGGCTGTTGGGAGGTCTGCAGTACAACTGCAACATTGTGATTGCACCGCTCCTATTCCTGAGTCCTACCCACATGGCCTCACTGCAGGATCCCACCAAGGTGTCCTCCCTCTGTGTAGCTGTGACATTCTCCCTAATAAGTAAAGTAACATCCCCACCTCTTTTGTCACCTTCTCTAACTCGCCTGAAACATCTAAATCCTGGAATGCTGAGATGCCAGTCCCGCCCTTCTTTCATCCAAGTCTCTGTAACTGCCACAACATCATAGTAATACAAGCACTAAATTAATCCACCTTACCTTTCATACTCCTTGTCTTAAAGCAACACACATCAGACTATCTGTCCTGTCATGTTTGTATACTCTCCCTGTGCTTTATTTCTCTTCGCCTTACTGGACCCATTTACTGAATTCTCCAGAATTTCTGAACCGTGGCCCTTTTTGATTTCTGTCCTTGGTTTCTCTGTCTTCCACTTTTCCCCTCACTGCCTTTTGTTTTTGTCCCCACTTTACTTCCCTCTGACTTCTTGCATGAGTTCCCATCCACATAATCCCGTGGCCAATCTCCCCTTTTCTCCTTGACCAATGTTTGCTCCCTTCTACTTCCCTCAACCTCTTCTCCCACTATATTAAGGTGTGGGCAGCATATTATATTGTATAGGACCATTGGCTTGGTAACAAGCTCACTCTTCACCAACTCCTCTCCTCCTCTCTTCAGCAATGCCCTACCCTCCTCCCATCTTTCTCATTAAAAATGCTTACTCCTAACCCATATATCACTTTTCCTCATTCCCTTTTCGCCTCTTCCCCCTCTCCTCCCACATCTCAACACCCTCCTTCCTTTCCCTTTCCTTTTCACTCCCTCTCCTGCCTTCTCCTCCTCTCCTCTTCCCATCACCTATCAAGTCGATAAGTTGTTAAGAAGGCATATGGAGTCTTAGCTTTTATTGGTAGGGGGATTGAATTTCGGAGCCGCAACATCATGTTGCAACTTACAAAACTCTAGCGTGGCCGCACTTGGAGTATTGTGTACAGTTCTGGTCCCCACACTATAAGAAAGATGTGGAGGCATTGGAGAGGGTACAGAGGAGGTTTACCAGGATGTTGCCTGGTATGGAGGGCAGGTCCTATGAAGAGAGGTTGAAGGATTTGAGGTTGTTTTCGTTAGAAAGGAGGCGGCTAAGAGGGGATCTTATTGAAGCATATAAGATGATTAGAGGTTTAGATAGGGTGGACAGTGATAGCCTTTTTCCTAGGATGGAGAAAGCTAGCACGAGGGGACACAGCTTTAAATTAAGGGGTGGTAGTTATAGGACGGATGTCAGAGGTAGGTTCTTTACCCAGAGGGTGGTAAGGGTATGGAATGCCCTGCCTGCTGCAGTTGTAGATGCGCCAAGTTTGGTGGCGTTTAAGAGGTTAGTAGATAAGTTTATGGATGAAAAGGGAATGGTTTAGGTTAGAGGGTCACTGCTTGTTCCTAATTGGTGGGCGCAACATCGAGGGCCGAAGGGCCTGTTCTGTGCTGTAATGTTCTATGTTTTATCTCGATTACACAACTGAAGACTTCAGCTTGTAGGAACAATCAGAAGTGGAATAGAGATGAGGCTGAGCCTACTGCAGTTTTGAAGCTAGTGTATGAGCAGCAACAAGTTGCAACAAGGTCAGATTTGGGGTGGGGCAGAAGATGAGGAGGGCAGGATGAGGTGGGAAGAGAGAGACAGAGAGAGCTCAGTGGGATTTGAGCAGTATCAATGGAGCCTGGACAAACGTTGTGGTTTGGAGCATTGGTGGGGCATGGTGAAGAGAAGATGGGTGGGCAGAGAAGAAAAGGAGCAGTTGAGTGTGTGTAAAAAAAAGGAAGGGAAAGGGAGATAGACAGGATCAGCAACATCTGTGGGGCCCACAGATGGAGACTTGAGCATGGCAGATAGAGTTTGGAAACTGGAGAAAGAGGAAGGGCTCGGGGCCAAAGTGGGGAGAGGGAGTTGGAAGACTGGATGGAGTTGGATAAAGTTTGCAGAACGGAGGAAGAGAGACAGGGCAAGTTTGGAAACTAAAGGGAAAGGGGAAGTTTGGAGGTTGGCGGAGGAGCATTTTAAAGACTCGAGGGGAGCAGGGAGAGGTAGGACGTATGCAAAGTGGAGGCAAAAAACAGGGAAGATTTGGAAATAGATAGATGGGGCAATTTGGGGTGGGGGTTGTTTGAAAACATAGGGAAGAAGGAAAAGGAGAGAGTGCAGAATATACTGTTGCAGTTATAGATAGGGTGAAGAGAAAGATCAGCTTAATATATGATAGATTCATTCAGAAATCTGATGGCAGCAGGGAAGAAGCTGTTATTGAGTTTGTTGGTATGTGAACTCAGACTTTTGTATCTTTTTCCTGACAGAAGAGATGGAAGAAAGTATGTCGTGTGTGTGTGTGTGTGTGTGTGTGTGTGTGTGTGTGTGTGTGCGTGCGCGCGGAGGGGTGGTCTTTGATTACGTTGGCTGTTTTGCCAAGGCAGCGGAAAATGTTGACCAAGTAAGTGGACAAGAGGTTGGTTTGCATGATGGACTGCACTACATTCACAACCGCTTGTAATTTCTTATGGCCTTGGTTAGAGCAGCAGCCATACTGAGCTGTGATATATCTCAAAAGGATGTTTTCTATGGTGCATCTGTTAAAATTGGTGAGAGTCGTCACAGACCTGTCGAATTTCCTTAGTTTCTTGAGAAAGTAGAGGGATTGATGGCCTTTCTTAACTATAGCTTTTGGCACGGAGGGATTAGGACAGATTGTTCATGATATAAACATGTGGAAACTGGAAGTTCTCCACCATTCTCTACCAGAGGTTTGGAGACTGAAGGGGAAGGTTGGACACAGGTTGAGGGGATAGATTGGGGACTGGTGGGAGAGGGAGGATAGGTGGAGGCTAGATGGTAAGGGGGAGAATGTGAAAACTAGAGCAGAGAAAGGAAGAGTTGGAGACCAGAAGTAAAGATGGGACAGTTTAAAGAAAGAAGGGAGGGGCAGTTTTGAGGTTCGGGGGGTGTAATTTGGAGACTGGAGAGAGAGTGCAGGAAGTGTGAATACTAGAGGGGAAGACAGGGGAGTTTGGAGACTGGAGCTAGAGAAGGTCTAGAGGCAGTGAGTGGGTAAGGAATGGAGAGACCCTGAGACATGGGAAGGTAATGGATGGAATTTATAGCCTCTGACATTAAAATGAATTAAGAATTGATGGTGATCTTGTTGTGCTCTGAAGGTTGTACTCAATAACAGAATTGTTTTTTGGATGAAACGATAAAAACTGAATCAATTCAGACGTTACTTAAGTAATTAATTTTTCTCTGTTCTGTAATGCAGATTGCTGAGCACACTGGACAGCTTTGAGCACACTTCATAATTATGAGCAGACTGAGTACACTGGAAATTTTTAAGCACAATCAATAGCTTTGAGCGTACTCAATGAGTAGACTGTGATCTACATTGAGGGAAAAAGCTGAAGATTCAGTCTTTAATTCTGCAAAGAATGTCATTTTTTTTTAAGTGAGTTCTGTTGTTTCTGGTTCTATATTGATTAACACTATACATGAGAAATGTAAAAGTGTGGAAGAACTATGATAAGAAAACTTCTACTTCTTTCTAATAAAGATAGCAAGACATTCACTGCAGTGAAAAATCTGTAACAAAGAAAAATATGTTTCTATATATTCAGAAAACACTGAACTGAGCATTGATTGATCTTTTTGTCTCTAATTGTTACTGGATTAATAAAGAAAACTAACTTAGACATAATGCTTAAAAATACTTCACACTTGCCTCTTGTAATTTTTTTTGTCTGTCAAAGAAGACAGTTAATATTGTCTCATTTTTGTAGTAGAAATCATTTTTTTTTACGTGCTGCACTTCCAGAAAAACAGTCCATCCCTTTGAAGGGCGTAAGCGAGTTAGACGTGGAAAGCCCTCTTTTCCATACCACAGCTAAAACACAATTTATTCAAACAGATTGAGATAGCACTCATGGAACCATATTAATTCACTTTAACATTTAATTTTATTTTTTCTCTTTCTTTGTTGCACAGTACGTCCTCACCCATTTTTCAGGCACTAGCTAATTGGACTACTGTGCAACTAATGTAGTAGGCAAATATTACCGTATTATTGTCATATCGATGGAAGGAAAAGATTGTGTGAGAAAGGCTATTTTATTGTGATGCAAATAAGGGCCTTATTCGTTTGCTCTGAAGCAACTAGCGTGACTTATACTCACTAAAATCTAGCCGTATGGGAGTACCTAATACCAAATTGATTTTTTTTTGAATTTACCTGTCTGAATGTGGACCTAGGAAGAGCAAGAATGCTGAGAGGTTCAAGAGCTTACACATGATACAACGGGACAGCGCTGCGACACAGTGGGATGTGGCAGCAGGCCTTGAGAATGTGACCCATTTGCAGAGAGACGTACCTAAGCCCAGTCACAGAGGGTACTTGCTGCTACCACTGAAAGGTGGTACCCGATTCAGAGCACCATAGGTAGAACATAGGTGATCCTCTAGGACTGCCAGGGTTAGGTAATGCCAGGGTTTCTGGAGCTCTGCCATCCCAAGAGTGACCGAGGAGCCAACAGGAACCCCAGGGAGGAGGAAGAACTTGAGCCTGTGTCAAGGCCTTCCAGTGAGAAGACAGTGGCTGCACTTTCTTATTCTCCCGTCCTGACACAGAGGCATCTCAAGGCCAGCAGAATGAAGAAGGCGTCATGCAAATGTCCCAGATACCTGAAAGCTGGCCAGAGCCCTCGAGGTTCAGGGCCTCAAGAGGACGCCCTGCAAGCACATCAAGGCAAAGTGGCAAGATAGACAGCTGGCCCCCTCCATGCACATTCTGGGGAGACACATAGACATAGTGATAGGCCACGATAGGTTAGGAAGTTGTAGTTGCACTAAGATGATACGGGTAAAGGGCTGTTCCAATTAGATAGATCCTTAAGCATCTTTTTCCATTCACACTTTTTTATGTTAGAACTTAAATAATAAGTACATTTATTGTCATCTTTAAAATGTTTTATTACCACCCACCTGTGACTAATTTGTCTCAGATTTGTACTGAATAGAAATCCTTTTGATGGCCGCCAGAGGGATGCTTCATACTGATGTCAGTTGTGGAGGCTCCTCAACGCTGTGTCACTGAAAAAATGAAGTCATTGTTTGTCCAGAACCCACCCACAGGCGATTGCCTCCACTCCCCCACTCCAACCATCCGGTGGCCCTGTATGGAGGCTTTCAGATTCCTTACCCACTGCACAGATATAGGCCCAGGTGCCAGCGTGCATGCAGAGCTCAGATAGGAGTCAGACTAGTTTGCACGAGGGCATCATCATCATGATGCTTAGCAAGTTATCATCACCTTCTTGCCTGCCAAAAAACTTGCAAACACAGGCCCACCACTCTAGTGTGATGATGTTGCAGAAGAAAGAAGGAGCTAGGGTGGAGGGGAATGGAACCCACGCACACAGACACAGGCCCAGGTCCCTAGTTAGTGAAATGCCTAGAGATTAGAGCCTCCCAGCACCCTCGCATGGTTTATTCTAGCTGCCAGCCCTCCAGCACATGGGTGGTGTTGCTCGGCCTGCTCCTCCTTCTCTTCCTCCTCCTTCTGCTGGGCTGCTCCCTTCCCAGCGATGGCCGGCTGGTCAGCCTCCACATTCTCCTCCTCCTCCAAAAAGTCACTTCTCTGCTTTGCCAGATTGTGCACAGCACAGCACACCACCACAATGTGGAAACAGATCAGGGTGCTGTACTGTAGGGCCCTGCCAGAATGGTCTAGTTATTGGAACTGTATTTTCAGGAGACCTGTTCACCTCTCCAGTATCGAACAGTTGGCTACATTGGCCTCAGTATAGTGACTCTCATAGAAGCATTAAAACATAGAACATTACAGCACAATATAGGCTCTTCAGCCCTCAATGTTGCGCCAAACTATATCCAATCCCAAGACTAAACTATCCTCTACCTATAATTCTGAAGTGCTTCATGTGCCTATCCAATAACCGCTTGAAAGTTCCTAAAGTGTCCGGCTCCTCTGTCACAGTAGGCAGTCTATTCCACACCCCAATCACTCTCTGAATAAAGAAAATACCTCAGACATCCCTCTAGATCTCCCACCATGTGCAGTTATGCCCCCTAGTAACAGGTACATCCACCCAAGGAAATAATCTCTGCACTCTATCAATCCCTCTCATCATCTTATAAACTTCTATTAAGTCACCTCTCATCCTCCTCCACTCTAAAGAGAAAAGCCCCAGCTCCCTCAACCTTTCCTCATAAGACCTACCCTCCAGGAAGCATCCTGGTAAATGTCCTCTGCACTCTCTCCAATGCTTCGACATCCTTCTTATAATGAGGTGACCAGAACTGAACACAATATTCCAAGTGTGGTCTCACCAACATCCGGTATAGTGCAGCATAACCCCACAGCTCTTAAACTCAAACCCCCTCTTAATAAACGCTAACACACTATAAGCCTTCTTTACGGCTCTTTCCATCTAAGTGGCAACCTTCAGAAATCCGTGGATATGAACTCTCTGTTCCTCCACATTCCTCAGAACCTGCCATTGACCATGTAATCTGCATTCAAGTTTTCCCTACCAAAATACAAGATGATCAAAGGGTTAGTTAGAGTGGACAGTGAGAGCCTTTTTCCTTGGATGGTGATGGCTAACACGAGGGGACATAGCTTTAAATTAAGGAGTGGTAGTTATAGAACAGGTGTCAGAGGTAGATTCTTTACTCAGAGGATAGTAAGGGCATGTAAAGCCCTACCTGCAGCAGTTGTGGACCTGCCAACTTTAAGGGCATTCAAATGGTCAGTGGATAGGCATATGGATAACTTTGGAATATTTTAGGTTAGAGGGTCATTAGATTGGTCCCACTGATCAGCGCGACATCGAGGACTAAAGTGCCTGTACTGCACTGTAATGTTCTATGTTCTAAAATGAACCTCCTCACACTTATCAGGGTTAAACTCCATCTGCCACTTTTCGGCCGAGCTCTGCATCCTATCAATGACTCTTTGCAGCCTGCAAGAGCCCTCCACCTCATCCACTACTCTACCAATTTTGGTGTCGTCTTCATCTCAGTCAGAGGCCTCCCATGGACGTCATTAGCCACGTCCAAAACAGGTAACTTATGTCACCCGCAAGCCACCCCCGCAGCCTGGTCTCATCCCCAAATGCCTCTGGTATGTCACAGCTCCTGAGAACGAAGCTGTCATGTACGCTCCTGGGTGTCTCGCATAGATATGCATCATGTTTATATTATGGTCACACACCAATTGGACATTCAGGGAATGCAATTCCTTTCTATTGACAAATCTTCATGGATTCTGCCTCAAGGCCTTGAGAGTGACGGGGATGCAATTAATGGCCCCCCTGTACATTAGGCATCCCTGCAATGGCTGCAAACCCTGCAGCCCAGGCGAACTAGGGCATGATCCAAGCTGAATTTGATGTACTGCCCAGCCTGGGTATTCAGAGCTTCTGTGATCTGCTTGAGACAGGTGTGCACAACTGACTGGGAAATGCCACATACATCTCCACTAGGATTCTGGAAGGTGCAAAAAAGTTCAGAGTGGCGATCAATTTGACAGCATCCTCCTCAGCTTCTGCAGCAACCAAAAAAACAGCTAGATCAATCGGTTGCATCACAATGGAGTTGGAGATAGAGAGGAACACATGTTGAGATTAAGGAACGCTATTTGCCCACAGCACAGCAACAATCACTGTCCATACTGACTACCACCACCCCCCCACCTCAGCGCTTTGAAAGGCTTTGAAAGGCTCAGAGGCACTTTGAAAGGCTCAGAGGTTGCAGCAAGGACTTTGTGCACATCCTCCAGCTGGCAGAGTGCTGAATGCACATGTACTCACTGGCATTCACAAGACCTAAGGTCAGTGCTGAGAATTGGATCCAAGCTGCAAATAGGACATCTCCCACCCTGCTGAGCAATGGCCTTCCACCACTCTCCCACACACTTGCAGAGCCCATCCCAACCTAGAAACAAAATGGCTGCAATGAAAGGACCCCCATAAGCAGCACAAAGCTGTCAAACTTAACTCTTCATCAACCCTCACTGATGGAGCGCCCGAATTGGATTTAAATGGACCATGTTTGTTTCGCACTGATTCCAGATTGGCAAACATGGTGGTAGAGGGGGAAGTGCTGGTAAAGTTCGGTATGCAGCCTATTGAGTCAATTGAAATGCATGCAAATGCATTTAAATGACTGTAGTGACTATTTCGGGTGTAGTCCTGATCGCAGCCATTTTGAAGCCTTGGTAAAGGGGGAACTGCCGCAGAGGCAGTTGCAGTTTGCGCTACTCACCTCACAACCAACTTTACCACATTTGCGTGCTCGAAAACGGATGCAACTCGATGGTAAAATCGGGCCTGCAGTCTTTGGAAGGAATGGACTGACTAAATAATCTCTTCTCATTCTACAATTTCCTATTGCTGCGTATTTCATAAAAGTAAGCTGTTGAATTTAACTAAAATATCACGTACCTCTTCGATATCAGTCATAAAGACAAAATCTCCATGCCAGGAAGGTGTAAAATAACGGATGAGGGAATGAGTTGGAACCCCTGGTACAGCGAGCCATGTTGAACCAAGATTGTAACTAAAACAACATTTCAAAATCTTTATTAGTGGGCAACTTGTTTTTAATCACATTTAAAAAGACCTTTTATGGTTGCTGCCCAACTCTCACTGTAATTCCTGTAGAACCTCACAAAAGAAAAAGCAGTACTGGTCATGTTAGGTCTCCCACTTTCCAGGCATTCCTGTGCATTCTATAACTGGCACACTCCCTGTTCAATTTCACACTGAATGTGGCAGTGAACATTGTTTTTGATTCAGAATGAGGGATTGGAAGGTGGAGGGTGTCCTGCTATTGCTATTTCCTATTTTTGTGACACTGAAAGCACTTAACAAGTTACTGAAGGACAATCGTCTGCAAGAAATAAGACATAATGACTCATAGATGGGGACAAGGTGAGGGGTAGTGACCCACATGAAACATGAAATAATTGGCTCCTTTGTACAGGAGTTTGAATGGGATATGCCTAGACTCTTCAACGATTGAATCACGACATGCTACCCCCCCATACTGGGTAGCCAGTTCAATTCCTCACTTCTAGGCTAGCAGTTGCTGATAAGGTAACCATGATGTTCAAGGGACCTGATGTAAATGTGATATTCCCAGAATGGCCTGCTAAATTTTTAGGGATTTACAATTAAAAGAGGAATCAACAAGAATGTTTTCTCTCTGTTGCTACTTACATTTTCTACAACTCAAATGAAACAAATAGAAAAACAAATAAAATTACATCACAGGAACAGGCCCTTCAGCCCTCCAAGCCTACACTAACCAGGCTGCCCAACTGAATTAAAACCCTCTACACTTCTGGGACCACATCCCTCTATTCCCAACTATTCATATATTGGTCCAGATGCCCCTTAAATATCACTATCATATCTCCTTCCACTACCTCCCCTGGCAACATGTTCCAGGTATCCGCCACCCTCTGTGTAAAAAAACTTGCCTCGTACATCCCCCTTAAATCTTGCCCCGCAACCTTAAATCTATGGTCCTTAGGAATTAAATCTTCCACCCTGGGAAATAGCTTCTGGTTATCAACTCTGTCCATGTCCCTCATAATCTTGTAAACTTCTATCAGAGTGCCCCTCAACCTCCATCATTCCAGTGAGAACAGACCAAGATTCTTCAATCACTCCTCATAGCCAATGCCCTCCATACCAGACAACATCCGAGTAAGTCTTTTCCGTACCCTCTCCAAAACGTCACATCTTTCTGAAGCGTGACAACCAGAATTGAACGTCATATCCCAAGTTATCCTAACTAAGATTCTGTAAAACTGTAACACGACTTGCAAATTTTTAAACTCAATGCCCTGGCCAATGAAGGCAAGTATGCCATATGCATAGAACATAGAACATAGAACATTACAGCACAGAACAGGCCCTTCGGCCTTCGATGTTGTGCCGACCAAAATAAAAAGCAATGCCCCTCCAAACTAAACCATTCCCTTCTCTTCCATATACTTATCAATTAACCTCTTAAACGCCACCAAACTTGGCGCAACTACAACAGCTGCAGGCAGGGCATTCCACTCCCTAATCACTCTTTGAGTAAAGAACCTACCTCTGATATCCGTCCTATAACTCATACCCCTTAATTTGAAGCTGTGTCCCCTCGTGCTAGCTTTCTCCATCCTAGGAAAAAGGCTATCACTGTCCACCCTATCTAAACCTCTAATCATGCCTTCTTGACTACCTTCTCCACCTGCACTGCCACTTTCAATGACCTGTGAACTGATACACCTAGATTCCTTTGCCTATCAATTAAGAGTCCTGTCATTTATTCTATATTTTCAATCAATATTAGACGTTCTAAAATGCATTACCTCACATTTGTGCGGATTAAACTCCATCTGCCATCTCTCCACTCAAGCCTCCATCTGATCTATATCTTGCTATATCCTCTAATGGTTCTCATTGCTATCTACAAATCCACCAATCTTTGTGTTGGCTGCAAACTTACTAATCAACTCAGTTACATTTTCCTCCAATCATTTATATATATATTACAAACAGCAAAGGTCCCAGCATTGATCCTGAGGAACGCCACTTGTCACACCCTTCCACTGCTATCTAGTTGAGTTGGTTGGGGATCCCAACACAGCTTCGATGCTAGCATCGTTGAATTTGAAATCAAATCTTCTTCATTACTTCTGGACATAATCGAAGACTTTCAATGTGATACTGCAGAAGTGTTGATGGAAGAAATATAAAATCAGGCACTATTACTATTACAAGCCTGTAATGAAATGTCTTATTATAATTGAAGCAAAAGCATATTCAACAGAAAGAATAAAGTTATGCTGGAAATAAAATACTGTTATAGCGCTGTACAGGCTGTTTGAGAGGGTTGTTACCTTGGCAAATCTTGTAAGATCATAATATTTCTTTCTGCACTGAAGTTAGATCCTGGAAATGGTGCCGGCAGCATTATATTCTCAGCTAACTCTTCCCAAGCCAGTGAACTGATTTTCTTGAGACCTTAGTTAGACCTTAGATAGTTATTTGGAGAGAAATGAATTGATTGGGGATAGTCAGCATGGTTTCGTGAAGGGTAGGTCATGCCTTACTAACCTCATTGAGTTTTTTGAGAAAGTGACCAGAGAGGTGGATGGGGGTAAGTCGGTTGATGTAGTATATATGGACTTTAGTAAGGCGTTTGATAAGGTGGCCCATGGAAGACTTCTACAGAAAATGCAGATGTGTGGAATAGAGGGTGATTTAGCTAATTGGATTAGGAATTGGCTGGCAGATAGAAGACAGAGGGTTGTGGTTGATGGGAGATATTCATCGTGGAGTTCGGTGACGAGTGGTGTGCCTCAGGGGTCTGTTTTGGGGCCCCTGCTGTTTGTAATTTTTATAAATGATCGGGATGAGGGTATGGAGGGATGGATCAGTAAATTTGCAGATGATACTAAAGTTGGTGGTGTGGTAGATAGTGAAGAGGGGTGTTTTAGTTTACAGAGTGACGTGGACAAGTTGCAGAGCTGGGCCGAGAGGTGGCAAATGGAGTTTAATGTGGAAAAGTGTGAGGTAATGCACTTTGCAGGAACAATAAATGTGTAGAGTATAGGGCTAATGGTAGGGCTCTTAATAGTGTTGAGGAACAGAAGGATCTTGGTGTATGGGTCAATAGATCCATGAAAGTAGGCAGTCAAGTGGATAAAGTTGTTAAGAAGGCTTATGGAGTCTTAGCTTTTATTGGTAGGGGATTGAATTTAGGAGCCGCAGCATCATGTTGCAGCTGTACAAAACTCTAGTGCGGCCGCACTTGGAGTATTGTGTGCAGTTCTGGTCGCCACATTATAAGAAAGATGTGGAGGCATTGGAGAGGGGACAGAGGAGGTTTACTAGGATGTTGCATGGTATGGAGGGCAGGTCCTATGAAGAGAGGTTGAAGGATTTGAGGTTGTTTTCGTTAGAAAGGAGGCGGCTAAGAGGGGATCTTATTGAAGCATATAAGATGATTAGAGGTTTAGATAGGGGTGGACAGTGATAGCCTTTTTCCTAGGATGGAGAAAGCTAGCACGAGGGGACACAGCTTTAAATTAAGGGGTATGAGTTATAGGACGGATATCAGAGGTAGGTTCTTTACTCAAAGAGTGATTAGGAGTGGAATGCCCTGCCTGCAGCTGTTGTAGATGCGCCAAGTTTGGTGGCGTTTAAGAAGTTAATTGATAAGTATATGGAAGAGAAGGGAATGGTTTAGTTTGGAGGGGCATTGCTTTTTATTTTGGTCGGCACAACATCGAGGGCCGAAGGGCCTGTTCTGTGCTGTATTGTTCTATGTTCTATGTTCTATGTTACTATCTGAGTGGAAGAGATCTTCCTTCCCAATTTTCAAATACTCCACAAGCGATTCCACAACAGTAGCTGAAAGGCTGGGTACCCTTGCTGTTTTCATTCATGTAGTATGCTACCAACTCACTGTTACTGAAAACTCAGCTTACATTTTAAGTATTGTGGGCTGGCTTTAAGAAGCCAATCAGGTTTCCAACCCTCACACACAGTAAGCTGGTAGGAACGCAATGATTATTGTTGGCAACTGACCTCCCAATCATGAAAATTGGGGTTGCTAACAATGTCCTTCAATGAGAGGACCAGTGAACCAACCGATGCTTGTTTAATATATGCCCACATGAAAACTGGCTTAAATTTCTTCCAAATGCAATCTCAATGTATACTGATTTCTCCCACAAAAATAGTCAGCTGATCCTAAAGGGTGCCCACAAATGTAAATATATGCACTTGATTTAACTCTTGATCATCCTCTTCCTTCATTTCAGCTCTACTTCACCAAATACAAATTCAAAGTGATGCTCGGGAATACCAATATATATGAAACAGAAGGTACTAATAAAATGTCAGCAAATCAAAGATTGTTACAGTGTAGGAGGCCATTCAGGCCAACATGTTTGCACTGGCTCTCCAAATAAGCAATTCATCTTTCCCTCGCTTTCTCGTCATAATCGTAGGCAGTCAAGTCGATAAGGTTGTTAAGAAGGCATATGGAGTCTTAGCTTTTATTGGTAGGGGGATTGAATTTAGGAGCCGCAGCATCATGTTGCAACTGTACAAAACTCTAGTGCGGCCGCACTTGGAGTATTGTGTGCAGTTCTGGTCCCCACATTATAAGAAAGATGTGGAGGCATTGGAGAGGGTACAGAGGAGGTTTACCAGGATGTTGCCTGGTATGGAGGGCAGGTCTTATGAAGAGAGGCTGAGGGATTTGAGGTTGTTTTCGTTAGAAAGGAGGCGGCTAAGAGGGGACCTAATCGAAACATATAAGATGATTAGAGGTTTAGATAGGGTGGACAGTGATAGCCTTTTTCCTAGGATGGAGAAAGCTAGCACGAGGGGACACAGCTTTAAATTAAGGGGTGATAGTTATAGGACGGATATCAGAGGTAGGTTCTTTACCCAAAGGGTGGTTCGGGAGTGGAATGCCCTGCCTGCAGCAGTTGTAGATGCGCCAAGTTTGGTGGCGTTTAAGATGTTAGTTGATAAGTATATGGAAGAGAAGGGAATGTTTTAGTTTGGAGGGGCATTGCTTTTTATATTGGTCGGCGCAACATCGAAGGCCGAAGGGCCTGTTCTGTGCTGTAATGTTCTATGTTCTATAATCAAGCACATTCTTCCTTTTCAGATAATAGACAATCGTTTTTGAATGCTTTGACTGAATATACATCCATTGTTTTCTCAGGCAGTGCATTCCAGACCTTGATCATTTGCTGTGCAAAATGTTTTCCTTTAACTTTTGCAAGTTATTTTGGTTGTAAGTTTCTGGTCCCAGCGCACACTGCTGGCAAACTAGCCAGAAGTCCACTGACTTTGGTGGGATCAAAAGATCCTGTTAACGGGTGGGGCTGGAAATTCTTGCCCTATAAATCTGTGCTCTCTCATTCTCCATCATCTCACGAGTGAAAAGTTTCCCCCGATCTACTCTGTTTAGGCCATACCTCTATCAAATCTCCTCCCAGTCTTCCCTTTTCCAAGGAAAAAAGTCACACTCGGGAGTTTAGGAGTTTTTAAGGTCACAATTAAATATAAAAAACTCAGAAGTTACTGGTAATAATTCAATCTTCTTTAAGATAACAAAGCAAATATTAAGGGACCTGTAATGGTGCAGTTGCATCATAAGGAGTCCTCACAACAGAAGCATAGATGTTATAACTTTGTTTATGCACTTAGCACACTTTGCAACTAATGATGTGGCACAAATAGCAACGTGATGAATATTACCTGGCAAATAAGAAGTTTCCCCATATGTAGGCCATCGAATTCATATGGCTTAGTGTAATTCCCATTGGTATCATTGGGATGTTTGTATAATCTTCACTGCCGAGAACTAAGACAAAACCTCGTTTCTCTGTAGAGAAAAGGCAAAGGAGTGAGAGCTATAGATAATGAGATATACAAGAGTTCAGAATTATTCTTCGATTAACTTCTAAATCATGTCTGGAGTGCAACAGCATAAATAAGGATACAATAAGCCCAAGGATCACAAGACATTGTGCTCTGTTACAAAATCAGGAAGTGCATCAAGAATCAGCCTGCACGATTCAGTGCTCTTCATTTTTGGGTTGGAAAATCAGGAGCACGGATCTTCAAACTCAAATCTCCATCAACATTAAACAAGACATGGGCCAATTTTGGCATTCCGCTGAGCTGCTTTTGTAACACAGCAGACCCTGAGACATCAGCAGTGGCCATTTCACGGGATTCACACTAGGCTCCAGGTCTCCACGCTTTCAAAACTTAAAAGTTAACTTGAAGAAAAGATTACTGTTACAAACTTATAAGTGTTGGAAGTCTTGCAGAGCATTCCCTCCAAAATAGTCCCTTATTGATTAGACTCAAGTAGATACTCTCCAGGCAACATTCCCTTATGAATGTTAGAACAAAGAACAAAACACAAAACAGCACGGTAAACAGGCCCTTCGGCCCAACGAGCCCACCGCCACCTCAATGTTCCCACTTCTACCGGTGATCCCGGTTCATGTTTATAGATCTATGCATTGAAACCAGATTTGAGACAATTTAGGGAGAATTTGTTCTGCCAATCAGCCTAAGAGCACACCTTTGCGATGTGGGAGGGAACCGGAGCACCCACGCAAACACGGGGAGAATGTGCAAACTCCCACAGACACAGGCCCAAATCCATGTATCTGCACAGCACAGCGGTAGTCACTGAGCTGTCGTGTTGCCCATCAAACGGTCCAGGTCAAGCATACACTAACAATGTGAAGCACTAGGATACTCTTGAAAAAAAATCCAAGAGCAGCCCTCTCACGACCCATCGCGTGTATGCCCCTCGTCAGGCAACAAGGTGGACCAAAGTATCTGTAGGATAAAACAAATACATCAATATTATCGACAATTTACACACTTCCCAGGCTACTCCCAAGGCTCATGATCCCTATTTTAAATCAGTTTTCTATACCCCTCCATTCCCATTCTGTTCATGTGTCCATCTAAGAATCTCTTAAATAATTCCAGAGTGCCTGCCTCCGCCACTTTACTTGGCAGCGGGTTCCATACACCCACCATCCTCTGTGTGAAAAAATTCTCTCTAGCATCCAAATTATCCCTTACCCCCCCCCTTACCATAAGCCATGACTCCTCATGCTATTTGAGTCCATCCTAGGAAAAAGCTTAACCCTGTTTACTCTATCAATACCCCTCATAATCTTGTACACCTCTATTAGATCTTCTCTAAATCTACGTCCTTCTAAGGAAAACAGCCCCAATTTGCCTAATCTGTCCTTGTAACTCAGACCTTCCATACGAGGCAGCTTCCTGGTAAACCTCCTCTGCACTCTCTCCAGTCTCCACGTCCATCCGGTAGTAAGGTGACCAAAACTGGACGCAGTACTCCAAATGATGTCTAACTGGTGTTTTATGCAACTGCAACATTAAAGGCCAGCTCTTGTACTCTCTACCCCTTCCTATAAAGGCTTGCATACCATATGCTTTCTTGACAACCTTCTCCAACTGCTCTGCCACCTTCAGAGACTTGTGCACTTGTACCCCCAGGTCTCTCTGCGTTTCTATACTCTTAATAGATCTACCCTTTATCATATACCTCCCCCCTACATTCTTTCTCCCAAAATGCATCACCTCACATTTATCAGGATTGAATTCCATCTGCCATCTATCTGCCCCAAGCTACCAGCCTATGTCCTGCTGTATCGCCTGACAATGCTCCTCATTATCCGTAAGTCCAGCCATTTTTGTATCATCTGCAAACTTGCTGATCGCTCCATTTACTCCCTCTTCCAAGTCATTTATATATATTACAAATAGAAGAGGTCCCAATACCGAGCCCTGCGGCACACCACTAGTGACCGACCTCCAGCTAGAAAAACACCCTTCCACTATTACTCTCTGTCTCCTATTACTAAGCCAGTTACTTATCCATCTAGCTATCTGTCCTTGTATCCCATGAGCCTTGACCTTCTCAACTAACTTCCCATGAGGGACTTTGTCAAACGCCTTACTGAAATCCACATAGACGACATCAACGGCTCGCCTTTCGTCAACCGTTTTCTCACCTCCTCCTCAAAAAATTCTACCAGATTCGTAAGGCACGACCTCCCTTTAACAAAGCTGTGCTGCGTATCCCTAATCAGATCACAATGCTCTAAGTGCCTATACATCCTATCTCTAAGAATTCCCCCAACAGCTTCCCTACCACTAATGTCAAACTCACCGGCCTATAATTTCCAGGGTTATCCCTACTACCCTTTTTAAACCACGGTACAACATTAGCTATTCTCCAGTTCTCTGAGACCTCACCTATGTCCAAAGAAGAGACAAAGATTTGCATCAGAGGCCCAGCAATTTCACCTCACACCTCCCAAAGCAGCCTGGGATAAATGCCATCAGGCCCTGGAGATTTATCAGTTTTAATGCTACTTAGAAGCTCTAACACTTTCTCCCTCAGTATGGATATTTCCCTCAACTAGTCTACAGCTCCCTCAGAGCCAGGACCAGTCAACAAGCCCCTCTCCTTCGTGAATACCAACGCAAAGTATTTATTCAGGATCTCCCCCATTCCCTCGGGCTCTAAGCACAATTCCTCTCCTCTGTCCCTAAGAGGTCCCATTTTTCCTCTAACCACCCTTTTATTCCTAACATAGGAGTAAAAAGCCTTTGGATTTTCCTTAATCCTATCCGCCAAAACCATTTCATGCCTCCTTTTTGCCCTTCTAACTCCCCATGTGAGTTCCTTCCTACTCTCTCTATATTCCTCCAACGCTCTCTCCGTTCCCAGTTGCTTTGACCTAACATACGAATCTCTTTTCTTCCTAACCAAGTCCTCAATATGCCTGGTAATCCATGGCTCTCTAATCCTACCTTTCCTATCTTTCCTCTTAGCTGACACATATTTTTCTTGCAACATTTTCAGTATTCAATTGAAAGAATCCCACATGCCTAGCGTGGACTTACCCTTGAACGATCGTTCCCCATCAATTTTCATAAGTTCTTGCCTAATCCTACTGTAGTTATGTTGAACTATAAAAGTCCAATACAGTCACATAATGCTAGACTGTTTGTGCTTGAATAGGGTATATGACACAATTTCTCAAACTATCTTCCATACTGCTATGGAAATCCAAGAAACCTTCAGATACCAACAGTGTTTCCAGCTTAAGTTTTTTTCATGTCAACAGTCCCACACTGAAAATCAGTGTAACGGCAATTTCCATTCGTTAACATACTTCAACGTGCCATTAGCAGGTCCACAGCGAGAATCTCCACCCCTGCCAGTGTCTCCCCTCTCTCCAGCATGATGTCACGCTGGCAGATTTACAACATCTATCAAAGTCAGGACTGACACAATTGCATTGAACAGGAGTAAGGAAGTATGTTTTATGGGGCTGCGCCCCCTGGACTACAACGGAGATTGGAGGCAGGGCCAAGAAAATTTCTGCTTGGTGTGGGGAAACTCTTGGAGAACTAGATATGCTGTTCCCAGGCCCAGGGATTTTCCATGTTGTCTCTGTGGGGTGGGGTCCTTTACTGAGTGCTGGTCACGCTGCTATCTGCAGCCACTGGGCTGTTGCATTGTTCTAGCTGTGCGTGGTGATGGGCTGGACTAAGTGCTGGGGTTTTTGGAGGATGGGGGTGGGGTGGGGAGGGCGATGGAGAGTGCACCATGTACTGCTTGAGGGCTCATCAATTCAGGTAGCTGGAGCTCCAAGCAGGGCGCTCAGGTTATCATGGACACTCAGACTGCATGTACTCTGCAGTGAATGGCAAGCCATCTTGGGATAATCAGGAGTCTGTCCCTGTCCTGGTCCCTGGTATGCAACACATTCCTGGAAGGGAATGCTGTAGTTGCACTCATGGCATGGCTCAAGGGATCGCAATGGCCACACTAGCATATCAATCTGCATGCTCTCGCTCCCTGCTATGTTTACGATGCCAATGGCCATCTTCTTGGCATCACTGCCTTGTGTCCAATATTGCAGCTTGGAAACAGCTCTGGTTTGTTATGGAAGTCCAGGTTCAGTCAGTTTGGGCTAGTCATGAACCCATTAGTTAAACTTCATTGAGAATTATGTACAGTCAATCCGATTTCAATAGAGAGTGAACCATCTCCAAAGGTGCTGATTGAGTTACCTCACCAAGATACACTGTATAGGGAGGGTAGGGGGTGCATTGCTCAAGGCTCTCACTCAACAAGGAAGAATGCTCACAAGCAGAAGCTGCATATGGCAACACAGCACTTTATGTGTGAAAAGGAGGGCAAAAAGCCAGCACTGTCTGGGTCAGTGGGGAATGGGGAGACCAATGATGTCCAAGTCATTGGGGATAGGAAAGCCAGTGCTGGCCGGGTCAATGAGGAGAGCAAGAGGCCATCAATCAGGCCAACAATGACAGTGGGGTGAGTGAGAAGGCTGCGATCAGGCCAGAAATGTGCGTTGGGAGGGGCAAGAGGCATGCAATCTCAATGCTAGGAGGACTTGTTCAGCAATCTCTCAGAGATAACCACACATGGGCCCAGCTCAGCACACTGATTCAGCTTCTTTGTGCAGGAATAGGCTCCGCCACAGGATTTTTGCATGATTCACTCTAGTGCCTCTACAGCACAAAGTGTTTGGAAGATTCAGGCTGAAAATACCAGCCTAATTTAGCACATAGAACATTACAGCGCAGTACAGGTCCTTCGGCCCTCGATGTTGCACCGACCAATGGAACCAATCTTATGACCCTCTATCCTAACTGTTCCAATGTTATCCATATGCTTATCCACTGCCCATTTGAATGCCCTTAAACTTGGCGAGTCCACAACTGCTGCAGGTAGGGCATTCAACGCCCTTACTACCCTCTGAGTAAAGAACCCACATCTAGCATCTGTCCTATAACTACCCCACATAATTTAAAGCTATGTCCCCTCGTGTTATCCATCTCCATCTGAGGAAAAAGGCTCTCACTATCCACCCTATCTAATCCTCTGATCATCTTATATGTCTCAATTAAGTCACCTCTTAGCCTTCTTCTCTCTAATGAAAATAACTTCAAGTCCCTCACCTTTCCTCATAAGACCAACATCCTGGTAAACCACCTCTGCAACCTTTCCAATGCCTCCACATCTTTATTAAAACGTGGCGACCAAAACTATACACAATACTCCAAGTGCAGCCGCACCAGAATTTTGTACAGTTGCAGCATAACAACTCGGCTCCGAAATTCAATCCCTCTACCAATAAATGCTAACACACTATACGCCTTCTTAACAACCTTATCAACTTGAGTATCAACTTTCAGAGATCTAACACCTGTACACCGAGATCTCTCTCAGGGGTCTGTTTGGGGCTCCTGCTGTTTGTAATTTTTATAAATGATCTGGATGAGGGTATTGAAGGATGGATTAGTAAATTTGCAGTTGACACTAAAGTCAGTGGAGTGGTAGATAGTGAAGAGGGGTGTTATAGTTTGCAGAGGGACTTGGACAAGTTGCAGAGCTGGGCCAAGACGTGGCAAATGGAGTTTAATGTGGAAAAGTGTGAGGTAATGCACTATGGCAGAAATAATCAATGTGTAGAGTATAGGGCTAATGGTAGGATTCTTAGTAGTCTTGATGAACAGAGGGATCTTGGTGTGTATGTGCATAGATCCCTGAAAGTAGGCAGTCAAGTCGAGAAGGTTGTTAAGAAGGCATATGGAGTCTTAGCTTTTATTGGTAGGGGGATTGAATTTCGGAGCCGCAACGTCATGTTGCAACTGTACAAAACTCTAGTGCGGCCGCACTTGGAGTATTGTGTGCAGTTCTGGTCCCCACATTATAAGAAAGATGTGGAGGCATTGGAGAGGGTACAGAGGAGGTTTACCAGGATGTTGCCTGGTATGGAGGGCAGGTCTTAAGAAGAGAGGCTGAGGGATTTGAGGTTGTTTTCGTTAGAAAGGAGGCGGCTAAGAGGGGACCTTATCGAAACATATAAGATGATTAGAGGTTTAGATAGGGTGGACAGTGATAGCCTTTTTCCTAGGATGGAGAAAGCTAGCACGAGGGGACACAGCTTTAAATTAAGGGGTGATAGTTATAGGACGGATATCAGAGGTAGGTTCTTTACCCAAAGGGTGGTTCGGGAGTGGAATGCCCTGCCTGCAGCAGTTGTAGATGCGCCAAGTTTGGTGGCGTTTAAGAGGTTAGTTGATAAGTATATGGAAGAGAAGGGAATGGTTTAGTATGGAGGGGCATTGCTTTTTATATTGGTCGGCGCAACATCGAAGGCCGAAGGGCCTGTTCTGTGCTGTAGTGTTCTATGTTCTATGTTCTCTACTCATCTACACTATTAAGAGTCCTACCATTAGCCCTATATTCTGCACGTTATTCTTACTAACGTGAATCACCTCACACTTTTCCACATTAAACTCCATTTGCCACTTCTCGGCCCAGCTCTGCAACTTATCTATTTCTCCCTGCAAACTGTAACATCCATCCTCACTGTCTACAACTCCTCTGACTTTGGTGTCGTCAGCAAATTTACTAACCCATCCCTCTACACCCTCATCCAAGTGTTCTGGTCTCCAAAAGCACACATATCAGCACAGACAGTTTACAGATTGCTGATTAGAATGTGAATCCTTACACCTAATCTGCTATTCAAGTGTTAAAGTGGCTAACAGCATAGGTTAAAGAGATGTGTATTCTCTCAGACAGCACAGTAAGTGAGGTTTTTTGCTAACCCAGGCAAGTCATGGGGGTTAGAGATAGTGTGACATGAAGCCAAGATCCCTGTTAAGACCGTCCTCATGTGTGTGGAACTTGGCTATCAGTCTCTGCTCAGTGACACTGCGCTGTCGTGTGTCATGAAGGCCCCCTTGAAGAACATTTACCCGGAGGCCAGAGGCCGAATGCCCGTGACTGCTGAAGTGTTCGCCCACAGGAAGGGAACTGTTTTGCCTGGTGATTGTTGAGCGATGTTCATTCATCCGCTGTCGTAGTGTCCTGCATGGTCTCCCCAATGTACCATGCTTCGGGACATCCTTTCTTGCAACGTATTAGGTAGACAACGTTGGCCGAGTTGCAAGAGTATGTACAGTGTACCTGGTGAATGGTATTCTCACGTTTGACGATGTTGTCCATGTCAATGATCCGGCATGTCTTGCAGAGGTTGTGTGGTATTGTGGTCCCTGTTCTCCTGAAGGTTGGGTAGTTTGCTGCGAACAATGATCTGTTTGAGGTTGTGCGGTTGTCTGAAAGCAAGAAGTGGGAAGGTGGGAATGGCCCTAGCGAGATGTTCATCGTCATCAATGATACGTTGAAGACTCCGGGGAAGATGTCGTAGCTTCTCCGCTCCGGGGAAGTACTGGACAACAAAGAGTACTCTGTCCACCATGTCCCGTGTTCGTCTTCTGAGGAGGTCAGTGCGGTTTATCGCTGTGGCATGTCGGAACTGTTGATCGATCAGTCGAGCGCCATATCCTGTTCTCACGAGAGCATCTTTCAGCATCTGGAGGTGTCTGTCACGATCCTCCTCATCTGAGCAAATTCTGTGTATACAGAGGGCTTGTCCATAGGGAATGGCTTCTTTAACGTGAAAAATTAGAAGTGCTCTTTGAAACTTGTAAAATTTTTAAGGGGCTTGACAGGTTAGATGTAGAAAGATTATTTCCCCTGCCTGATGGGGATCGAGAACTGCCTCAGAATAAAGGCCAAGCCATTTATTCTGCAGCACTGTATGAATTGGGACAAGAGACGATCACACCATACTGCCTTGAATGGGATTGGGGTTGGATTAGGGGTTAAGTGGAAGAGTCAGGTTGGGGTGAGAGTGTAGGGAAAAGGATGGAATGCTGGGTTGGGTTGGGGTGAAGGGAGCGTGGGTCAGGGTTAGGAAGAGGTTGAAATTGTTCCAAAGATTTGCTTTTATAAACATTTTCAGGCCATCCTGATTCCATCAGAAAAACTGGGCCATTTTTTTGATATGGAGGTGAAACTTTTAACTGGGCCACTCTAGAATTCACTACTGAATTGGGCAGCAGGTCCACCATACCTATTCAGACCTGCCAAACTGAAAATCTTCTTCCCAGTAGGCTGCTGACTCTGAACGCATCGCAAAGGGGAAAACTCACTGCCAATCTTAAATGGCGGCATTGGTGTCAGCCAAAAGGTTGCAAAACCTCCATCACTCAAAGCATTTGGAGAATTCCAGGAATGGTGGCATGAATGGAAATACACATCCAATAGCTTCCAAAGTTCCTCATGAATTGATAATTTTGTATTGGCTTCAATGGAAAATCTCTTTCAGCAGTTTTGCTTTGAAAACATCAGGCGGTGACACCATAAGATGAAAGGAGATGATGTTGGAAATGACAACCTTCACTTAGTCTACCCTGTTTTAACTAATGTCAGCACTTTGATTTATGCAGCTGAGCTTTCAATGTCAGTGGCTCACTGAAATAAGGAGCTGCATGTATTAGCCTCAACAAGTGCTCAGCAGCACTACTATTCTCAGCTTTGCTGAGAGATCAGAAGAGTAATGGAAGGCAAGTGTGATGGCACACATTGGTGCGACTGTACATTACAGGTGGTGGGAATGAATGTGTATGATGGTGGATATGGCATTAATTAAGTGGGCTGCTTTGTCCTAGATGGTGTTGAGCTTCTTGAGTGCTGTTGGAGCTACACCTGGAGAGGATTCCATCACATTCCTTATTCCATCACCTAGATGGTGCATAGCATTGTAGATGATATATTGCCATAGAATTCCCAGCCTCTTGTAGTGATAGTATGGCTGGTCTCAGTAAATTTCTTATCAATGGTAAGCCACAGTAGATTGATAGTGGAGGACTTAACAATGGCAATGCCATGGAATGTCAAGGGAAGATGATCAGAATCTCCATTTTTGGTCATTACCTTTCACTTGTGTGGTGCAGGTGTTACTGCTACTTGTCAACCTAAGTTTGGATGTGGTCCAGGTCTTGTTGCACTTTGACATGAACTGTTTCAGTTTTTGAAGACTTGTGAATTGTACAGAATGTGGTGGAATTATTAGGAAACATCTCAATTCTGACCCAATGATGGAGCAACTAAAGATTGTTGGGCCTAGAACAGCTGAGTCCTAAGGCGGAGATAATTGACCTCTAATAACCACACATGCATTCATTTGTACTAGGTATAATTCCAAGCACTGGAGAGTTTCTCCTTGGTTCCACTGACTCCAGTTTTGATAGGACTTGTTGATGCCACATTCAAATGTTGCCGTGATGTTAAGAGAAGCCACTCTCATGTCACCACTTAAGTTCAGCTGCTTGTTTGGACCAAAGCTGAAATGACGTCAGCAGCCAAGTGGTACAGGCAAAGCCACATTTAACACTATTGAGCAGGTTATGCCATTTACAGTCTATTCATTTATTTGTGTCATAATTAGGCTCATATTATAACTGCAATAAAGTTATGGTGAAAATCGCATAGTCACCACATTCTAGCGTCTGTCAGGTACACTGAGGGAGAATTTAGCATGGGTCAATGCACCTAGCCAACATGTCTTTCGCATTGTGGGAGGAAATCAGAAAGCCTGGGGAAACCCAAGCAGAAACAAGGAGAACATGCAAATTTCACACAGTGACCCAAGCCAGGAATCAAACCAGGATCCCTGGCGCTTTGGAACAGCAGTGCTAACCCCTATATAGCCATTCTGCCCTTTCATTATTTTGCTGAGAGTAGATTGATGGAGTGACAATTGGTTGAACTGATTTGTCCTATTTAGTTTTGGAGGATAATATTTGGAGTAATTTTCCACATTGTTGGATTAATGCCATTGTTGTAGCTGTACTGGAACAGCTTGGCTAAGGGCCTAGTTAGTTCAGGAGGGAGCCAAGTTGAATCATCCAACAGCAGTTTTGGCAAAAGATGATTGCAAATACTTCAGCTTTGTTATTGTATTTAATTATTCACCATCATTCACAACTTGCAGGATTAAAGAGCTTTGACCTATCAAAAGTACCTAGATAGAATTTTCCCATCCCATCCACCACGGGAATCAAAGCAGAAGGAACGCTCCAGTTTCCTCCCATATCCCAAAGATGTGCTCTTAGGCTAATTGGCAAAACAAGTTCTCCCTAAATTGTCTCAAATTTGGTTTTTAATCCATAGATCTATAATCATAGACAGGGATCACGGGTAGAGGTGGGAACATCGGGGTGGTGGCGGGGGCTTGTTGGGCCGAAGGGCCTGTTCCCTGTGCTGTTTTGTTCTTTGTTCTCTCGAACCTATGTCCCCTTGTGACTGACCCTTTAACTAAGGGTAACTGCTACTCCCTATCCACCCTGTCCATGCCCCTCAATCTTGAACATCTCAATAGGTTGCCCCTCAGTCTTCTCTGCTCCAAGAAGAACAACCCAAGCCTACACAACCTCTCTTCATAGCATAAATGTTCCATCCCAGGGAGCATCTGTATGAATCTCCTCTGCACCCTCTCCACTGTAATCACAGCCTTCCTATAATGTGGTGACCAGAACTGTACATAGTACTCCAGTTGTGGCCTCACCAGAGTTCTAAACATCTCCATCATGACTTCCCTTTTTTGTAACTTCTGCCTCGATTAATAAAGGCAATGTCCCAAATGCTTTTTCACCACCCTAGTAATGTGCTCTTCTGTCTTCAGAAGATCAAATGGTTTTACATAGAGATAAGCAGAGGACTTGGCCACATTAACCAGAAAAAATATGCTGCACTGTAATCAGATCCTGTCCCAAACTGTAGCTCTGAAATCAAGGAATTGTGCCACTACCTCACTAAATGTAGCAAGAAAATTTGGGGACCTTAACTGTTAATAGATTGGAGTACAAGGTCAGTCATAAATATCACACATAATGAACTACGTTTTCATCCCCCTCATTGAAAAAAACCTGTGCTTAACAGGAAGTATGACTATGTTGTAAAGTACTACATCTTACCTTTGGGAATATTCAAAGGAAGTTTATAATGAAGTTTGAAATTTCTCTTATCTAAAGGATATACAAAAATGAGTAAGAAAAGCAGAAGGATGGATCTCAAAGTTACTTATTCACTGATCACTAAGTGATTTCTTTGGTGGAAAGCAGAAGTGCAGCTTTTAGGTTACTGAGATTATATGCTGTAGGATAATTGGATAAGGGAGATCAGTGGTAACACAGGTAGGTAGAAATGAGATGAGAGAAAGAGCGTCATTAGAAAATAAATGTAGATATGATATAGTGGGGCTGGGGGCAAGTTGAGAAAATAAAGCAAAATTGCTGTCAAGTGAGCAGAGCTAGTTTTAGCAATTGCTCAAATTGTTAAGGTATGTAGGCTATTTGAGCAAATGTCAGCAGATCATATCAAACAACATATCCTTTTGTCCATTCACAAGAGTCAGATTATTGACTGTACACAAGTAGCCCATGCTTTGCAAACCTCTGAGTATAATGTTTGTTATAATTCTGATGTAATTCAGCAATAGTTGAACAATCTAAGAATTACACAAACAACCAATTTATGGTTATCAGAGGCTTCTAATGTAACTCATTTTTGCTTGCTAAAGCTACATATATTTAGATACATGTACCTATCCACTCTAGGCAAAAGGAAAATGGTCATAGAACTGAACCTTCATTGAATTAAATCGAGGTACAGGGATTGTTAGGTCAAAAACTCCAAGGTATATTATGAAGTCAGATGGACTCCAACAGTTCTTCTATTTTGGCATAGATTTGAGGGAAGGTTGTTTGTCCTCAAGAATAATTCCACTGACAACTTGGGGAATCCTTTAACCAAAACAAGCTTTATTCATAACACTATAATGCTAAGAAAATGAAGTTTAATTCTAGCTGGTAAAGCTAGCTTTGTTCACTTGTTAGCAATTTTGCTATTTTCTCAGCTTCCCCTCACCCCCCGCTGCATCATGCGTACATTTTTTTCCAATAACACTCTTTCTTATTTGACATCCCAACCCATTCTACCCCTATTATTATTGATCTCCACAGCCCTCATCCAATTATCCCGCAGTATATAATCTCAGTAACCTAAAAGCTATACTTTATCTCAACTCTCCATCAAAGATAACAGCCAGCCATAAGTGAATAAGTAATTTTGAACAATTTTTAAATATGAAAATAAACAGTACTTAAATAACTTATCACTATGTCAGTTCCAATTAAGCAATATTTATCTATAGACTTAAACTCCACACTAAATAAAGTTAGCTGACACAGATATACTTATTCTAACTTGGATAATAAACTTGGAGTTCTCAGAGAGAAAAAAAGTTTTTTTTTAAAATGAAAATGGAACTATTTTCTGCTATAATCTTAGCTCCTCTCATTAGCCTAGTATCACATAACTCTGCCTCTGAGTACCCAACTCACTTTCCATTACTTTAATCAAAATGCACCCATTAAGCCTTCTGCTAAATAAAAATTTCCATGGCTAAAGTTAAACATACCTGCTTTCTGCGCAGGTCCTATGAAGAGAGGTTGAAGGATTTGAGGTTGTTTTCGTTAGAAAGGAGGCGGCTAAGAGGGGATCTTATTGAAGCATATAAGATGATTAGAGGTTTAGATAGGGTGGACAGTGATAGCCTTTTTCCTAGGATGGAGAAAGCTAGCACGAGGGGGACACAGCTTTAAATTAAGGGGTATGAGTTATAGGACGGATATCAGAGGTAGGTTCTTTACTCAAAGAGTGATTAGGGAGTGGAATGCCCTGCCTGTAGCTGTTGTAGATGCGCCAAGTTTGGTGGCGTTTAAGAGGTTAATTGATAAGGATATGGAAGAGAAGGGAATGGTTTAGTTTGGAGGGGCATTGCTTTTTATTTTGGTCGGCACAACATCGAAGGCCGAAGGGCCTGTTCTGTGCTGTAATGTTCTATGTTCTTTCTAGCATCTGCTGCATTCATTCCACACAAACTGATTGCTTGTAACAAAACACTCCTTCTTAAAGCAGTCCCCCTCAAACATAAAATATATTAATAGCACAACTCCCCCTTAAAAAAGAACCAACAATATGAAAAGATGGCTACATTTCTCTAAAGCCTCTAGTTTTTCACGCCATTAGCACTTTGTAAGATACACATTATATCTCAGCATGCAAATTCAACAGTAGTATAGTCTAGTTCAGTTTTTCCAACTTTGAACATTTCATCTTCTTTCACATGAAAGTTAGGGTAAGGCTTCTGCAATCACATTCTTTCTTCCTGCTACATGTATAACCTTCAAATTAGATGACTGTTGTCCAGTTATTTCTTCTTTCTCTTCTTGATCCTGCTGATTCCGAATCCATGCCCAATTCCATTGTCACGATTGTATATTAATATGGTATTGTCCTGAGAGTGTTGAGCAGGATCCAGATGGTAAAACTTCATCTTGTATGCAAACTGCGACAAAACACTTTTGATCTGCTTTTAATTTCCTTTGTTGAATCCGACCAGTTCTTTCAATTTTCAGAGTTCTGAAATGTCAAACTGAAGTCATCTTTTTCAGAAGGGTGAGCTGCTCAGAGACTTCGTTAAAGAGGACTAATCCCTTTGCACACTTCAACTATACATGAGTGTTTAGGGCCATCCAGCATCACTTTAAGTGCACCTACTTTCGAAATAAAATGAAAAGGGCTTCTACATCTTTCTCATCAAACCTTGAATATATTTAAGCATGTTCCCAATAGGCCTTTGACTAAGTTGGATGAAGTCTTTGAAGCATTTTCCCCAACTTCTGTCTTTGTAGCCATCATTTTGATTTGATAATCTTTTTGCACTTCCAGTTTCTGAGTAATTATTCTGCATTCTTGCATCTGTTGCATTCACTCCAGACAAACTAATTGCTTATTACAAAACACTGCCACTTAAAGCAGTTCCCCTCAAAAATAATATATTAACAGCACAGTAACATCACTGGGTCAATAGTTTCCTGATGCATTCTCATGGCAATACCTCAACCAGCAAGAAGTCTCACAACACCAGGTTAGACTCCAACTAGTTTATTTGATAATCTTACAAGCTTTCGCTAACGATGTTCCTTCATCGGATGTGTGGAAGTTTCTGATCAGAGAAAAGCATACAAAGTCACATACAGTTTACAGAATATTGATTAGAATGCAAATCTTTACAGTTAACCTGCTATACCTCAACCAATCAGAGCTGATTTGCCAACTGGTCAGTAATCACTCCTCTTGCAGTATGAATTGTTACTTCCTCTGAACTTTGACATTCTTACATGTCTTAATAATTGTAATGTGAAAAGCTTCTACAGAATGTTTTTTTTTTGATATTACCAACTAATTATTATTGAAAATGATTCATTATTTGAGAATTTTCCAATTCTTTTTTAGGAAACTTTTCTCTATAAGTAACATCAGATAATCTATTGCCTCCATAACCCCGGGGACCACACTTCAAAAGTAATCTTGGTTAAAGATTACTTTGGAATGCCAATAATACCTGAAAAGGCATTTCATTGTCTTTATTCATTCAGAGAATATTGGTGTGATTCACAAGGCAAGAATTTGTTGCCCATCCCTAATTGCCCGAGAGAAGGGGGTAGTGAGCCACCTTCTTGAACCATAAAGTCCATGTGATGTAGGTATGCCCATACTGCTATTAGAAAATGCATTCCAGGATTTTGATCCAGTAACAGAATCAGGATGATGTTTAGCCTGGAAGGGAACGTGCAAGTGGATGTGTTCTCATACATTTACAACCCTTGCCCTTCCAGGTGGTGTCTGTTATAGGTTTGGAATGTGCTGTTGAAGGAGCTTTAGTGAATTGATGCAGTGCACCTTGTTCATAATGCACGTGACTGCCACTGTGTGTCAGTGGTGGAGTGAGTGAATGTTTAAGATGATGGATGAGGCGTCAGTTAAACAGGCTGCCTTGTTCTGCATGGCGTCAAGTTTCTTGAGTATTGTAGGGGGTTGCTTGCATTCATCCAGAGAAGTAGAGAACATGTCATCACAAGCCTGACTGGTGCCATTCATAGAGGTTCATAAAAATAGAGTCCCCAAGTACAGAAGGAAGACATTCAGCCCATTGAGTCTACATCAATCAGAATTCCACTCGGGCCCTATTCCCATAACTCCGCACACATTTATCCTGATAATCCTCCGATACTAGGGTCAGTTTAGCATGGCCAATCTACTTAACGCACATCTTTGTATTTTGAGAAAACCAGAGCACCGAGAAGAAACACACACAGGCACAGGAAGAATGCATGAACTCCACACAGACAGTGATCCAAGGCTGGAATTGAACCTGGGGCCCTAGCACTGAGAGACAGCAGTACTAACTGCTGTGCCACCCATTTAGGTGAAGGCCAGGCTTTGGAAAATCAGGAGGTGAATTACTGTCTGCAAAAATTCCCAGCCTTGAGTTGGCCTTGTGGCCATAGTATTTTATATGGCATGTCATGTTCAGCTTCTAGTCAATGGTAATTCCCAGGAATTTGACAAAGTGGGTTTGGTAATGCCATTGAAATCAAGGGAAGCTAGTTAAATTCTTTGTTGGAGGTAGTCATTATCTGCTACTTTGTGGCACAAACATTATTTCTACTTAAGCTTAAATAGGTATCATTGATATCTCAAAGTGATCTTTAACAACATTACTTTTGACGTGTGGTCACTGGGGTTATACATAGAGACATGGACTGTTTCCTCATTCGAGGCGTTATGAATGGTGTTGATTATTACTTTGTTCAGTTTTTTTCATTCATTCACAGGAGGTTGGTATCGCTCACAAGACAAGTATTTGTTGCCTGTATCTAAATGCCCTGGATAAGGTGTGGTGAGTCACATTCTTTAACCACAGCAGTCCATGTAAAGTATGCATACCATTGTCAGGTTGGGAGGACGGGGGGTCCAGGATTTTGATTCAGTGACTTAATCAGGTTGACTGTACAATTATCAGTGATCATCCCCACTTTTAGCCATATGAATAAGGGGAAGGTCATTAATGAAGCAGATGAAGATTTGATCTGATTTATTACTGTCACATATATTAGTATACAGTGAAAGGTATTGTTTCTTGCATGCTATATAGACAAAGCACACTGAACATAGGGAAGGGGAAAGGAGAGATGCAGAATATAGTGTCACAGTCATAGTTAGGATGTAGATAAAGATCAACTTAATGCGAGATAGATTCATTCAAAAGTCTTCTGATGGCAGCAAGGAAGACATCATTTTTGAATCAGTTGATACATGACCTCAGGCTTTTGTATCTTTTTTCGATGAAAGATGGTGGAAGAGTTTATATCCGGGGTGCATGGGGTCCTTGATTATGCTGGCTGCTTTTCCAAGACAGCAGAAGTGTTGACAATGTCAATGATGGATGGCTGGCTTGAGTGATGATGGATCGGGCTACATTCATTATCTTTTGTAGTTTCATGTGGTCTTAGATAGAACAGGAGTCATACCAAGCTGCGATATACCATAGAAAGCATTATTTCTGATTGTATGTGTAGAAGTTGGTGAAAGTTGTAGAGATATATCAAATTTCCTTAGTCTCCTGAGAAAGTAAAAGCATTGGTAGGTTTTCTTCACTATAACACTGACATGTAACCAGGACAGATTGATGATGATCTGGACACCTAAAATCTTGAAGTTCTTAACCATTTCTACTTTGTCCCCATTGATGTAGAGAGGGACACACCCTCAATTATGCTTGCTGGGCTTGAAGCGCTTCCTTGAGGAACTCTTATAACAATGTCTTAGCACTAATATGATTGGCCTCACAATATTTTTGAAATGGATAATAAAAACAAAAAAAATTCTAATAATAATTCAGGTACACAACACAGAATAGAACTCTTCAAAAAACATTCCGAAAAAAATTAAACATCCTCAAATGCGCAACCTGTTACATAGAACATAGAACAATACAGCACAGAACAGGCCCTTCGGCCCTCGATGTTGTGCCGACCAAAATAAAAAGCAATGCCCCTCCTAACTAAACCATTCCCTTCTCAGCCATATACTTATCAACTAACCTCTTAAACGCCACCAAACTTGGCGCATCTACAACAGCGGCAGGCAGGGCATTCCACTCCCTAATCACTCTTTGAGTAAAGAACCTACCTCTGATATCCGTCCTATAACTCATACCCCTTAATTTAAGGTTGTGTCCCCTCGTGCTAGCTTTTTCCATCCTAGGAAAAAGGCTATCACTGTCCACCCTATCCAAACCTCTAATTATCTTATATGTTTCAATAAGATCCCCCCTTAGCAGCCTCCTTTCTAACGAAAACAGCCTCAAATCCTTCAACCTCTCTTCATAGGACCTGCCCTCCATACCAGGCAACATCCTAGTAAAACTCCTCTGTACCCTCTCCAATGCCTCCACATCTTTCTTATAATGTGGCGACCAGAACTGCACACAATACTCCAAGTGCGGCCGCACTAGAGTTTTGTACAGTTGCAACATGATGCTGCGGCTCCTAAATTCAATCCCCCTACCAATTAAAGCTAAGACTCCATATGCCTTCTTAACAACTTTATCCACTTGACTGCCTACTTTCAGGGAGCTATTGACACATACACCAAGATCCTTCTGTTCCTCAACACTATTAAGAGCCCTACCATTAGCCCTATACTCTACACATTTATTGTTCCTGCCAAAGTGAAAACAAAAACACAAACTATTTTACTAATTTGATCAAAGACATGTAATCCTTTAATAACTTCTTGAAAATGTTCATACAGCCCCTAGCTGAGTTAAATAGCTTTGGAATACTGAAATTCAGCTAAGCATTTATAATGGTCACAGTCATCATAACAACCATTCCAGTGGGAAAGCGCCTCCACAAGAATGACTGTGGCCATACCTGAATCTCAGAGACTGTTGAAATTGCAAAATATTGTTTATTACATCATGCAGGTGTATCTAGAATCAGGTGGAAACTTCTGTTGAACAAAACCAGCTGATGGGTTTGTTTTTTATAAAGGTCTCCGGCATTTAAAGCATTTCAAATTTCCACACTGGAGATCCCAATCACTGCACTAAAAAAAATCTAACTTGTTGTACAGCATCTAACTATTGAAACTCAAAAAAAGAAATTTGTGTATTTCAAAGCCTGTTAATGATAGAATTCCAGGAGCAGATGAATGACTTTTATGGTTCCCTATTTGAGATTGGGGTTTCCCTGTAGTTCTTGCTTCCGCTCAGGAGTCATGCATCACACCTACTTATCAAATGGGAACAAACTGCTAAAAGCTACGAACAACACTCTTGAAATGGAGCCAGGAAGAACAGGGGTGTTGCGTACGGGCAATCTGCCCACAATCTTATCCTGCTCTGGTGAAATTAGTCAGAAACAGGAATGGGGCAGGAATTCAGAATTGGAGCTCAACTGCCACTGCAAAAATCTGGGCAAACTTTGTTTATCTCCCAGGGAGATTGACAAATACATTACGTATTTCCATAATTTTCTGTTTTTATTCAGAATGCTAGCATCCATATTTTCTTTTCATCTTAGCTCAAAGTGGAACCCAGATGAGGGTAATTCGACTCAACTGAACAATGATTAATATTTTCATCTCATCATAGTTAAAATGAAGCATTTGAAAATAATTTGAAAAGTCACGTACCAAAATAATAATAAATCAAGTAGTATGCTGTAGGTTCATACTTAGTTACTATGGCTTCTACAAGAAGAAGAGTAGCATTTTGGAATCTATCAAAGGCAGCCCAGAGCACAAGGCAATCTCCTGAAAGAAACTTACAATTAACTTCTTTATGCTTAATGGAAAATTTGGTAAGATTCCCTAAATGTTCAATGACCACAAGTTTACTTGCATCCCCTTCCCCCAAAACATTGGGAGTGTATTGGTAGACAAAGGGAGTGTAATATTGAATGGCATGGCAATGACATTATGCAAGTTGCCTAACTAACTCTGCTGAAATTTATCTGCAGTGAGTTAGGCACGTAAAACTTTGGGTAGAATTTTTCCAAGACTATTGGACAACAAAACAGTTGTGATTTGTGAAACCAAACTTTTCCCATACTTGGTTATTTTTTGGGAGAGTGCTGAGATCCGCCTCAGTTCCTTGGGGGGAGGGGAAAGAGCCTAACAGACTAGTAAGCCCAGCTTCACAGAGATCTGACGCCATTTTTAGAGTGCGGCGATCTCTGATTGAAATTGAGGATCCTCTTCCCTCTCCCATAGGTATCAGATATATCTCCAACCCCACCCTACCCCACCTCCCTCCCCCTCTCCCCCATTGAGGGGATGTTTACCCACACTCCTCCCCAACAATCACTTGCATCAGTTCCCTGGCGCACTCCCAATGAGTCCCTCTTTATGACCTGATTCATGACTACCTATTCATGGCTAGCCTCCTTCATGCCCACTTCATGACCCCTGAGGCTCCACCTCATGCCCCAGCCCCATTGGCACTGCCGCTGCACCTTAGCAGTGTCCATCAGTTTGGCATTGCCAGATGGGCAATGCCTACTCATGTCCCCCATACTAACCTCTGAGCTGCCCCTCCTTCAGTGAGTCCATCACTCAGTTTGTGGAGACCAATAGTAATTTTCGCTAGGTTCTTGCTACGCCCAATGGTCAGAAAACCTGGCATCAGGGAAGATCCAGCCTTGAACTGAGTCATAATTAAATGCTCATTGCTGGACTGGAATTAGATGATGTCTAGGAACTGTGGATATGAAGATACCGATGAGGTCTAGCGCACTCATTACAATTCTCCGGCCCTGCACCACTCTAATGCATTCTGCGCCAGGCACAACAGGGCTGGAAAAATTGCAGCCTGGGTTGCTGGGCTGGGACACAGCCTCCGGTTCAAGCATCTTTACCCAATGGTTGTCCATCCCTCCTATCCCTCCCTCTCCCCCATGCTGCCACCCAAGTTAGTGCTCCCATTTCTACTAGTATTCCCTATTTCCCACCATGTTGAACCTGACTCTTCACCTTCCTTACCAAATCCCTGCCTACCTGCCCCTGATGAAACCCTGGATTTGCTTTAAGTCTAGGTCCATGATGTCTTTTCATCAGAAGCTGCCCCTGGTCCAGTAATGACGCTGCTGATATTAAACAGATGCTGGCCATCTGAATGATCTATTGCTTTTGGAGTCAGGGCTTCCTCCCCAGTGAAGAGCCCCCTCACAAAAATCACTTTGGCAATGGTTGAACCTCTTTTGCGGTGCTCTCAAATACTGGCATTTCATTCAGCCTCTGAGGCCTTCTCTGGCATGGACCTATATTGAGACCTGAATTACAGAGATTGCCTGCCTACCTCCAGTGAGCAGGCTGTCAATTCCCATGACCATTTGTCACTGGGAAACTCGCCCAGGAGCAGGACCACGTCGGGGAGCCATTCCAATGGTCTTTTATAAGACCCTTGTCAGACCGCACTTGGAGTACTGTGCACAGTTCTGGTCGCCTCACTATAGGAAGGATATGGAAGCTATTGAGGGGGTGCAGAGGAGATTTACAAGGATGTTGCCTGGATTGGGAGGCCTTATGAAGATAGGTTGAGGAAGCTGGGACTCTTCTCCCTGGAGAGACGAAGATTGAGAGGCGACCTGATAGAGGTTTATAAAATGTTGAGAGGAATAGATAGGGTGGATTCTCAGAGGCTATTTCCGCGAGCTGAAATGGTCGCTACGAGAGAACACAGATTTAAGGTGCAGGGAAGCAAATACAGAGGAGATGTTAGGGGTAGGTTTTTCACTCAGAGGGTGGTGAGTGAATGGAATCAGCTGCTGTCAGTGATTATAGAGGCGAACTCGCTGGGGTCTTTTAAAAGGCTTCTGGATGAGTATATGGGATCTAATGGGATTGGGAGTTATAGATAGGTCTATGGCTTGGTAGGTATAGATGTGATCGGCACAACTTGTGGGCCGAAGGGCCTGTTTGTGCTGTAGTGTTCCATGTTCAATAGGATTTTCTGCTGCCCTCCACATACAAGGAGCAGGAAAATTCTGCCCCAGCTCTTCTCACACATGAACCTGTCACAAATGGCTTCTGTTGGCCAGAATTAGTCAGGAGTTGACTGGAAGTTAATTCCTACCATACTGTAATCTTGAAAAGCATACCTTGGATGTGTTCAAAGGGCAAATTCAAATTTTCCTTCACTTAGGGATGAAGAGGAACGAGTACACTTGAAGTGGAATTTTCTCGACAGTTTATAAATAAGACCAAATGTCAGGTTGGAAATATAATAATTGGTCTATGTCCAAAACATAGAAAGGGTTTCCCCAGGGGCTCTGAATCCTTTGGGACATTATTCACTCTTAAAATGCAGGAGGTAACAAAGCCAAAGACAGAAAACAAAACAAAATATCTATACTCAAAAATGAATTGATTATCCTCAGGAACATACTTTGTATTATGAAACACACTGTGTTGTCCTCAGGGTCTAGTAATGAATTGAAAGTCACAATTCCATCTAAACAAAAGCATAGTTTAAAGGTGTTAGCAGCTCAATCAGGATTACAAAGTGCGTTTAAAAATCACTAAACTTAAATTAGTTGTCACAACTAAATGGTAAATATAAAAATATTGGGAAAGAATTGTTGCACAGGTACTCTTGATCATTTCTTGTGATAAATTCACTTCACGCTCATTGACGTCTTTTAGGTGGTCTTCATTGTATGACTAAAAACTCCTTACGTTGGCACAATCTGAAAAGGGCTGATTTTCCACCAAGTATGAAAACTGGAAATAACAGCAATCGAGTCAGATCGCCACTTCATTCCTATTTCTTGTGTGACATTTTCTTTGATCCCATTTTGTCTGACATTCCAACTCAAGCTGGGGAAGGTCCGGACAGTGCAATACATTCCCAGTATCAAAGATTGAAGACAGACTGATTGGGTGTAAGGAAGCCACACCCCACTTTTTACAGCATTTACTGTAAACCAAGTAAGTTAAAGGTTGGACCAAATTTAAAGATCCTGTCAGGGCAGGGAGAAGGTAAGTGTATAAATAAATAGGTATAATTTGGGGAGGTTGGGATTTTGGGGTGAGGGGTTGGGCTATACCTCAATGCATGTTGAAACAGATCTCAGTAAGTGGGGTTAGTTTGGTCTTGGAGTGGGTTCAGGCCTCGACAGAGGTTGGGTCAGATCTTGGGGAGAGGGTTGGAGAACAATGCAGACTAATAAGGAGATGATAATGCAATCAAATTATGTTCCTGAGTTGAATGTTGGGAAGCGCGATATGCCCAGTCATTGACAGGGGAACAGACAATCATGTCAGTGTAGCAGGGGTGATTCTCCCATTGTGCCATGCTAATATTTAGCACACTATGCTAATTACCTATTATTTAGCATGGCGGGCCAGGGGAATCAAGAGGACCGATTCATGCACGCATTCCCATTGTACACGCGTCTTCCAGCACTGCATATCCAGAGCGATTGGGACCACACTGGAAAGTGGCAGGAGCAGCAGGTAAGTGATTTAAATATTATTTTAGTGTTATTTAACTGCATTAACATTTCCCACCCAGGCACTACATTTCACTCCAGCAGGGTCCAGACTAGCTGCCCATTACCTGGAAACTAGCAGGAGACCCCACTGGAGTGCTGGAGTGAGGGGCAGACAAGCAGTCCTCCAGAAGGGTCGGGCAGCAGGGCGTGGTACCCCTTGAGCATGGGCATCCTGACCGTGCCAACCTGTGCTCTCTGGCATTGCCCAAGGGGCAAAGTACACATGCCCGAGGGTATCTATGAACTGCCCATTGGGCACAGGGGAATGCAAGGGGATGGGGCCTGCTGTGAGCTGGGTCTAGGGGGTGATCAGCAGTGGGGGTCCTGCTGCCACTCTGCATGGGGATCAGTTGGAACTGGAGGGAGGGCAGCATCGGGGCAGCTGGGGAGGAGGGGTGGTGTTAGGATATCTGTCTCCTGGGAGGAGAATGGAGAGTCTGCCAAGGAGATGTTCTGCAAGGATGGGGTCTAGTGGGAGGGACTGGAAATCAGGGCTGGCCTGCGAATGGATGAGGGGCAGCGATTAGGCCATGAGGAGAGTGGTTGGAAGAGCAGCACTGCCAGGCTCCCAGGTTATCTAGCGATCAAGCTGACCAGAAAACTGCAGAATGAAAGTTACAATCTTTGCATAGAACCATCAGCCTTCAGTATGATTAAGCCATCCCTCCCTCCACCAAGTATTTAATTACAATCACGATTATGACCTCTGCTTTGCACAGAATTTGGGAGATTCAAGTCTGAACTCCCACTGAAAAAAACAATTGTGATTTACACCAGTTTTCCAATGAATTCAGTACTTAGAACTTTTTTTGGGGGAGACTCGCTCCAACAATTTGAAATTCTGATATGATTCTATCAATGTAGTTATTTTTAAAACTTAATTCACATACAAAACAGTCATGGTAGGATTTGATCTCAAGATTATTTGTCCAGACTTCAACGTTAAGAATGTCATTGTTTGCATCTGGGTTTGAGTCTGACAAATAGTGGAGGAATTAAAGATTAAGCCTCTCATTGTCACCATCTTCCTTTTAAAATTCTTACATTGTCCTTTCCCAAATTTCTTTTGAAAATTCATATCACCCACAATAACTGCCCTTTCCTTATCTGGCCAGTAACATTTGCAATCGTTTCTGGCTCACCCAACTGTTTTCTTGTTCTGATGTAAGTGGCACATGAAGCAATTTATTTATTTGTGTGATATTGCCAAACAAAATATTCTAAATTCTAGACATCAAAATTCAAAGATTACACATCATTTGCTTTGTTATTCATGTTTACAAACCTCTGATAGTGCCAAAGAAGACCATTGCTTTGTGCTTGCCTCCCCCAATGACAAATAAATTTTCTTCATTATGTATAGTAACAAACACTGGAATGAGTCTTTCCACACAGACAGAGCTCAACACACGGTGCCATTTATCTGCAAAATATAAAAGGAAATACACCAGACAGTGAAATTAAAAAAAACGCTCACTCGAAATTCAAGTTATGATTTGCCATTCAGAGGCCAAGGATGCGGCTTTCCCACCTTCCAAAGCATTTTTGTTGGAAGCAACGTCACAGGCAGTTTCCCATTGGACACACCCCTCAACACCAGGAAACCCGTGGCGGGGATATGCCATGAATGGGACCATAAGATCTCACTAGCATAAATGGCAGCAAGATTTCAGTGCAATGCATGGTTCTGTGACGCATTGGATAAATATATCCAAACTGTGATACTGATCCATATTGAGCGGTAAGATTTGAAATTTGACCTCCGGTAGGTGTTGAATTAACTGACAAGTTGCATGCAAACATACATTGACCAATATCAAATGTAGAGGTAATTCAAAGAACTGTAAGCAAGTGGAGCCACAAAATTTAAGCCTTAAAGAACTGTGCAGACTTCAACACTTGTACCAGCCACAGATATCAAACTCATGTGAACTGACAGGATAATCACAAAATCCCATTCCATGAAGCAGCAGCTTTCCTCATTATGTTCATTATGGAAGACCAATTAAGAATTAAACTTGATTTTAGCATACACCATTTATGTATTTCAGACAGCAAACAGGTGTAGAGTATAGGGCTAATAGTAGGGCTCTTAATAGTGTTGAGGAACAGAAGGATCTTGGTGTATGTGTCAATAGATCCCTGAAAGTAGGCAGTCAAGTGGATAAAGTTGTTAAGAAGGCATATGGAGTCTTAGCTTTTATTGGAGGGGGATTGAATTTAGGAGCCGCAGCATCATGTTGCAACTGTACAAAACTCTAGTGCGGCCGCACTTGGAGTATTGTGTGCAGTTCTGGTCGCCACATTATAAGAAAGATGTGGAGGAATTGGAGAGGGTACAGAGGAGGTTTACCAGGATGTTGCCTGGTATGGAGGGCAGGTCTTATGAGGAGAGGCTGAGGGATTTGAGGTTGTATTAGTTAGAAAGGAGGCGGCTAAGAGGGGACCTAATCGAAACATATAAGATGATTAGAGGTTTAGATAGGGTGGACAGTGATAGCCTTTTTCCTAGGATGGAGAAAGCTAGCACGAGGGGACACAGCTTTAAATTAAGGGGTATGAGTTATAGGACGGATATCAGAGGTAGGTTCTTTACTCAAAGAGTGATTAGGGAGTGGAATGCCCTGCCTACAGCTGTTGTAGATGCGCCACGTTTGGTGGCGTTTAAGAGGTTAATTGATAAGTATATGGAAGAGAAGGGAATCGTTTAGTTTGGAGGCGCATTGCTTTTTATTTTGGTCGGCACAACATCGAAGGCCGAAGGGTCTGTTCTGTGCTGTAATGTTCTATGTTCTATGTTCTAAACCATGGATTCTATAGATCACTTTGTGAGCCACAGCAGAAATATGAGGCACGATTGCAACTTTTCAGAATGTAACATTCGTATTAGGAGTAAGCTGAACGCAGAACTGAATAAGAGAGAAAGATACGGCCTAATCCATAAAATGCAGTATCACAGTGATTGGTGTAGCTCCATCACCATCGTCGTCAAAAATAATGGCACTGAAACAATGGGCAGAATTCTCCCAAAGAACATGAGAACAACGAAGTGATCCACAGCAGTGTCTCAGCTACAGTCTGCACCACAATCCTTCACACTGTCAGTTTTTTGGTGATTGGGAATTTCGTGCGGTACCGGAGAATGGTGCCTTAGATAAGTGGTGAGCCCAGCTTCAGAGTACTCGAGCATCATTTTGCAAGACAGCCACAATCACACAGTGCACTGGGAGACCATCTCCCTCCTCCCATAAAAATGTGACCTCCCTCTCCACAAACATGGGATCACCCATTCTCCAACATGTATTGCTGCACTAGGGCCCACTTTATGAGTCCCCCTGCTTGACCACTGACATGCCCCTAGAGGTTTAGAACATAGAACATTACAGCACAGAACAGGCCCTTCAGCCTTCGATGTTGTGCCGACCAATATAAAAAGCAATGCCCCTCCATACTAAACCATTCCCTTCTCTTCCATATACTTATCAACTAACCTCTTAAACGCCACAAAACTTGGCGCATCTACAACTGCTGCAGGCAGGGCATTCCACTCCCGAACCACCCTTTGGGTAAAGAACCTACCTCTGATATCCGTCCTATAACTATCACCCCTTAATTTAAAGCTGTGTCCCCTCGTGCTAGCTTTCTCCATCCTAGGAAAAAGGCTATCACTGTCCACCCTATCTAAACCTCTAATCATCTTATATGTTTCGATTAGGTCCCCTCTTAGCCGCCTCCTTTCTAACGAAAACAACCTCAAATCCCTCAGCCTCTCTTCATAAGACCTGCCCTCCATACCAGGCAACATCCTGGTAAACCTCCTCTGTACCCTCTCCAATGCCTCCACATCTTTCTTATAATGTGGGGACCAGAACTGCACACAATACTCCAAGTGCGGCCGCACTAGAGTTTTGTACAGTTGCAACATGACGTTGCGGCTCCGAAATTCAATCCCCCTACCAATAAAAGCTAAGACTCCATATGCCTTCTTAACAACCTTCTCGACTTGACTGCCTACTTTCAGGGATCTATGCACATACACACCAATATCCCTCTGTTCATCAAGACTACTAAGAATCCTACCATTAGCCCTATACTCTACACATTTATTATTTCTGCCATAGTGCATTACCTCACACTTTTCCACATTAAACTCCATTTGCCACCTCTCGGCCCAGCTCTGCAACTTGTCCAAGTCTCTCTGCAAACTATAACACCCCTCTTCACTATCTACCACTCCACCGACTTTAGTGTCATCTGCAAATTTACTAATCCATCCTTCAATACCCTCATCCAGATCATTTATAAAAATTACAAACAGCAGGGGCCCCAAAACAGACCCCTGAGGTACACCACTTGTCACCGAACTCCACGATGAATATCTCCCATCAACCACCACCCTCTGTCTTCTATCTGCCAGCCAATTCCTAATCCAATTAGCTAAATCACCCTCTATACCATACATTTGCATATGAGTCTTAGCTTTTATTGGTAGGGGATTGAATTTCGGAGCCGCAACGTCATGTTGCACTGTACAAAACTCTAGTGCAGCCCACTGGAGTATTGTGTGCAGTCTGTCCCCAATTATAAGAAAGATGTGGAGGCATTGGAGAGGGTACGAGGAGGTTTACCAGGATGTGCCTGGTATGGAGGGCAGGTCTTATGAAGAGAGCGAGGGATTTGAGGTTGTTTTCGTTAGAAAGGAGGCAGCTAGAGGGGACCTAATCGAAACATATAAATGATTAGAGGTTTAGATAGGGTGGACAGTGATAGCCTTTTCCTAGGATGGGGAAAGCTAGCACGAGGGGACACAGCTTTAAATTAAGGGGTGATAGCTATAGGACGGATATCAGAGGTAGGTTCTTTACCCAAAGGGTGGTTCGGGAGTGGAATGCCCTGCCTGCAGCAGTTGGAGATGCGCCAAGTTTGGTGGCGTTTAAGAGGTTAGTTGATAAGTATATGGAAGAGAAGGGAATGGTTTAGTTTGTAGGGGCATTGCTTTTTATATTGGTCGGCGCAACATCGAAGGCCGAAGGGCCTGTTCTGTGCTGTAATGTTCTATGTTCTATCTGCATTTTCTGCAGAAGTCTTCCATGGGCCACCTTATCAAACGCCTTACTAAAGTCCATATATTCCACATCAACCGCCTTACCCCCATCCACCTCTTTAGTTTAGATAGGGTGGACAGTGATAGCCTTTTTCCTAGGATGGAGAAAGCTAGCATGAGGGGACATAGCTTTAAATTAAGGGGTGGTAGTTATAGGACGGATGTCAGAGGTAGGTTCTTTACCCAGAAGTTGGTAAGGGTATGGAATGCCCAGATGCACCAAGTTTGGTGGCGTTTAAGAGGTTAGTGGATAAGTTTATGGACGAAAAGGGAATGGTTCAGGGTAGAGGGTCATTGCTTTTTCCTAATTGGTCGGTGCAACATCGAAGGCCGAAGGGCCTGTTCTGCGCTGTAATGTTCTATGTTCTAAGCCCCTGGCAAGATCAACAAGCCAGGTCTCTGGTAGTGGAAACCAATCGTGATTCTCATCATCACAACACCACACCCTAAGGCCAGTGAACTCTGTGCACTGAAATCTGAATGGGCCAATCAGACTTACACCCTTGATGAAATTCCAATCTTATGCAAAGCCTTGCATGGATATATAGCTGCAGCCTTCACCACTAAGCTTTAATTAAGCCTATCAGCCAGTTAAGCTACAGGTGTCAGCCACATATTAGTAAAGAGATTGACCTTGTACTAAAATCAGTACACACTTCAAAGCAGGGTCATTGCTTTCTATGGACACCCCGACACTCTTCCCATCTCCAGTTAACATAGAAGCCAGTGTTTTACTCAGTTGCAACCCGAAAGTAATTTTACACTTAGATTTATACCTTGAGAGAGCACCAGGTGATGGTATCCGTGATATCACAATGTCACTGACGTCAAGACATTTTAAAGACTCACAATTTCCCTCCAGTGGGACTTGAGTCAAAACTACATTCAGAAAACTTGAAAATTTTAAAGATGAATAATGACACAGTGGTTAGCACTTCTGCCTCATAGCACCAGGGACCAGGGTTCAATTCTAGCCTTAGGTCACTGTCTGTGTGGAGTTTGCACACTCTTCCCATGTCTGTTTGGGTTTCCTCCAGGTGCTCCTGTTTTCTCCCACAATCCGAAAAACATGTTGGTTAAGTGCGTTGGCCATGCTAAATTCTCCCTCAGTGTACCCTGAAAGGCACTGGTGTGGGTGACTAGGAGACTTTCACCGTAACTTCATTGCAATATTAATGTAAGCTGACTTATGACACTAATAAAAACTTTAACTTTAAATCTCCATTTGTAACTTTGCTCAAATATTTTGAAAGTATCAGATTATTGTCTTTATTCTATGGAAATATGTAAATATATGCAAAGATATGATTACGATGTCATGGCTATTGGGGAGACATGGTTAGAACAGGAACAGAAATGGAAGTTCCAGAGTACATATATTTCAGTCAGAGTAGGGAAGGTGGTAAAAGAGGTGGAGGAGTAATTGTTAATAAAGAGTAGTTTAATGGCTGCAAAAAGGCAGTTTGAGGGGGATCTGCCTATTGAGATAATATGGGCTGAAGTTAGAAATAGGAAAGGAGCGGTCACATTGTTAGGAATTTTCTATGGGCCCTCAAATACTGATAGAGATGTGGAAGAAGAAATTGCAAAGCAGATTATGGATAGGTATGGGGGTCATAGGATAATTGTCACAGGTGACTAACTTGCTAAATATTGACTGGAACCTTCATAGGTCAAATAGTTCTAATGGGGCAGTTTCTGTACAGTATGTGCAGGAGGGTTTCCTGACACAATATACGGATAGGCTGACAAGAAGTGGGTAATGAACCGGGCCAAGTGTTAGATTTGTTTGTGGGAGAGCACTTTGGAGATAGCGACCACAATTCAGTGCCTTTCATTATTACAAAGGAGAGGGAAGGGCCATCTGGTAGGGAAAGGTTTATAATTGGGAGAGGGGCAATTACGATGCAATTAGGCAAGAATCAGGGAGCATAAGATGGGAACAGAAACTGTCAGGGAAAGGCACAGATGAAAAGTGCAGCTTGTTCAAGGAACAAATACTGCGACGTCTTGACAAATATGTCCCTATCAGATAGGGAGAAATGGCCGAGTGAGGGAACCATGATTCACGAAAGAAATTGAATGTCTTGCCAAGAGAAAAAAGGAAGCCTATGTAAGAATAAGAAAACAAGGCTCAGTTGGGTTGCTTGAGGGTTACAAGATAGCAAGGATTGAGCTAAAAAAAAAAGGGCATAAGAGAACTAGGAAGGGCGTGAAATGTCCTTGATGAGTCAGATCAAGGAAAACCCCTTATGTGAGAAATAAAAGAATGACGAGGGTGAGAGTAGGGCCAATCAAGAATAGTAGTGGGAACTTGTGCATGGAGTCAGAAGAGATAAGAGGGACAATGAATTATTACTTTTCTTCAGTGTTCACCACGGGCAGGGGCCATGTTTTTGAGGATAAGAATGTGATACAAGCTGATAGGATGGAGGAGGTAGATGTTCTGAAAGGAGATGTATTATCAATTTTGAAAAACCTGAGGGTAACTAAGTCCCCTAGGCCAGATGTGATATATCTTAGGATTCTTTGGGAGGCAAGGGAGGAAATTGCAGAGACTTTGGCTTTGATCTTTGGGTCTTCACTGTCCACAGGGATAGTGCCAGAGGATTGAGGAATGGCAAATGTTGTTCCTCTATTCAAGAAAGGAAATAGAAATCTCCCTGGTAATTATAAATTGGTCAGTTTTACTTCAGCAGTCGGTAAGTTAATGGAAAAGATCGTGAGGGATAGGATTTATGACCATTTGAAAAGATGCAACTTAATCCATATCAACTTAATATGTATTCGTGAAGGGTAAGTCTTGCCTCACAAATTTGACTGAATTCTTTGAGATAACTGTGTGGATGAAGATGGAGCTATTGATGTCATACATGAATTTTAGTAAGGCATTTGATAAAGTTCCCCTTGGTCAGCTCATGAAGAAAGTAAGGAGGTATGGGGTAGAAATTTGGCCGATTGGATAAGGAACTGGCTATCTCATAGAAGGCAGAGAGTGGTGGTGAATGAAAATTTTCAGACTGGAGACCAGTCACCACAGGGATCAGTGCTGGGTCCTCTGTAATTCATGATTTTTATCAATAACTTGGAGGAGGGGGCTGAAGGGTGGATCCGTACATTTGATGATGACACCAAGATTGGTGGAGTAGTGAATGAGGTGGAGGGCTCTTATAGGTTGCAAAGAGACATTGATAGGATGCAGAGCTGGGCCAAAAAATGGCAGATAGAGTTTAACCTGATAAGTGCGAGGTGATTCATTTTGGTAGGACAAATTTGTTTGGGGATTATAGGGTCAACAGCAAGGTTCTGAGGAATGGGGAGGAACAGAGAAATCTTGGGATTCATATCCACGGATCTCTGAAGATTGCAACTCAAGTGGATAAAGTCATGAAGAAGGCCTATAATGTATTAGCATTTATTAACAGGGGGTTAGAGTTTAAGAGCGGTGGAGTTATGCTGCAATTGTACAGGACTTGGTGAGACCACATTTGGAATATTGTTCCAAATTTAAGAGCGGTGGAGTTATGCTGCAATTGTACAGGACTTGGTGAGACCACATTTGGAATATCACCAGTTCTGGTCACCTCACTATAAGGAGGATGTGGAAGCATTGGAGACAGTACAGAAGAGATTTACCAGGATATTACCTGGTTTGGAGGGTATGTCTTATGAGAGGTTGAGGGAGCTAGGGTTTTTCTCTTTAGAGCGGAGGAGGATGAGAGATGTATAAGATGATGAGTGGGATAGATAGATGGATAGGTGGATATAGCTGTTACTAGGGGGCACAACTATAAGGTTCATGATGGGAGATATAGGAGGGATGTCCGAGGTAAGTTCTTTACTCAGAGTGGTTGGGATGTGGAATGGACTGCCTGACATGAGAATAGAGTCAGGCTCTTTAGGAACTTTCAGATGGTTATTGGATAGGCGCATGGAGCATACCAGAATAGTAGGGAGTGGATAGCTCAATCTTGGTTTCTGACAAAGCTTGGCATAACATCAAGGGCCAAAGGGCCTGTACTGTGCTGTACTATTCTATGTATACTACATTAAGACAATGACTTTGCTTCCAATTCAGCCAATCAACACTTCCCCTGAGCCACATCTTTGATTATGGACTGTACCTGATCCTTGATTTGTTTTGCGAAGTAAGGCAAAATTTCCTCTGAAGTAATACATTAGTTGATTCTGCCGGATAAACAACATACTTTCTGTAGCAATGGCATCATGCACAGTGGCAGAGTACACTCCCTGTGGACAACTAAGGGAGCCAATCCAACAACTGTCAATGCTCACCTGAAAATAGAACAAAGTGTGATTCTGCAATCAGTGAACTGTTACAGCGTACCAGGCTGGGTTTTTCAGCTGTACTCGCCCCAAGACCAGAAAATCCTGCCCGAAATCAATGGGCCTTTGCATGGTCCATACCCACTTGTTACAATTCCCTCTGCAGAAGGGACAAGAAAACTTCAGCCATTTTAAACATGCTCCGGAATGGGCTTGGGCGAGCGCAGGCTTGGACGCAGTAAGTTGCTGGAATCCTGTCCCACCAGACCTCTAGTGCCCATAGCTCTAAAGGGGGTCTAGAAAATGTCAGGGTCCTTGATTAAACGCGTCCTTTACGTTCGTTGCCATATGTGGAACATTCTTGGAGGTAGAGCGTCTCCCGAAAGCCCACATATGCACAAAGTGTTTAGAGGTGCAACGTTTGAGGGCTCGGGTGAGGCAGCTGGAGCTGAGATTAGAAGATATGTTTTTAGTCAGAGAGAATGAGGGGATAATGAATAGGGACCATAGTCTAGAGGGGAGCCCAGGGCCTAGTAGGAGGGACGGGTGGGTTACAGATAGGAAATGGAAAAAGAAAAGGAGTCACAGCACTAAGATCACCTCAGGGGAGGCATCCCAGAGTATCAAGGGTAGGGCAAAGGCTGAGGTAGAGAGGGCAAGGGAGGGGGATCAGAATGCCCCGGAGGACGGAAGGAGTGCGGGATGTGAGATAGTGGTTGGGGATGGGAGTGTCAAAGGGACCGACAGGCGGTTCTGTGGGCAAATGCGGGACTCCAGGATAGTAGTCTGCCTCCCTGGTGCAGGGGTCCAGGATGTTTCAGAGAGGGTAGAGGGAATTTTGAAGGGTGGAGGGTCTAAGGCTGATGTAATAGTTCACGTAGGAGAGAAGGATGTAGGAACAAAGAGCAGGGGGGACATACGTAGGCAGTTCAGGGAGTTGGGGCTTGGCTGAAGTGTAGGGCCTCCAGGGTGGCATTCTCTGGGCTGCTGCCGAAGCCCGGGACTGATAGGGTTAGGAAAAATGAGGTACTACAACTGAATGTGTGGTTGAGGGATTGGTGTAAGGCAGAGGGTTTCCAATTCATAGACCATTGGGAAGTCTTCATGAGGGAGGGGCATCTATAAAAGAGGGACGGGGAACAGTTGTCTGGGAAGGGCACCCATATTTTAGCTGGGAGGTTAGCTGGAGTGTTCCGGCAGGGTTTAAACTAATATGGAGGGGGGGTGGGGAGACAGGGGGAATTAGGAGTGGGAGAGAGATGGGAGACAGGATAAGTCCAGATGGCAGGAAGGAGGGTCAGAGAGGGCCTGAGGGTCTTCAGTGCATGTGTTTTAACACGAGTGTGACTGGCAAAACAGATGAACTGAAAGCAATAATGTTCACGATGAAGCTAGAAGTGGTGGCGGTGACTGAGACGTGGTTAAAGGAGGGGCAGGACTGGCAATTGAATATCCCAGGGTACAAGTGTTTTAGGCATGATAGAGGTGGTTTGAAGAGAGGAGAGGGAGTGGCGTTATTAGTTAAGGATCACATCATAGCAGTGCAGAAGGAGAGTGGTACTGAGGATTCAGGAATTGAGTTGCTATGGGTGGAGTTGAGGAATAGGAAGGGAGAGGTTACTATGTTGGGTGTGTTCTACAGACCACCCAACAGCCCACGGGCTGTGGAAGAAGGGATATGCAGGGACATTTTAGATAAGTGTAGGAAGAATAGGGTGGTTGTAGTGGGAGATTTCAATTTCCCTGGGGTAGATTGGAAAGTGTCCAGAGCAGAAGGTGTGGACGGGGAGGAATTTGTACAGTGTGTTTTGGAAGGGTCCTTGGAGCAGTATGTGGATAGCCCGACTAGAGAGGGGGCTATACTGGACTTGGTTCTGGGGAATGAGCCAGGGCAGGTGGCTGACGTTGTAGTAGGAGAGCATGTGTCAACTAGTGACCACAACTCTGTCTGCTTTAGGATATTGATGGAAAAAGATGAAGCCTGCCCTAAAGGGAGGGTGTTAAACTGGGGGAGGGCTAGATACAGCCGGATTAGATAAAGAGCAACACAGCACGGGAAACAGACCGTTCGGCCCAACGAGTAACAATTCCACTTTCTTATTCTAATTTTAGGTTATTCCTAATATGGAAGAATCTCAATATAGGGTCAATTTGTTTCCCAATCAGCCTAAGAGCGAATTTTTGGGATGTGGGAGGAAACCGGAGTGCCTGGAGAAAACCCACGCAACCACGGGGAGAACGTGCAAACTCCCGCAGACACCGGCCCAATTCCAAGTGTCTGCACAGCTACAGCGATAGTCACCGAGCTGTCATGGTGCCCTTCAGATGGTCCAGATAAAGCACTCATTTACGACATGAAGCACCAGGCAACCCATGAATCAACATCCAAGAGCTGTCCTTGCACCACCTGCCAAATGCATGCTCCTTGTTGGTCAAGTATGGACCGAATTACCTGTGGGGGAAAAAAAAGCCATAGTTAAACAGTCCTACTATATCCCTCTATCTGCATAACGCTCATGTGGCTTCCAAGAGACCCTTAAACAGCCCTAGCGTGCCAGCTCCCACCACCTTACTCGGCAGTGCATTCCACACCCCCACTACCCTTTGTGTGAAAAACTGCCCTCTAATATTCGTCTTATACATAGCCCCCCTCACCCTAAGGCCATGACCCCTCGTCCTATCCATTTCTGAAGGTGGAAAAAGTTTACCACCATTTACTTTATCTATACCCCTTATAATCTTATACACCTCTATTAGATCCCCTCTAAGCCGACGTCTTTCAAGGGAAAACAACACCAGTCTATTCAATCGTTCCTCATAAGACAGTCCTTCCATACCAGGCAGCATCCTGGTAAACCTCCTCTGCACTCTCTCCAAGGACTCCACATCCTTCCGATAGTACGGCGACCAGAACTGGACGCAGTATTCCAAGTGAGGCCTAACCAAAGTTCTATACAACTTCAACATCAAACTCCTACTCTTGTATTCTATACCCTTTTCTATGAAAGCTAACATACTATATGCTTTCTTTATCACCTTCTCCACCTGTAAAGACACCTTCAGAGACTTGTGAACCTGCACCCCCAAGTCTCTCTGCGTCTCTATACTCCGAATAGTTTTACCTTTTATCCTATAACTCTCTTCCACATTTTTCTGGCCAAAATGCATCACCTCGCATTTATCCGGATTAAATTCCATTTGCCATCTATCTGCCCAGTCTACCAACCTGTCTATGTCCTGTTGTATTGCCTGGCACTGCTCCTCTGTATCCGCCAATCCAAGCATCTTAGTGTCATCAGCAAATTTGCTGATCTCACCACCTACCCCAACTTCCAAGTTGTTTATGTAAACCACAAATAGAAGAGGACCTAGTACTGAGCCTTGTGGCACTCCACTAGTGACAGGCTTCCAGTCGGAAAAAGAGCCTTCCACTACTACCCTCCGTCTCCTCCTCCCGAGCCAGTTCTCGACCCATCTACATACCTGGCCCTGTATCCCATGCGCCTTCACCTTCTCTATCAGTCCACCATGAGGAACCTTGTCAAACGCCTTACTGAAATGGATTAGGCAGGATCTTAAGAATACCGACTGGGATAAGCTGTTCGAGGGTGGGTCGACACAGTACATGTGGGAGTCTTTCAAGGGAAAACTAAAATCTTTGCAGGAAAGACATGTGCCGGTAAGCAGGAAGGATGGGAAAGGTAGGATTAGAGAACCGTGGGTTACTAGGGATATCGAGGACTTGGTCAGGAAGAAGCGGGAGGCGTACGTTAGATCTAGGCAACTGGGGACAGAGACAGCGCTGGAAGAATATAGAGAGTGTAGACGGGATCTTAAATGGGGTGTTAGAAAGGCAAAAAGGAGCCATGAGATGGCTTTGGCAGGTAGGATTAAGGAAAATCCTAAGGCATTTTACTCCTATGTAAGGAGCAAAAGGGTGGTTAGAGGGAAGATTGGACCTCTCAGGGACAGAGGAGGGGAACTATGCTTAGAGCCTGAGGGAATGGGGGAGATCTTGAATGAATACTTTGCGTCGGTATTCACGCGGGAGAGGGACCTGATGTCTGGTGCCGGCTTTGAGGAATTTGAAGACCCGTTAAAGGAAATAACCATTACGAGGGAAGAGGTGTTGGGGCTTTTAGGCAGCATAAAGCCTTATAAAGCTCCAGGGCCTGATGGCATTTACCCCAGACTGCTAAGGGAGGTGAGAGATGACATTGCTGATCCTCTGACGCAAATTTTTGTCTCTTCTTTGGACACAGGTATGGTCCCAGAGGATTGGAGGATAGCAAATGTAGTACCGTTGTTTAAAAAGGGTCAGAGGGATAACCGAGGGAACTATAGGCCTGTGAGTTTGACTTCAGTTATAGGTAAGCTAATGGAGAGGGTCCTCAGGGACAGGATGTATGAACATCTGGAGCGCTGCGATCTGATCAGGGATATGCAGCATGGCTTCGTTAAGGGGAGGTCGTGCCTTACAAATCTAGTGGAATGTTTTGAAGAGGTGACAAAAACGGTTGATGAAGGACAAGCCATTGATGTCGTCTATATGGATTTCAGTAAGGCGTTTGACAAGGTTCCTCATGGAAGGCTGATAGAAAAGGTGAAGGCGCATGGGATACAGGGCCAGGTATGTAGATGGGTTGAGAACTGGCTTGGGAGGAGGAGACAGCAGGTAGTAGTGGAAGGCTCTTTTTCCAACTGGAGGTGTGTCACTAGTGGTGTGCCACAGGGCTCAGTACTAGGACCTCTTCTATTTGTGGTTTATATAAATGACTTGAAAGAGGGGGTAGGTGGTGTGATCAGCAAATTTGCTGATGACACTAAGATGCTTGGATTGGCAGGAACTGAGGAGTAGTGCCAGGCAACACAACAGGACATAGATAGGCTGGTAGATTGGGCGGATAGATGGCAAATGGAATTTAATCCGGATAAATGCAAGGTGATGCATTCTGGCCGGAAAAATGTAGTGGGGAGTTATAGGATAAAAGGTAAAACTATTCGGAGTATAGAGATGCAGAGAGACCTGGAGGTGCAGGTTCACAAGTCTCTAAAGGTGTCAGTACAGGTGGAGAATGTGATAAAGAAAGCGTATGGTATGTTAGCCTTCATAGGAAGAGGTATAGAATACAAGAGTAGGAGTCTAATGTTGCAAGTGTATAGAACGTTAGTTAGGCCTCACTTGGAGTACTGCGTCTAGTTCTGGTCGCCTTACTACCGGAAGGACGTGGAGGCCCTGGAGACAGTGCACAGGAGATTTACCAAGATGCTGCCTGGTATGGAAAGGCTGTCTTACAAGGAAAGATTGAACGCACTGGGGTTGTTTTCCCTTGAAGGACGTCAGCTGAGAGGGGATCTATTAGAGGGGTATAGATAGAGTAAATGGTGGTTCCACCATTAGAGAAGGATAGAACGAGGGGTCATGGCCTTAGGGTGAGGGGGGCTATGTATAAGACGAATATTAGAGGGCAGTTTTTCACACAAAGGGTAGTGGGGGGGTGGAATGCACTGCCGAGTAAGGTGGTGGGAGCAGGCACGCTAGGGTTGTTTAAGGGTCTCTTGGACAGCCACATGAGCGGTCTGCAGATAGAGGGATATAGTAGGACTGTTTAAATATCCTATTTGTTTCCACAGGATGTTCGGTCCACCTTGTTGACCAACAAGGGCATGCATGCGGCAGGTTGTGCGAGAGCTGCTCTTGGATGTTGCTTCAGGAGTGGCCTCGTGCTTCACGTCGTTAGTGTATGCTTAAACTGGACCATCTGATGGGCACCATGACAGCTCAGGGACTATCGCTGTTGCTGTGCAGACACATGGATTTGGGCCTGTGTCTGCGGGAGTTTGCGCGTTCTCCCCGTGGTTGCGTGGGTTTTCTCCGGGTGCTCCGGTTTCCTCCCACGTCCCAAAAATGTGCTCTTAGGCTGACTGGGTAACAAATTGGTCCCTATATGTCATTAAGACATTAGGACGGCGGCGCGGGCTCGTTGGGCCAAAGGGCCTGTTTCAGGTGCTGTGTTGTTCTTTGTTGTATGCTAAGCCCATCTTCCAGTGTTTGGACTGGAAAATGCTCTACTTTAAGTGTCACCCTGTGGCAAATGTTATTCACTAAAGCTAGAATTATCATAAAAGGTTTGAGATCATGTGACTTTGATAGAAAAGTGCAGCGGCATTATAGTGTTGGCAGTACTCATCATTGGCTATTTATATACATGTATAAATACGCTTTTCAAAATGTTTCACATAAAACTGAAAGTCACCTCCAAAATAGTAAAATCCTCAAATTCAGTAGTAGATAAAAGGACAACCTTGCGACCTTGAATTCCTCCGAGTATCTGAACTGGACTATTTTCAGGCAAATACCAGAGTGGATTTGATGGATTGGGAGTAGGAACTAAATTCCCAATTTCTACAACCTAAAATGGAACAAAAATCAACTAATTTCTAAATCATGTTTCAGATCCTATTTGAAGTTTAACAAAACCAAATTTACTATATTCCTGCTTGTATGAAAACATTACTTGGTAATTAAACTCTTACTACTGACTTCATTCATAAAAATTTTTCTTGCTATAATTTTAATAAAATATGTATTTTTATATAAAAAAAAGTATAAAATATTTTGCTCTTAGTTGGTGAGAACCCCTCCTCTTCAAAGAGGAGTAAATTCCACTGGGGATAAATAACCCCAATTATTAAACCTTATTTTATCGTTAGATATCAAATCCTTTTTATCTATACTATTCCTCAATAATTTTCAATACAATTTTAGCTAAGTGTGATGGCTTGATTAATTTAGAAAGATTTACAAATTATGCATCACAATAATCTGACGATGAGAAAGATTTAGGTTGTTGCCATCTTCTCCATCTCTGAAGTTCCTCTAGACCCTTGCATTTCTCCAATCTCTTGTTCTTCTTCAATCTTTCATACTCCTTCATTCTTTCTGTATATCAGCCTCTCCATCTCTTGTCCCTTTGTCCTCAACTCACTTTTGCGCTTTGCATATCTCCCTCATTTGATATCTGGGGCCAGATTTTCAATTCCATGGCAAGTAGCACAGAAATTGGATTATTTCCCAGCTAGGTGCACCTATCTTGGGAAAGGTGCCCTGAATGGCATGAATTTTGCTTAGGGAATGGAGATCCAGGAGTCTGATCCCACAGCACCAGAGCAAGATTGAGTGCAGCCACAGGAGTTGTCAATTGTCAAGGTCCAGCTTGGTTCTTCGGTACTTCATCCCAATTGTTTTATTAAATTAGGTCCTCTAGCCCTTATTCTTCACACCCCATCACCGTCTCTCTTTGAGCAGTGAACTGAATTGCGAATTTACAATTCTTAAAATTGATAATGATAGCTTGTGGAAATCAGCTAAGCATCATTAATGCTATTAGTAGCATGAGGATTATGTCAACAAACAGCTACTGAAACTGCTAAAAAGTTTATTTCAACTCTCACAGACTCAAGCAGACAATGCAAGTATATGGGGAAAAGGCTGGAATATGACACTAAATAATGATTATTTTTGGAGAGCCACATTGACACAATGGGGGCGGTCTTAACATTGTGCCCCACTGGCTGATAGACATGATAGTGGAGGAGATGATAAGATTGCAAATGGAGCCAAAAAAATTAGATTTGCACACAATTCCTCACCTCTTGCAATCTTACAGACGCCACACATCCGACGCAATCAGCTTTGCGCCCATTTCCAGCATGAGACCAAATAAATTAATTTAATTTAAATATATTGAACATGTGATTAGCGAGCCAGGATGTTTTTGTCTGGACTCACTTTCCTGCGTGGTCTCGTCGGTGCAGGATCTCTCCAGTGAGAGCCACTGCTGATCCCCACCAACGTGATGTCCTTGCCAGTATAAATCTGGCAACACCAATTTTAAATCCAACCGATCTATTTGATAGTAAATCTGTGAGCTTTCGACTTTTTCATCTTTGTCAGGCAAATGCAGTGTTCGGGTCTGCAATAGCATACATATCAGCAGAGACAGTCACAGATTGCTGATTAGAATACGAATCCTTACACCTAACCTGCTATTCAAGTGTTAAAGTGGCTAACAATGTGTGTGAAGGGAACCCTGAGCATTGGTTAGAGAAATGTGTATTTTCTCCAGACAGCACAGCAAGTGAGGTTTTTTGCTAACCCAGGCAAGTAACGGGGGTTACAGATAGTGTAACATGAAGCCAAGATCCCTGTTAAGACCGTCCTCATGTGTGTGGAACTTGGCTATCAGTCTCTGCTCAGCGACACTGCACTGTCGTGTGTCATGAAGGCCCCCTTGAAGAACATTTACCCGAAGGTCGGAGGTCAAATGCCCGTGACTGCTGAAGTGTTCACCCACAGGAAGGGAACTGTTTTGCCTGGTGATTGTTGAGCGATGTTCATTCATCCCCTGTTGTAGTGTCTGCATGGTCTCCCCAACGTACCATGCTTCGGTACATCCTTTCTTGCAACGTATTAGGTAGACAACGTTGGCCGAGTTGCAAGGGTATGTACCGTGTACCTGGTGAATGGTATTCTCACGTTGATGATGTCGTCCATGTCTATGATCCGGCACGTCTTGCAGAGATTGCTGTGGCAGGGTTGTGTGCTGTTGTGGTCACTGTTCTCCTGAAGGTTGGGTAGTTTGCTGCGAACAATGATCTGTTTGAGGTTGTGCGGTTGTCTGGAAGCCAGAAGTAGGGGGGTGGGGATGGCCCTAGCGAGATGTTCATCGTCAGCAATGATATGTTGAAGACTCTGGAGATGATGTCATAACTTCTCCGTTCCGGGGAAATACTGGACAACAAAGGGTACTCTGTCCACCGTGTCCCGTGTTCGTCTTCTGAGGAGGTCAGTGCGGTTTATCGCTGTGGCACGTCGGAACTGTCAGTCGATCAGTCGAGTGCCATATCCTGTTCTCACGAGGGCATCTTTCAGCGTCTGGAGGTGTCTGTCATGATCCTCCTCATCTGAGCAAATTCTGTGTATATGGAGGGCTTGTCCATAGGGAATGGCTTCTTTAACGTGTCTAGGGTGGAAGCTGGAGAAGTGGAGCATTGTGACGTTGTCTGTCAGTTTGCGGTACAGTGAGGTGCTGAGGTGACCATCCTTGATGGAGATGTGCGTATCCAAGAATACAACTGATTCTGGAGAATAGTCCATGGTGAGTCTGATGGTGGGATGGAACTTGTTGATATCATCATACAGTTGTTTCAATGATTGTTCACCAGAGTCCAAAGGAAAAAGATGTCATCAATGTATCTAGTATATAGCCTTGGTTGAAGATCCCGTGTGTTGAAGAAATCTTGTTCGAACTTGTACATGAAGATGTTGGCATATTGAGGTGCGAATTTCGGGTAAATGTTCTTCAAGAGGGCCTTCATGACACACGACAGCGCAGAGTCGCTGAGCAGAGACTGATAGCCAAGTTCCGCACACACGAGGGCAGTCTTAACAGGGATCTTGGCTTCATGTCACACTATCTGTAACCCCCGTTACTTGCCTGGGTTAGCAAAAAACCTCACTTACTGTGCTGTCTGGAGAAAATACACATTTCTCTAACCGATGCTCAGGGTTCCCTTCACACTCATTGTTAGCCACTTTAACACTTGAATAGCAGGTTAGGTGTAAGGATTCGCATTCTAATCAGCAATCTGTGACTGTCTCTGCTGATATGTGTGCTATTGCAGACCCGAACACTGCATTTGCCTGACAAAGACGAAAAAGTCGAAAGCTCACAAATTTACTATCAAATAGATCGGTTGGATTTAAAATTGGTGTTGCCAGATTCTTACTGAGTTTACCCCAGTCCAACGCCAGCATCTCTACATCTTGCCAGTATATCCATGGACCACTGAGGTGCCCCCAGAAGACCAGGAGCAAGGTGGGTTGTCCTTAGGCACCGCCCACCAATACTCTGGCATTGCTCACCGGGCACCTGGCAGTGCAAAGGAAGGGCAGGGCCAAAGGAAGTGGGGGAGGGGAGTGGGGTGGGGGGGGGAAGAGTGATCAGACCAGAAGGGACGAGCTCATCTATGGTGGTGACCACTTGGCAATTGGAAGGCGGAAAGCCCACCGATACTCTGCAGCAGCAATTATGGAGAAGGGAGGATGGTCGGTCCAAACAAGAATCAATCTTTCCAGGCTGGGGGAGGGGCTAAGTCTGTCCAGGCCAGGTGGGGCTGATGAGAGACCGTGAGCCCCCACGATAGCTGGGGGTGGGATGGGAGGAGGCTGCTTCACGCCACAGAGACCACGTGAAAGCGAAGACTTTGACAATTCTCTCTTTACTGCAATTGCGCCCTCTGCTGCTATCAGCTGGCTTTCCGACAAATTAAGCCCTGCTCTCTCCCTGTACAAGCATGAAACAATTCTCAGCATTTTTTAATGTGCTAAGTAAAGATGGAGCAGCACACTGGGTTAGCACTGCTGCCTCTCAGCATCAGGGGATCGGGTTTAACTCCAATCTCTGTCTGTGTGGAGTTTGCACATTCTCCAATGTGGTTTCCTCCGGGTGCTCTGGTTTCCTAACACTCCAAAAATTTGCAGGTTATGTTGATTGGTCATGCTAAATAGTCCCTTACTGTCAGGGTATAGGACCTGGGTGGGATTATTCTTAGTGCAGGCTTGATGGGCTGAATAGTAAAAGGGTGGCATGGTAACATAGCAGTTAGCACTGCTGCCTCACAGTGCCAGGGAACCCGGGTTTAATTCTGACCTCAGGTATCTGTTTATGTGGAATTTGCATGTTCTTCCCATGTCTGCGTTTCCTCTGGGTATTCCAGTTTCCTTCCATGATGCAAAGATGTGCGGGCTAGGTGGACTGGCCAAGTAAAATTGACCCTTAGTGTTAAGGGAACTAGCAGAGTAAATATATGGGGTTACAGGGACAGAACTTACAATTGGATTGTTGTCACTGCGAGCTCAATGAAACAAATGGCCTCTTTCTGCACTGTAAGGATTCTACGTGGGCTTGCCAAAAAAACAGATCCAAAACTGTCCCGTTTTCACACTTGTTCTGGACTTAGAATTTTTTCATAAGATTGTCCATGAAACGTCAAATTGGCTCTTTCTGCACTGTAACAATTCAGTGATTCTGCGATCTCAGGACATACTTGGACACCACTTACTATTTAAAGAGACACCTTTTATTCTTACATTTTCTTTTCTATTTTGCAACCATTTAAAACTCCTGCCTGACATCACACTCCACCACCTTAGCCTTTGTCGTGTATCTCTCTGCTTCCTACTACCAAGAACACTTTTTAATCTAACTTGCCAATTTGTAATTAATTTCATATAGCTAATATTTTTAATATTAGCATTGTGGCTTATCAAATCTATCTATAACAAATTTTGCTATGTACGTTGCAGAGTGTCATCATTCTGCTTTCTGTGGCTTAAGTATCTCAGTAATAGAAAGTTACCTGCCAAAAGAATCACACCTGCAGTTGCCCACTTCTACCATGTGATCTTCTTCTTTGACAATCAGTATGATTGTCTACCTAAGAAAGTGTGTGTCACTGGTCACGGTTCTGTGGGCCCTTGCGTGGCTGATGAACCTGATCCTAAAGCTGCAACTTCAACTGCACAGTTGGCAGTTGTTTCCGGGAGGTGGTTTTGATTCTTGGACTTGCTGGCATCCCTTTCTCAGGCTCATTTTGGGCCATCAGATGTCCTTGAAGAATTGTGTCGCTTCAATCAAGAGGTTGCTCCAAGTAGGTCTCTTCCGAGTAAGTGTCTCCCAGGTGTTGACATCTGTGTTGCATTTCCCAAGGTAAGCCTTCAGGGTGTCTTTGAAGCCCTTCCTTTGTCCTCTTCTAGTTCTATCCATGTGATAAAACTCCATTAATTCCATAAATTGCAGATACCAATGCTATGCCTAAAGCAAGAGAGAAAATAGCTTTGCCCTGACATTGCTTGGGCATAGGATAGCTACAAGCTTATTCTGAGAATCTAAAAAGATTATAGAATCAGGATCCTTAAACACACTCAAACTACATTTCCCTGTGCATTATTTTTAATCCATTTAAAACAAGCATGACTCAATGTAACATGCAGAGAAAGGTACCAAAGATTTTAACGATTTAAAGACTGCAAACTGGTAAATGTCCACCTATATTTCCTGAAGATCTTTGTTCATTGATTATCTTTTCCAGGAATCACATTAAATTGTTGTAGTATGGTTCAATGCCATTAAAGCTATGATGATTGTTTCTTTTTGTCAAAATGCTCAGCAGATGAACATTAATTACATCTTCATAATTTTGTTGAGAATTGAATGAATGTGAAATATTCAATCTAATACACCCTTCACTTAATCACAATATAGGTGGGAGCTTTAAACAGTATTCTTAAATCATAAACAGAAAAGGCTGGAAATCCTTGTCATGTGTCTGGCATCAAGTATAGGGAGGGAAACAGATTCTAGTATGCTTCTCTCTCCTCAGACATTGCAAAACTTATTGAGCATTCCCAGCTTTTATTTCAGATTTCTAGTATCTACAGTACTTTGCTACTGAAATATTTGTCTAGCCTTACCAAAATTTATTAATTCATAAAATTATGCAAGAACCAGACATTGCTAACCTCATGTCCAATGTTAAATTGCTTGATAGTTGGATCAACACCAACTTCCAAATCCATTTTGGGGCTCAAGTATCCATCAATATTTAAAAGAAAACTGGAAAGAACAGCGTTGTGAAATAAAAACAGCAAGAGAAAATTAATAGAGGAAAACAATTTTTTCTGTCCTAAGAGATCATATTAACTGAATCAAACAATAAAACACATATCAAAACGATGCCAACAATGAAATGACAAGCAGAAGTAGGCCATTTGGCCCTTTCAGCCTACTCCACCACTCATTTTTGATCATGGCTTATCATATTCAATAAATTGATCCCCCTCAGCTTCCCCCAATATCTCTTAAGCCCTGTAGCCTAAAGAGCATTATCTAACACCTTCCTGAAATCAGCCATTTTGACCTCAACTACTTTGGATGGTAATGACTTCCACACATTCACCACCGTCTGAGTAAAGAAATTTTTGCTCACCTCAGTTATAAAGTCATTGTTCTAAAAGGTTTACCCATTATCCCCAAACTATGACCATAAAATATAAAATAGAATAATATATTTAATAAAATATATAAATATAAAATATAAACATACCGAAGCAAAGCTAGAAAGTTATATGTATCATTAATATTACCACAAAAATGCTATTATTAGCAAAGTACACAGAAAGCTGATGGATCAAGTGAAGAGCATTAGTTTAAAGTTTATTCATTAGTCACAAGTAAAGCTTACATTAACACTGCAATGAACTTAGTGTGAAATTCTCCCAGTTGCCATGGTCCAGCGGCTGTTCAGGTTAATGAACCTAAGCAGCATGTCTTTCGGACTGTGGGAGAAAACCGAAGCACCCAGAGGAAATTCATGCTCTCAAGGGAAGAACATGTAAACTCCACATAGACATCGACTCAAGTCTGAAATCGAATCCAGGTCCCTGGCACTAAGAAGCAGCAGTGCTAACCACTGTTCCATCGTGTCATCCATTATCAAATGATAATCATTTTAGCTAAATTATGACTTTATCTAACATTTGCCGACAAATTCTATATTTATTGAACTCAATTTCCCATTGTTGCACTGGTGGGATTTGAATTCATAGACTGGAATCTTATCATGGGATGGATTTTCCCGTCCTGCTGCAGTGAACGGAGATTTGGCTGACTGACCTTGCTGAAGCAAGAATGTAGCATGAACAGCAGATAAGATTGTGCCCAATATCTCTTCACGTTGGACAATAACCACAAGGTAACTGCAGTTTAACTTCCTAATTCAAAGGAGTATTAATTTAAAGAACAGAGATGAAAATCAATATTGGATTCATAATGATTCCTGCATCAGAGAGTTGTCAGTTCAAGCACCACTCCGATACCCATGCACATCATTTAGGTCAATTTATCAGTATAGTACGGATTGTCAGAAATGTTGATTTTGGAATGAAATGTTAAGATCTTGTCTGCCCTGATATAGATGTAAAGATCCTCTAGCATATCTGAAGGGCAACATGACAGTAATCCTAACATTCATCTCTCAACCAACACCACCAAAAGCAGATTATCCTAGCCATTCATCTAACTGATATTTGTGTGACCTTGCTTGTACAAATGTGTTGCTTTTTGTAAAGGGAAGTGGCTATTCTTCAAAAGATGTGAAATGGCTTTCTTCAAAAGATCTTATAAATGCAAGTTTTATCTTGCCAAGTAAATAATGGAGTTTTTGCTTATTACTGCTCTGCGTTCCACCAAAAGCTAGCAAATATTTGTAAATTTAAAAAAAGCTTTTGTCAGGAATTTGTAAGGTCTGTTTCAGAGAAAACTGAGCCGAATTGTGAGAGGGTGAAAGCAAACAAGGATCAAATCACTGAGAAAGATTAAGACTTGTATTTCTCAGTATATCCCTGGAATAAATGAATGTTGCTAAAGATTTATAACCCGCAGAAATTAATGTAACAGACAAATTTCACTGTTACTGCGGTGGGAGTTTGAGAAAAATGTGCATGCACATAGGTCTGGGAAGTCTATTATAAATGGAACAAAATATATCAGAAAGTGGACATACTAGGATAGAGAAAGCGAAATAATTAAAAAAACTGCAATGCATATTTAAACAACTAGCTTCTGCAATTCATACATAAGCTTCGATACAGCCATTATTTACACCAGGATAAGCAAAAATTTATCAATATTGAAAAAGATTTATGTTCAACAGTCCTTGGTCCAATAGCAGGGAAGCAAGGGGCTTAAAAGGGCATTATCAGATATGCAATGATGGTCTACACACTGACAGTAAGGGAATAAATGGGCAATTAAATTAACTGAAGTCTAACAAATATAAGGGGTGATTCTCCCAAAAATGCTGAATTGGTGGGAAAATTGTTTTAAATCTCAACTGTTTTGTCAGATTAACATCTAACCCAAATCTCCGCACTCTGTGCACTGCAGAGGTCCCAATCATGAATCTCATTAAAAACCTGGGGAGACAGGGCCTACTCACGTCAGAGTCTGACAGTTCTGGAACTGTGCACATGTGCAGTGGTCCCAATCTGTCAATCTCCCTGTTTACTAGCCAGCTCGAGAGGGAGATAGAAAGCAGGAAACTACAGGCCAGATAGCCATGCAGAAATTACTAGAATCCATTAAAATTTATCAATAAAGAGTGTCATAAGGAAATTTATAGAGCTATAGAATTGAAAATGGTTTCAGAATGTGAAGCTGGCTTTCCCCAATCTTGTAGATACTATATTGAACCATTGTTCCTCACCTCAGAAAAGTGGATTGCCAATCAACAAGACCTTTGGAGATGTGGCAGAACTTGATCTGAAAAATTAGCTGCAGTAGCTGAAAGGTTATGATGTCAATACGAAAATACTGCTACAACACCTCAAAGATATCCTTGCATTACATAGTTTCAAGCTTGATGAAACTATGGTCGAGTGGGTCCAATTAAAGTTATTTCAAATGCTATGGTGCAATACCATGGCACATTTTTTGGAGTAGGCTCTTTAAAGAGATACAAGAAGAGTTCTCCAACCTTTCCCATCTATTGAAAATCATTAAAGTAAAAACAATGGACACAGTAACAGTGGAGGAGAGTCTCATCCTCTTGAACAGAATCCGAAGTGAATGGCCAATCTTGAGACGCAAACATTGACAACATCACAAGGAACATCCCAAAGGATGACTTCAATGTAGAATCAGATGTAAATGAGTGTATAAAGCAGGTAAGTGAGAAGACTAAATATTTAGCCATGCATTGAGCATTGATCATCATCAGCTACCTCATGTGAAGAGGTATCAACCTCTCAGTCTGCACATCCCACAGAGAAGAGTGAGGTACGTGAACATGATTTTAAAGAACACATGGAAGTTGAGGAACAAAAGATGTAATGACCCTGAGAAACTGACTGAGAGGCAAAAAATGCCTGCAAACCACATTTTTTGAACTTACAATCAGTAAAATTAGTGTAAAATTTGTGAAAAATTTAGTTTGTTTCATGCGTGAACAATTTGACATAGACATTTGATATAGGTATTTGTCACATCAAGTGATTTGACCCTTCGAACCTGTCCTGCTATTTATTACGATCATGGCTGATCATCCCACTCCACAGTCTAATCCTGTTTTTCTCCCCATAACCTTTGACCCTATTCAGCCCAAATGCTATGTCCAGCCACCTCTTGGATACATTCACTGTTTTGACATCAACCACTTTCTGTGGTAATGAATTTCACAGGCTCACCACTCTGAGTAAAGAAACGTCTCCTCACCTCCATTCTATATGAATCCTCACTGTCACGCTGTGAACCTTGGTTCTGGATTTCTATCATCCTCCCTGTCGAATCCTGTTAGAATTTTATGAGTCTCGAAGAAACTCCCCCCTCATTGGTCTGAACTCCAGTGAAAACAATCCTAACCCAGTCAATCTTTGCTCATATATCAGTCCCGCTAGCCCTGGAATCAGCCTGGTAAACCTTCACTGCACTCCCTTGACAGCAAAGACATCCTTCCTCAGAAAAGGAGACCAAAACTGCACACAGTATTCTAGGTGTGGCCTCACCATGGCCCTGTATAATTGTAACAACACATTCCTTCTCCTGTACTCGAAACCTCTCGCAATGAATAGCTAACATGCTATTTGCCTTCTTTACCACTTGCTTTACCTGCATGCTTAACTCCAATGCAAAAGATGCACAAGAACACCCAAGTTCCATTGCACACTCTCTTCTTCCAATATACAGTATTCAGATAGTATCCTGCCTTCTTGTTTTTGCTTCTAAAGTGAATAACCTCACACTTATACAAATTATACTGCATCTGCCATTGACTTGCCCACTCACCCAACCTGTCCAGATCATTCTGAAGGATCTCTACATCCTTGTCACAGTTCAGCCTTCCATCCAACTTGGTGTCATCTGCAAACTTTGAGATGTTACATTTTGTTCCCTCATTCAAATCATTAATACATTAACATTGTGAGTAGTGGAGGTCATAATACCAACCGCTGTGGCACCCCACCAGGTACTGCCTGCAAATTTGGAAAGCACCCATTAATTCCTGCTCTTTGCTCCCACCCTGCCAACCAGTCTTCTATCCATCTCAATATATGTCCCCCAATCCCATGCGCTTTAGTATGCACAATAATCTCTTCTCTAGGAGAGAATAATTAGGGATCGGATTTATAGTTATTTAGAGAGAAATGAATTGATTGGGGATAGTCAGCATGGTTTTGTGAAGGGTAGGTCGTGCCTTACTAACCTCATTGAGTTTTTGAAAAAGTGACTAAAGAGGTGGATGGGGGTAAGGCGGTTGATGTGGTATATATGGACTTTAGTAAGGCGTTTGATAAGGTGGCCCATGGAAGACTTCTGCAGAAAATGCAGATGTATGGGATAGAGGGTGATTTAGCTAATTGGGTAGGAATTGGCTAGCAGATAGAAGACAGAGGGTGGTGGTTGATGGGAGATATTCATCGTGGAGTTCGGTGACAAGTGGTGTACCTCAGGGGTCTGTTTTGGGGCCCCTGCTGTTTGTAATTTTTATAAATGATCTGGATGAGGGTATTGAAGGATGGATTAGTAAATTTGCAGATGACACTAAAGTCGGTGGAGTGGTAGATAGTGAAGAGGGTGTTATAGTTTGCAGAGGGACTTGGACAAGTTGCAGAGCTGGGCCGAGAGGTGGCAAATGGAGTTTAATGTGGAAAAGTGTGAGGTAATGCACTATGGCAGAAATAATCAATGTGTAGAGTATAGGGCAAATGGTAGGATTCTTAGTAGTCTAGATGAACAGAGGGATCTTGGTGTGTATGTGCATAGATCCCTGAAAGTAGGCAGTCAGGTCGAGAAGGTTGTTAAGAAGGCATATGGAGTCTTGGCTTTTATTGGTAGAGGGATTGAATTTCGGAGCCGCAACGTCATGTTGCAACTGTACAAAACTCTAGTGCGGCCGCACTTGGAGTATTGTGTGCAGTTCTGGTCCCCACATTATAAGAAAGATGTGGAGGCATTGGAGAGGGTACAGAGGAGGTTTACCAGGATGTTGCCTGGTATGGAGGGCAGGTCTTATGAAGAGAGGCTGAGGGATTTGAGGTTGTTTTCGTTAGAAAGGAGGCGGCTAAGAGGGGACCTTATCGAAACATATAAGATGATTAGAGGTTTAGATAGGGTGGACAGTGATAGCCTTTTCCTAGGATGGAGAAAGCTAGCACGAGGGGACACAGCTTTAAATTAAGGGGTGATAGTTATAGGACGGATATCAGAGGTAGGTTCTTTACCCAAAGGGTGGTTCGGGAGTGGAATGCCCTGCCTGCAGCAGTTGTGGATGCGCCAAGTTTGGTGGCGTTTAAGAGGTTAGTTGATAAGTATATGGAAGAGAAGGGAATGGTTTAGTTTGGAGGGGCATTGCTTTTTATATTGGTCAGCACAACATCGAAGGCCGAAGGGCCTGTTCTGTGCTGTAGTGTTCTATGTTCTATGTTCTATGCGGGACTTTGTCAAACACTTTCTGAAAGTCCAAATATACCACATTGACTGGTTCTCCCTGTCAATTCTATGAGCCACATCTCCAAAGAATTCCAACAGATTTGCCAGGCACGATTTTCCCCTTCATAAATCCATGCTGATCCTGCCACTGTTTTCTAAATGTTCTTCTGGGAGAACAACCTCAGTTTACCCAATCTCTCCTCATAGCTAATACCCTCCATACCAGGCAACATCCTGGTAAATCGTCTCTGCACTCTCTCTAAAGCCTCCACGTCCTTCTGGTAGTGCAGCGACCAGAACTGGACGCACTACTCAAATGTAGCCTAACCAATGTTCTATGCAGCTGCAACATCAGACTCCAGCTTTTATACTCTATATCCCTTCCTATAAAGGCAAGCATACCATATGCCTTCTTCACCACATTCTCCACCTGTGCTGCCACCTTCAAGGATTTGTGGACTTGCACACCTAGGTCCCTCTGTGTTTCTATATTCTTGATGATCCTACAATTTATTGTATAACTCCCCCCTACAATAGTTCTTCCAAAATGCATCACTTCGCATTTATCTGGATTAAATTCCATCTGCTACTTCTCCACCCAAGTTACCAGCCTATCTATATCCTGCTGTATTGTCCAACAAATTCATCACTATCAGCAAATCCAGCCATCTTCGTGTCATCCAAAATTGCTAATCACACCAATTATTCCTTCTTCCAAATCATTTACATATATTACAAAAAGCAGAAGTCCCAGTACAGAGCCCAGCAGAACACCACCGGTCACAGACCTCCAGCTGGAAAAAGACTCTTCTACTGCTACCCTCTGTCTCCTGTGACGAAGATGTGGAGATGCCAGCACTGGATTGGGGTAAATACAGTAAGAAGTCTGACAACACCAGGTTTAAGTCCAACCGATTTATTTGATAGTAAACTTGCAAGCTTTCGGGTTTGCCCTGTCATTCGCCTGATGAAGAAACAAACCCCAAAATCCTGTGGCCAAAACAGTTCTTAACCCATCGAGTTGCCTATCCTTGTATCCCACAAATCCATGGTAATGCTAAGTTGTCTCTTACTGCCGGGGAGATTACAGGGTAAATTTGTGGGGTTGCAGGAATAGGGCCTAGGTGCGATCATGGTCAGTGCAGACTCAATGGGTCAAATGGCTTCCTTGTGTGCTGTAGGATTCTACGAGATTCTAATGAGGAATTTGCGAACCTCATTAGATGTCATGCTCCTCTCTACTGACAACATCCATGCCTTGATTTTCAATTATTGATTGCATTTGGAAAAGGTATGGCACTCCTCACTTGCCTGCCTTATTATGGAAGTCTCTCAAGTGCCTATAAATTTTTCACAACATTGTTTGATTGACCCCACAACCAAAATTTTTCCGAAAACAGACTGACTTTAATTGTCACAAAGACACAAAATGTGATGCTACGTGGCCTCAACATGTGCCGCTAGTGCTTCGGACAATACACGTAAGGACATCAGCTTTATTGGGCTGGACTAAATTGCAAAAGGAGTGTATTCAACTGATAGTACAACAGTAGCATTTGTTGAACAACTTTCTACTGTCTCCACCTAGAAGAAGTAAAGTCTTGTGATGCTTCAGTTCTGTAAATAAATTTTGAGTGTCAAAAAAAAACAAGGCAAGCTGCAGATTAGCAATACTGACATTGTACAAAGAACAAAGAACAAACAACAAAACAGCAGGGAAACAGGCCCTTCGGCCCAACGAGTCTGTGCCGCAACCCTGATGTTCCCACCTCTATGTGATCCCAGTCTATGTTTATAGATCTATGGATTAAAAATCAAATTTGACACAATTTAGGGAGAATTTGTTTTGCCAATTAGCCTAAGAGCACATCTTTGGGATGTGGGAGAAAACTGGAGAAAACCCACGCAAGCACGGGGAAAATGTGCAAACTCCCACAGACACAGGCCCAAATCCATGTATCTGCATAGCACAGCGATAGTCACTGAGTTGTCATGTTGCCCATCAAATGGTCCAGGTCAAGCGTACACTAATGACGTGAAGCACTAGGATACTCTCGAAAAAAATCCAAGAGCAGCCTTCTCACGACCCATCGCATGTATGCTCCTTGTTAGACAACAAGGTGGACCAAAGCACCTGTAGGATAAAAACAAGTACATCAATGTCATCATCTATTTGCACTCTTCCCAGGGACTCCCAAGGCTCATGATCCCTATTTTAAATCAGTTTTCTATATCCCTCCATTACCATTCTGTTCATGTGCCCATCTAAGTATTTCTTAAATAACTCCAGAGTACCTATCTCCACCACTTTACTTGGCAACCCACCATCCTCAGTGTGAAAAGACTCCGTCTAGCATCCAAATTATACCTTAACCCCCTCACCCTAAGCCCGTGACCCCTCGTGCTATTCGAGTCCATCCTAGGAAAAAGCTTAACCCTGTTTACTCTATCTATACCCCTCATAATCTTGTACACCTCTATCAGATCTCCTCTAAGTGTACGTCTTTCTAAGGAAAACAGTCCCAATTTGCTTTATCTCTCCTCGTAATTCAGGCCTTCCAAACCAGGCAGCATCCTGGTAAACCTCCTCTGCACTCTCTCCAGACTCTCCACGTCCTTCCGGTAGTAAGGCGACCAGAACTGGACACAGTATTCCAAATGAGGTCTAACCAGCGTTTTATACAACTGCAACATTAAAGGCCAGCTCTTGTACTCTATACCCCTTCCTATAAAGGCTAGCATACCATATGCTTTCTTCACAACCTTCTCCACTTGCTCTGCTACCTTCAGAGACATGTTCACCTGCACCCCCAGTCCCTCTGCATTTCTATACTCCTAATAGGTCTACTCTTTACCATATACCTCCCCCTACATTCTTTCTCCCGAAATGCATCACCTCACATTTATCAGGATTAAATTCCATCTGCCATCTATGTGCCCAAGCTAACAGCCTACGTCCTGCTGCATCGCCTGACAATGCTGCTCACTATCCGCAAGTCCAGCCATCTTTGTATCGTCTGCAAACTTGCTGATCACTCCACTTACTCCCTTTTCCAAGTCATTTATATATATTACAAATAGAAGAGGTCCCAGTACCGAGCCCTGCAGCACACCACTAGTCTCCGACCTCCAACTAGAAAAACACCCTTCCACTATTACTCTCTGTCTCCTATTACCAAGCCAGTTCCTTATCCATCTAGCTACCTGTCCTTGTATCCCACGAGCCTTGACCTTCTCCACTAACCTCCCACCAGGGACTTTGTCAAACGCCTTACTAAAATCCATATAGACAACATCAACGGCTCGCCCTTCGTCCACTGTTCTCATCACCTCCTCAAAAAATTCTACCAGATTTGTAAGGCACGACCTCCCCTTAACAAATCCTTGCTGCGTATCCCTAATCAGATCGCAACGCTCTAAGTGCCTATACATCCTATCTCTAAGAATCGCCTCCAACAGCTTCCCTACTACTGACGTCAAATCACCGGCCTATAATTCCCAGGGTTATCCCTACTACCCTTTTTAAACCACGGTACAACATTAGCTATTCTCCAGTCCTCTGGGACCTCACCTGTGTCCAAGGAAGAGACAAAGATTTGCGTCAGAGGCCCAGCAATTTCACCTCGCACCTCCCTAAGCAGCCTGGGATAAATGCCATCAGGCCCCAGAGATTTGTCAGTTTTAATGCTATTTAAATACACTCAGCTGAGTGCCTAGTTCGAGTCTTTACGTTGCTCATCGACGTTTTGGTCTACCACTAGCAGATCCCCAGCCGGGGTCTTTTTGATCTCGAGTTACCACTAGCAGAGCCCCAGCCGGGGTCTGCTTGATCTTGTACCAAATCGTGGTTTGCAGAACCCCAGCCGGGGTCTGCTTGATCCTTATCTGTGGCTCGCAGAGCCCCAGCCGGGGTCTACTTGATGTCATCTGTGGCTCGGTTGGATACCCTGCTAGGAGTGTTAATTAGCTGGGTAGTGAGCTGGTACCGTCCTCCCTGATCTTATTGGGCATTTGGAGCCTATTTGTCGGTACTTTGTGGTTGGTGCTCGGCTCTCTTGCATGAGGAGGTAATTTAGAAATTTAAGGGATAAGTTTAGACCGAATTCAGGGAAGCCAGATTAGGTGTTGTGACAATTTTGTCATAGCCAATTAACCTAGTTAACACATTTTTGGCCATGTGGGAGGAAACCGGAGTACCCGGGGAAAACCCACGCAAACACGGGGAGAAAGTGCAAACTCCCCCAGCCATAAGGCCCAGGTCGGGAACCAACCCTGGGTCCAAGTAGCCGGCCAACCAGCAGTGCTACTCACTGGGCTGACGTGTTGCCTGTACATACCTCGACACCTAGGGTGGATATCGGTGTCGTTGCCATCCTCTGGTAGTGAACATCCGAGACAAGACGGGGCACTACGTCCCTTCTCCGAGTCATTCCAGGCTCGGTTCGTTCGTCTCACCCTCTGTACCGAATCGTGTGGGTAGGGGGTCGCAGGAGCCTCTACTACCAAGACAGCCGTGACCGCATCCGCCAGCGGTTCACCAACTATCCCCGGGACAAGCCGGAGCTTGTCGAGACTTTTTTTCTTTGACCGATTACCGGGTTTAGGCATAGAAGTGTGTTGGCTATTCTTGGCCAGTCAAATTCCTCCAGACCTTCACCTGCCAGCTGGAAGGCCTGTGTTCCCTGCGGGACCATCGGTAAGGGATGACTCACTGTGGTCTAGAACGCCAAGAATACCACAGCTATGCAATACACACCACAGTCCACTCCAGCGGTACCACGCTTGGATGGCAGCAGTCCAAGTTGTCGAAAGTAGTGGACATGGACCTGGCATGCATCGCCCCCGCTATTTGTTTCTCGACCAGTCACGGAATACCTTCTCTTGTGCCCAAGGAGAAGGTACCAGGTGGCTCCTGCGGAAGGGATTGGCTCACTGTGGGTAGAACCCAGAAGACCCACACAGTTACGGGAGTGGCTTTTAACGCCTTTTTTTCGGCTTACCAATCCATCTAACCATCTGTCTGTAATTGCAGCCTGGCAGGGCAACCAGACATACAACTACTCCGCGTCGATTCTGGGACAGCTGCTTTAGCCGCCACCGCGATGGAGAGGCGGTGACGTTGCCCGGCGGGACCGACGTGGAGGCGCAGCTCGCTGTGCGGCAGAAACGACAAGACACGCACAGCGAAAGTAACCAAGAAACCTCAAGAGAGTCCCCCCAAGAGAGTCCTCCCTAACAGAGTCATAGCTACTCTCGAGGGAATAACCAGAAACCTCAAGCGAGTCCCCCCAAGAGGGTCCTTTTTGAATACACTCGCATGAGTGCCTTTTCCGAGTCTTTACGTCGCTCGTCGACGGTTTTGTCTACCACTAGCAGATCCCACGCCTGGGTCTCTTGATCTTAAGTTACCACGAGTAGTACCCCAGCCGGGGTCTACTGATGTTACCAATTGTGGCTCGCAGACCCCAGCCGGGGTCTGCCCTGGGCATAGTCCGTGGCTCGCAGAGCCCCAGCCAGGGTCTACTTGATGTCATTGTGGCTCGGTTGGGCACCCTGAGTGTATTTCGGGCAGGGTGTGAGCTGGTACCGTCGCCCCCTGATCTAATTGGGCGTTTAGAGAACCTTTTGTCGGTACTTTCGGTGCTCGGCTCTCTTGCGTGAGGAGGAAATTTAGAATTTAAGGGAAAAGTTTAGTCCGAATTCAGGGAAGCCAGATTAGGTGACGTGACAATTGTTCATAACCAATTAACCTAGTTAGCACATTTTTGGCCATGTGGGAGGAAACCGGAGTACCCGGGGAAAACCCACGCGAACACGGGGAGAAAGTGCAAACTCCCCCAGCCGCAAGGCCCAGGTCGGGAACCGACCCTGGGTCCAAGTAGCCGGTCAACCTCAGTGCTAATCACTGGGCTGACGTGCTGCCCATTCGTACCGTGACACCTTTGGGTGGTAATCGGTGTCATTATCTTTCGTCATCGTCTGATAGTGAACATCCAAGACAAGACGGGGCACACGTCCCATCTCAGCGTCACCCCAGGTGCGTCTCGTTCGTCTCACCCTTTGTACCGATCGTGTGGGTTGTGGGTCGCGGGTGCTTCGACTACCTAGGCAGGGTTGAACCGCATCCGCCAGCGGATCACCAGTGCCCCCAGGACAAGCCTGAATTTGTCGAGAACCTATTTTTTGGACATTTACCGGGTTTATAGGCATAGAAGCGTGTTGGTTATCCTCGGCCAGTCAAATTCCGACAGACACTCGCCTGCCAGCAGGAGTGCCTGGATTCCCTGCGGGACCATCGGTAAGGGATGACTCACTGTGGTCTAGAACAACCAAAAATACCACAGCTACGCAACACACACCATAATCCATTCCAGCTTCACCACTCTAGGATGGCAGTCCTGTGGTAGTGGTCGTGGACCTGGCATGCATCGCCCCCGCTATTTGTTTCTCAACCAGTCACGGAATACCCTCTCTTGTGCCCAAGGAGAAGGTACCAGGTGGCTCCCGCGGAAGGGATTGACTCGCTGTGGGTAGAAACCAGAAGACCCCACAGTTACGATTGGCCGTTAACGCCTTTTTTTTCGGCTTAACCAATCTTACCCCACCTGTCTGTAATCGCAACCTTAAGGGGCATCCAGGCATGCGATTACTCCGCATCGTTTCTGGGACAGCCACTTTAGCCGCCACCGCGATGGATGGGCGGTGACGTTGCCCGGCGGGACCGATGTGGAGGCGCAGCTCGCTGTGCGGCAGAAACGACAAGACACGCACAGCTAAAGTAATCAAGAAACCTCAAGAGAGTCCCCCCAAGAGAGTCCTCCTTAAGAGAGTCATAGTTACTCCCGCCCCCCTTAAGAGAGTCATAGTTACTCCCGCTCTAACACTTACACTTACTCCCTGTTGACAGGACCGGTCAACAAGCCCCTCTCCTTCGTGAATACCAACGCAAAGTATTCATTCAGGATCTCCCCCATTCCCTCGGGCTCTAAGCACAGTTCCCCTCCTCTGTCCCTAAGAGGTCCCATTTTTCCTCTAACCACCCTTTTATTCCTAACATAGGAATAAAAAGCCTTTGGATTTCCCTTAATCCTATCCACCAAAAACATTTCATGCCCCCTTTTTGCCCTTCTAACTCCCCATTTGAGCTCCCTCCTACTCTCTCTATATTCCTCCAACGCTGTCTCCGTTCCCAGCTGCTTTGACCTAACATATGCCCCTCTTTTCTTCCTAACCAAGTCCTCAATATCCCTAGTAATCCACGGTTCTCTAATCCTACCTTTCCCATCTTTCCTCTTAGCCGGCACATATCTCTCTTGCAACATTTATTTACATTGATCGGCTCCACAAATTTGGGAGCTTCTGCCCTATGGTCAGGCTTGTATTCAAAAGCATAATGTCCATTCTTCATGCCAAAGTAAATGTGAAGGAATTTCTGTCCCATTAACTTACATAAATATTGTATTCTAATATTTACCTTTGCCTTAAAGTCATAGGGATTGCTATTGGGTCTTGGTTAGATGTGTAAAATTGGATTGCAGTGAATCAGTAGCCATCCAGTGGCTAGTAACTTTCAAAAACCCTGGTAAGGATGAAATCATGATTAGTTAGGGAATGCTTGTGATCATGGTTTCCTTGAGGTAGGGTAAAGTAAGCGATTAGGGTAACCAATGAGGTTAAACCAAGACTTTACCTGCTGCAATTCTTCAAAGCCACCTCAGCCTTACAGCTAAGATTAAGTATTAGATAAAATATATGACTAGAATGGGAATAGAGGGATATGGTCCCCAGAAGGGTATGGAGTTTTAGTTCAAATGGGCAGCGTGGTCGGCTTGAAGAGTTGAAGGGCTGTAATTTTTCTTGTTTTTTGTAACTTTACTGAATCACCACAGAGCACAATATGACCAACTGTACATAGTTTGAAACGAATTTTATTTTCTACATATATTTCAATACTTTCATCACAATGCTCCCATTACTTAAGTCAGACTGCATTTTGATCTCTGGAAAAACAAAATGTCAAATATTACTGCATTTTATTGTTGCAACAATTTGAAATGTGCTGTAATTTAACTTTCAGATTGTATGTAAATAAAGCATACTTTTGCCACAAGAAAGTCAATCCGCTTCTCTTGGCCTTTTGGCTAAGCTTAAGCCTTTTCTTGTTAGAACATAGAACACTACAGCACAAACAGGCCCTTCGGCCCACAAGTTGTGCCGAACACATCAAAACCTACCCAGCCATAGACCTATCTATAACCCCCAGTCCCATTGGATCCCATATACTCATCCAGAAGTCTTTTAAAAGACCCCAGCAAGTTCGCCTCGACCACCACCGACGGCAGCCGATTCCATTCACTTACCACCCTCTGAGTGAAAAACTTTCCCCTAGCATCCCCTCTGTACTTGCTTCCCTGCACCTTAAATCTGTGCCCTCTCGTCACGACCATTTCAGCCCTGGGAAATAGTCTCTGAGAGTCCACCCTATCTAATCCTCTCAACATCTTGTAAACCTCTATCAGGTCGCCTCTCAACCTTCGTCTCTCCAGGGAGAACAGTCCCAGCTCCCTCAACCTGTCTTCATAAGGCATGCCTCCCAATCCAGGCAACATCCTTGTAAATCTCCTCTGCACCCTTTCAATAGCTTCCACGTCCTTCCTATAGTGAGGCGACCAGAACTGCACACAGTACTCCAAGTGTGGTCTGACAAGGGTCCTATAAAGCTGCAGCATTACCTCCTGACTCCTGAACTCAATCCCTCGATGAATGAAGGCCAGTACACCGTAAGCTTTCTTAACCACATCCTCCACCTGGGAGGCCGATTTGAGAGTCTTATGGACCCGGACCCCAAGATCCCTCTGCTCTTCCACACAGCTAAGACTCCTACCTTTGATAGTGTACTCATTCATTCCGTTGCATCTGCCAAAATGGACCACAACACATTTATCCGCGTTGAAGTCCATCTGCCACTTCTCCGCCCAGTCTTGCATCCTGTCGATGTCCTGCTGCAACTTTTGACATCCCTCCAGACCATCCACAACACCACCGACCTTCGTGTCATTGGCGAACTTACTCACCCATCCCTCCACTTCCTCATCCAGGTCATTTATGAAAATGACAAACAGCAAGGGTCCTAGAACAGATCCCTGGGGCACTCCACTGGTGACCGACCTCCATGCAGAAAAAGAGCCATCCACAACCACCCTCTGCCTTCTGCAGGCAAGCCAGTTCTGGATCCACAAGGCCAAAGCCCCTTGGATCCCATGCCCTCTCACCTTCTCAAGAAGTCTTGCATGGGGGACCTTGTCAAATGTCTTGCTGAAGTCCATGTACACCATGTCCACTGCTCTTCCTTCGTCAATGTGTTCAGTCACATTTTCAAAGAACTCAATTAAGCTCGTAAGTTACGACCTGCCTTTTACAAAACCATGCTGACTATTTCTAATCAACTTAAACTTCTCCAAATACTCATAAATCTTGTCCCTCAGAAGCCTCTCCATCAGCTTACCAACCACTGAGGTCAGACTCACCGGTCGGTAATTTCCAGGACTATCCCTGTTCCCTTTCTTGAAAATAGGGACCACATCCGCAATCCTCCAATCCTCCGGAACCTCTCCCGTCTCCATCGACGACGCAAAGATCATCGCCAGGGGCTCTGCAATGACATCCCTCACCTCCCACAATAACCTGGGGTACATCCCATCTGGTCCCGGAGACTTGTCTATCTTGATAGCATTTAAAAGTTCTAACACATCCGCTTCCTTAATATCTACATACTCAATCTTTTCAGTCTGCCGCAAACTTGTAGTGCATCCTCCCAGATCACTTTCCACCGTGAATGCTGAGGCAAAGTACTCATTAAGCACCTCTGCCATTTCTTCCTTTTTCCCCCTTCACCTTTTATAGGTCCTATCCCTTCTCTTCTCATCCTTTTACTTTTCACATATTTGTAGAAGGCCTTGGGATTCTCCTTAATCCTACCAGCCAAGGCCTTCTCATGACCCCTTCTGGCTCTCCTAATTTCCTTTTTAAGCTCTCTTCTATAAGCCTTATACTTCTCTAGATCCCCAACATCTCCTAGCTCTTTGAACCTTTTATACACCTTTCTTTTCTTCCTGACTAGGTTCACCACAGCCTTCGTGCACCACGGTTCCCTCGACCTACCAAAACCGCCTTGTCTCACCGGAATGTTATCGTGCAGAGCTCCAGACAAGCATTCCTTGAATATCTGCCACCTTCCTTCTGTGCTTTCCCCCCAAGAACACCCCCTTCCAGTTTATTCGCCCCAACATCTGCCTGATGTCTTCATATTTCCCCTTGTTCCAGACAAACACCTTCCTAGCCTGCCTGATCCTATCCTTTTCCAATGCAAGGGTGAAGGAGATAGAATTATGATCTCCATCCCCAAGATGCTCTCCTACCGAGAGATCCATCACCTGTCCTGGTTCATTAGCTAGTACCAGGTCCAGTACAGCCTCTCCTCTCGTAGGCTTGTCCACGTGCTGTGTCAGGAAACCCTCCTGAACACACCTAACAAACTCCTCCCCATTCAAACTCCTTACCCTTGGGTATTCCAGTCGATGTTTGGGAAATTGAAGTCTCCCATCACAACAACTCTGTTATTTCTACATCTCACAACAACTCTGTTATTTCTACATCTCACAACAACTCTGTTATTTCTACATCTCACAACAACTCTGTTATTTCTACATCTCACAACAACTCTGTTATTTCTACATCTCACAACAACTCTGTTATTTCTACATCTCACAACAACTCTGTTATTTCTACATCTTGGAGCTTGGAGCTTGTTTGCTTTCTTTATGGAAACATGGATTGGATTCAACTGGAATTTGTATTGGCTTTTGGAGAAAGCAAGGAGATGGATTAAGGGCTTGCCCTGTCCATTTTGTTCATTGGCTTTATAACTTTAAAAAAGGAATTTTTTTTTTAAATCAACCTTTCAGCCATGGGAAACCAAAGCGTGGAAAAGCGGACCATATGATTCACATTTATTATTCACTGTATACGATGCCTTACGAATCTAGTGGAATTTTTTGAAGAGGTGACAAAAACGGTTGATGAAGGACAAGCCATTGATGTCGTCTACATGGATTTCAGTAAGGCGTTTGACAAGGTTCCCCATGGTAGGCTGATAAAAAAGGTGAAGGCGCATGGGATACAGGGCCAGGTATGTAGATGGGTTGAGAACTGGCTTGGGAGGAGGAGACAGCGGGTAGTAGTGGAAGGCTCTTTTTCCAACTGGAGGTCAGTCACTAGTGGTGTGCCACAGGGCTCAGTACTAGGACCTCTTCTATTTGTGATTTATATAAATGATTTGGAAGAGGGGGTAGGTGGTGTGATCAGCAAATTTGCTGATGACACTAAGATACTTGGATTGGCGGGGACTGAGGAGCAGTGCCAGGCAATACAACAGGACATAGATAGGCTGGTAGATTGGGCAGATAGATGGCAAATGGAATTTAATCCGGATAAATGCGAGGTGATGCATTTTGGCCGGAATAATGTAGAGGGGAGTTATAGGATAAAAGGTAAAACTATCCAGAGTATAGAGACGCAGAGAGACCTGGGGGTGCAGGTTCACAAGTCTCTGAAGGTGTCAGTACAGGTGGAAAAGGTGATAAAGAAAGCGTATGGTATGTTAGCCTTCATAGGAAGGGGTATAGAATACAAGAGTAGGAGTTTGATGTTGCAAGTGTATAGAACGTTGGTTAGGCCTCACTTGGAGTACTGCGTCCAGTTCTGGTCGCCGTACTACTGGAAGGATGTGGAGTCCCTGGAGAGAGTGCAGAGGAGATTTACCAGGATGCTGCCTGGTATGGAAGGGCTGTCTTACGAGGAAAGGTTGAACGCACTGGGGTTGTTTTCCCTTGAAAGACGTCGGCTGAGAGGGGATCTATTAGAGGTATATAAGATTATGAGGGGTATAGATAGAGTAAATGGTGGTAAGCTTTTTCCACCATTAGATTCGGATAGAACGAGGGGTCACGGCCTTAGGGTGAGGGGGGCTATGTATAAGACTAATATTAGAGGGCATTTTTTCACACAAAGGGTAGTGGGGGTGTGGAATGCACTACCGAGTAAGGTGGTGGGAGCAGGCACGCTAGGGTTGTTTAAGGGTCTCTTGGACAGCCACATGAGCGGTCTGCAGATAGAGGGATATATGAGGACTGTTTAAATACTTTAATTGTTTCCACAGGCTATTCGGTCCACCTTGTTGACCAACAAGGTGCATGCATTCGGCAGGTCGTGCGAGGGCTGCTCCTGGAGGTTACTTCAGGAGTGGCCTCGTGCTTCACGTCGTTAGTGTATGCTTAAACTGGACCATCAGATGGGCAACATGACAGCTCAGAGACTATCGCTGTTGCTGTGCAGACACATGGATTTGGGCCTGTGTCTGCGGGAGTTTGCGCGTTCTCCCCGTGGTTGCGTGGGTTTTCTCCGGGTGCTCCGGTTTCCTCCCACATCCAAAAATGTGCTCTTAGGCTGATTGGGTAACAAATTGTCCCTATATTGGTCTCTATATATCATTAAGACGTTAGGATGGCGGCGCGGGCTCGTTGGGCCAAAGGGCCTGTTTCCCGTGCTGTGTTGTTCTTTGTTCTTGTTGTTCTTTGTATACATTCAATATATCACAACTGTATTGAAACACCTTAACTTGCAACTCAATCTACATAGTCAAGTTAAATAACTTTGCACCATTTATAATGACCATTTTGACATGTCTGTAATGTTTCTTTGATTGTATTATAGCATAATACAACATAACATAGATGGAAAACTAAATATTATTGCACTTTGTGTGATAATAACCACTTTGAAATGTTTGTAATGTTCTTTCAATATTTTATGAAGAAACAATACTTTTGCAAAAAGAAACTCTGCCGCTCTTCGTGAACCCATTTCAAATTACAGGCAATGTCGAGTTTCAGGCCAATTTTCCTTAAAATTGTACTGTTGAGGTATGTCCAAAAGCCTAACATTTTGTTATGAAATTGCTTCATTTTAGTGATGTGACAAACCTAATTAAAATAAATGTAGAACGAAACAGTTGGGAGAGGAATTCATGAATGAATTAAATGTTTGGATGCTACCCAGTTCACAGCATAATTTCATGGCCTTCATTTTCATAGAATCGTTATTTGGATAAATAGCTGAATACAATAACAAAAAATATTTTAAATTTGTCACCATACCTCTTATCTGGTATTTGCAACCCAATCTTATTGCTTGTGATTGCTGCTTCAGAGACTATGGATCCATTCTTGTACGGCAAAGGAACATACCATGCCAAATCACAAATTTCAGCTGAACATTCAGAAACTGACAAAGTAAAAGAAAAAAAGCTGACAGTCGGATCTAGTTCGTAAAGGCTTGGCACAACATGAATAAGATAACCCAACCACAGCAATCCCAGCCTCACTTTTCTATTCCCCCAAATAATCTAATTCAAGGACCCACGGTTTCATTATCCATGATGTGGAGATGCCGGCATTGGATTGGGGTAAACACAGCAAGTCTCACAATACAGGTTAAAATCCAACAGGTTTATTTGGTAGGAAAAGCCACTAGCTTTCAAAGCACTGCTTCTTTATCAGGACTCACCTGATAAATCTGCTGGGGTTTAACCTGGTGTTGTGAGACTTCTTAATCCATCACAGGGCTCTCCCACACTCTTCTGAAAGACTAAGACCATTGTTTTTGGTAAGTGATTAACAGGTTACACTACACTACACTACACTAAGAAATTGACAAGAGGCATTATTTTAGTATTGTCCTGTTATTTACATCTCATAACCATCCGATCTCCATCAAAAATGAGTCACAAATAAATAGAACAGAGAAATAGTGAGACAAGTCTTCAGCTCTTTTCCTGTTCCTTTATACTATAGAACTGTTGTACAGTGACCGTGAATCACAAAAAGATCAGTTTCATAATCTATAGAAACTGTTTTTGAGAATATGAAAGTTACAGTTATGGAATATGGAAATTAATTTAACAAAGATAGTGGATTTCATGCCTGGCAGATGATATCAGAGGAGAATACATCAGGTTCCTTCTCTCCCTCCTTGCACCTCTTTTCCCAATTGTCCCTCCTACATCGGCACACAGCGAGAGGGTGAGGCACTGATTCGCTGGGCAAGGGCACAGAAGCACGGGTGAGACAATGTGGTACTAACACACAGATGTGAACATGGCTTAAAAGGTATAAAAGTCACTGGCTCCATAGGACTTGTATTAGGCTGCTAATGGAAGTGGAGGTGCAGATAGCTGAAGGACATTTCCAAAATCTTTCAGTATTCCTGAGACACAAGGGAAGTAGCAGATAAGGCACCCTTATTCAAGGAAGGGTGTAAGGGCAGTCTTCGCAACTGCTTAACATAAGTGAAAGTAAAGTTTGAGAAACAATGATCAGGGAAAGATTAGCAAGCACATGGAGAAGCTCAGAGTAATTAATGATAGCCAGCATGGATTTTCTTTAAAGGAGATCACAATTAATGCAGTTTAATTTTTTGATGAAGTAATGTTAAGAATCAGACCAGAAACTCCAAAGTACAAGATGCAGTTAGCCGAGACCCCAACTTTTACATTTGATTTTGGCATTAGGGTGAGTATAAGGTGTTTCACTCCAGATATTATTCAAGTGACCCACTAAGAAGCTTTTATCAAAACAAACTTTATTTAATAGTTAGAACATAACAATTAAAATACTTAAAAATGACAAAGTATAATTCTTAACAGGTAGCTATCTCTATGGTTCTAATTTAAATCAATACCCATAGACATACATTCTTCTTCAGAAATAGTTAACACAAAAATAAATATGTTCACATGATGCTATATTTTCAGCCTCTTAATATTTCTGAGCAGAGTCCAAACAAGTCACTGGACTGGGAGAAACAACGGCTCTATTATCAACAGCATGTGGCATCGCTGGATGCAGAGAGAAAGCTGTTGGCAGAGCAGTGTAAAGCCATTCAGGTACATCATTTGATCAGGAAATGGCTCAAAGCATCCAATGCATCTTATACACTTGCAACATAAATTTGGACATTTTATATTCTGTTTGCTGGATTTGCTGCTCGTTTGTTGGTGATGGCTTTCGCAGGATTGGTAACCATTGAGGTGCCCTACAACACTGCAAAACAATACGCAGATTGAGGGACTGTTACAAATTTTTGGTCAAGATACACTCTTGAGTTCATTGTCATGGACCTTTCCAATAATTGGACCCCATATCTCTTTTGATTGCGACTTATGTTTACTCCTGACTGTCAACTGATATGATAGTGCATCTTAGGGCTTGAAACACTTGTCATAGAAGGTGAGTACGTAACCTATGTCTTCTCCAATGTTCTGGAAAGTGGTCAATTTAATATTTTAACATAGAAACATAAAAGATAAGATTAGATCATTTGGTGTTTCGAGCTTGCTGTGCTATTCAGCATTACCTTGACTAATTCTCTATCTCATTGCCATACTCATGCATTTTCCTCATATTGCTTGACACCTTTGGAGTTGCGTTCCTTCTCAAATGTATTCAGTGTCTTGACCTTCACAACCTTCTGCAGTAGAGAATTCCACAGGTTCACTGTTTGTTCACCCAGCCAGAGGAATCATCCTTGCCTTGTCAGAATTATATATGTTTCTATGAGATGCCTTCTCATTCTTTTAAACTCCAGTCAATACAGTCCTAGTCAAACCAACCTCTCCATACAATAATCCTGTTGTTCCAGGTATCAGTCTTTGTTGTACTTCCTCAATGGCAAGCATGTCCTTTCTTGGATAAGGGGATCAAAACTGCAACACATGCTCCAGGTCTGATCTCACCATGGCCCAGTACAACTTGTCTTTGTACTTAAGTCCTCTTGCAATAAGTGCCAACGTAGCACTGACCTTCGTAACCGTTTGTTGCACGCTTGCTTTCAGTGATTGGTGTATAAGGACACCCAGATTTCTTTTGTATGTCAATATTTCCTGATTTAAGTAATACTCTGCCATTCTGTTTTTCCTATTGAAGTGGGTAACTTCATATTAATCTGCATTACCGCATCTGCCACTCCACTTGTTTAAATTGCCTTGAAATGCCCTAATATCCTCCTCACCGCTCACATTTCCACCAAATTTTGAATTAGTGGCAAATTTGGAAATATTACATATGGTTTCTTCACTCAAATCATTGATGCATATTGTGAATAGTTGGGGCCCAAGCACTGATCCTTGTGGTACTCCGCTAGTCACCCACCGCCTGTGACTCTGAAAAAGGTCCATTTTTTTCCTACTTTCTATTTCCTGTCCGCTAACTAATTCTCAGTCCGTGCCAATACATTACCTCTAATCCCATGTACTTTAATTTTGCACACTATCAAAACCTTTTTGAAAATCCACAACATAGAACATAAACCGGTACAGCACAGGAACAGGCCCTTTGGCCCACAATGATGAGCTGAACATGGCGTGAAATTAAATTAATCCCTTCTGTCTGCCCTTTGTCCAGATCCCTGTATTCCATGTATATTCGGGTGCACATTTAAAGCCTCTTATACACACCTACAGTATCCATCCATACTACCAGGTCTGGCAGCGTGTTCCAGACACCTACCAATCTGTGTGAAAAAAACTTGTCTGTCACATCTCCTTTGAACATTTCTCCCTCTCGTCTTAAATGCATTCCTCCTAATATTCATCATTTCAACTCCAGGAAAATATCTATGCGACTTCTAATTTTATAGATCTATATATCAGGTATCTCTAATCAGGCAGGATCCTGGTAAACCTCTTCTGCACCCTTTCCAATACCTCCACATTCTTCCTAGAATGTGGCAACCAGAATTGAATGCAACATTCTAAGTATGGCCAAACCAAAATTTTATAAACTACAACATGAAATTCTGACTCTTGTACTCCATAGTAGGTCGTGCCTTACTAACCTCATTGAGTTTTTTGAAGAAGTGACCAAAGAGGTGGATGGGGGTAAAGCAGTTGATGTGGTATATATGGACTTTAGTAAGGCGTTCGATACGATGGCCCATGGAAGGCTTCTGCAGAAAATGCAGATGTATGGGATAGAGGGTGATTTAGCTAATTGGATTAGGAATTGGCTAGCAGATAGAAGACAGAGGGTGGTGGTTGATGGGAGATATTCATCGTGGAGTTCGGTTACAAGTGGTGTACCTCAGGGGTCTGTTTTGGGGCCCCTGCTGTTTGTAATTTTTATAAATGATCTGGATGAGGGTATTGAAGGATGGATTAGTAAATTTGCGGATGACACCAAAGTCGGTGGAGTGGTAGATAGTGAAGAGGGGTGTTATAGTTTGCAGAGAGACTTGGACAAGTTGCAGAGCTGGGCCGAGAGGTGGCAAATGGAGTTTAATGTGGAAAAGTGTGAGGTAATGCACTTTGGCAGGAATAATAAATGTGTAGAGTATAGGGCTAATGGTAGGATTCTTAATAGTGTTGATGAACAGAGGGATCTTGGTGTATTTGTGCATACATCCCTGAAAGTAGGCAGTCAAGTCGATAAGGTTGTTAAGAAGGCATATGGAGTCTTAGCTTTTATTGGTAGGGGGATTGAATTTCGGAGCCGCAACGTCATGTTGCAACTGTACAAAACTCTAGTGCGGCCGCACTTGGAGTATTGTGTGCAGTTCTGGTCCCCACATTATAAGAAAGATGTGGAGGCATTGGAGAGGGTACAGAGGAGGTTTACCAGGATGTTGCCTGGTATGGAGGGCAGGTCTTATGAAGAGAGGCTGAGGGATTTGAGGTTGTTTTCGTTAGAAAGGAGGCGGCTAAGAGGGGACCTTATCGAAACATATAAGATGATTAGAGGTTTAGATAGGGTGGACAGTGATAGCCTTTTTCCTAGGATGGAGAAAGCTAGCATGAGGGGACACAGCTTTAAATTAAGGGGTGATAGTTATGGACGGATATCAGAGGTAGGTTCTTTACCCAGAGGGTGGTTAGGGAGTGGATTGCCCTGCCTGCGGCAGTTGTAGATGCGCCAAGTTTGGTGGCATTTAAGAGGTTAGTTGATAAGTTTATGGAAGAGAAGGGAATGGTTTAATTTGGAGGGTCATTGCTTTTTTTTTTTCATAATTGGTCAGCGCAACATCAAAGGCCAAAGGGCCTGTTCTGCGCTGTAATGTTCTATGTTCTATACCCAGACCAACAAAGACAAGTATATCATATTCGTTCTTTACCACGCTATCTACTTGTGTGGCCACTTTCAGAGAGCTATGGACTTGAATCTCAGGATCCCTCTGTACATCAATGCTGTTCAGGATTCTGCCGTTAATGGTATACTTACCTTTAATATTTAATCTCCAAAAATGCAGCACCTCATACTTGCCCAGATTAAACTCCACCTGCCAGTTCTTTGCCCATATCTGCAACTATTTTTTATCCTGCTATATCTTTTGACAAGCTTTTACTCTATTCACAATTCCATCTTTGTGTTGCAAAGTTGAGTAGAGTAGATTGATGTTTGTAAAATTGTAAAATGTTAGGGACAAACATCGCATGGTCTTTTTAAAAAGTGGTATTTTTTCTGTGTTTAGAAAGTTTAAAAAAAATGAAAGTATATAAAGAGCACTCAAAATGAAGCACTTGTATCGGAACGCCAAGAAGCAACGTTATCAAGACAATAGGCTTTCAAGCTTTTGAATTATTTGAATTCAGGCTAATCAATTTTAATTAGATACTTAGATGCCAATAATCTATTAAACTTAAATTCAATGGTTTTGGCACCCTAGGATCAATCCTATTGTAGGGGATATTGATAATATCATCACAGTGATAGGGTGAGGGGGGTAAGGTATAATTTGGATGCTAGAGGGAGTTTTTTCACACAGAGGGTGGTGGGGATATGGAATGCGCTGTTAAGTAAAGTGGTGGAGGCAGGTACTCTGGAGTTATTTAAGAAATACTTAGATGGGCACATGAACAGAATGGGAATGGATGGGTATAGAAAACTGATTTAAAATAGAGATCATGAGCCTTGGGAGTCTCTGGGAAGTGTGTAAATAGATGATGATATTGATGTACTTGTTTTTATCCTACAGATGCTTTGGTCCACCTTCTTGTCTAATGAGGGGCATACACACGATGGGTGGTAAGAGGGCTGCTCTGGGATTTTGAGAGTATCCTAATGCTTCACATCATTAGTGTACGCTTGACCTGGACCATTTGATGGGCAACACGACAGCTCAGTGACTATCGCTGTGCTGTGCAGATACATGGATTTGGGCACATGTCTGTGGGAGTTTGTGCATTCTCCCCGTGTTCATGTGGGTTTTCTCCGGGTGCTCCGGTTTCCTCTCACACCCTAAAGATGTACTCTTAGGCTAATTGGCAAAACAAATTCTCCCTGAATTGTCTCAAATTTGGTTTTTAATCCATAGATCTATAAACATTGACAGGGATCACGGATAGAGGTGGGAATATCAGGGTGGTGGCGCAGGCTTGTTGGGCCGAAGGGCCTGTTTCCCGTGCTGTTTTGTTCTTTGTTCAAACAGCAGTTTCCAGAAAAGAATATATCCTCAAAAATGGCAAATCTTCAGAACAGCAAATCGAGTTTGACTGTTCCCAATCTCCAGACTTCAAAACAGAAGGGAATACTTCTTTGCAGCTTCCAAAACAGCAACTCTCAGAGAAAGATCTACACTCATACAGCAGAATCTCTAAGAAAGGACTTATTTCCTGTCTCTAACTTTAGAGAAAGTACCACTCTCGCTCAAGTCAAAAGCAGCATCTGAAAACCAACTAAGCTGAATTCTTTGCGTAAGTCTGGCTTCACCCCATCACATATCATGCCTGTCAACTATCCCAATCAAGCCCCACTCTACAAAATCCCACGGTAATAAAAGAATAGCATTAGTTCAGATTAAGCAATTATTTTGCTGCAGCAACAATACAGGAGATCAGTTGTAGAAGGAACAGCACTGATAAAATGGAAAGGGCTGCTAGAAACATTCTGCACAGACACATGACAAACTATGTTTCTTAAAGACACAGTATTGTCACAGTAACCAATAAAGTTAATGAAAGGAATGCACTAGATGTTGTCAAGAACAAAATTTGCATTAACAAAGTTCCACATGATTAACAAATAATTCATATACATAGAGATTTATAAAGTTGGCAGGAAATATTGAGGAAGTGTTAGCAAACTAAATGGGATCTTGGGCTTAATAAATAGAGTCACAATAAACAGCAAAGAAATTATGGTGAACCTTTATAAAGTTCTGCTTAGGCCAAATCTAAAGCATTGTGTCCAATACTGATCATAATCTTTTATGAAAATGTAGGAGAAATTTACAATACTGTTATGGGGATGGGGATTTTGGCTACAAGGTTAGAGAAACTGTGATTGTTCTCTTTGAGGCAAAAGAGATTAGATATTCTAGTCCAAGATTTCATGACAAAGAAGCCTTGAATCACAATGAATTATTAAAGGAAAGACAAACTATATAAAAAGCTCAATACAGATTCAGATCTACTTCCACTGACTCCCAGGCTCACAATGAATCACAGGATTCTTACAGCACAATCAACCACAATTCTACCGCATTTAACCTGCTAGTCCCTCTGACATTAAGGGGCAATTTAGCATGGCTAATCAACATAACGTGCACATCTTTCGACTTTAGAAGGAAACCAAAGTATCTGGAAGGAACCACACAGAGGCGGAGGATGCACAAATTTCACATATTTAACCCAGGTCCTTAGCACTATGTGGCAGCAATGCTAACCACGGTGTCATCATCCCACTGAAAGTTCCCTCGGACCAGGGCATGCACTAATGGTTTCCCAATAGACATCTGAAGGTTTGTGACCCAAAAACATCCATCCCTTAAAGAGGTCACAAATCCCATTCCTCCCCCCTCAAGTGCTTTTACAATAATGCAAAGAAAAACTATTATATACAGATATATAGTCAAAATAGAATTGACAAAGATGGGCCATTTGGTCAAGTTTGCAAAATCTGCTGCTCTAAGGATTTCTGGACTCTTTTGGAGGAGCTTAAGTCCATAACCAGGTTCTCTGAACTAGACACAACAGAGTCTACAATAATGCGAGGTAGCTCAAGAGATTCTGACATTGAACTAGGACATGCGCCTTCTTTCTCTGTTTCCCCTTACAACTGAGATTCTTCCTGGGGAACACTCGGTTCTGCTATCACCAACTCAATTGCTAATACACTGGGCTCTCTTACAGCATCCTAACAACTGGCAGTGTGACTGCAGATTCCCATCTTCTGATGTGATTGACGTGTTTTGGGACTTTGTGGTCCTGAAAGTTGATAATATAAGTTGCTGGGTCAGTCTTTCAAAATATCTTCCTGGATACCCAAGCTCATGTGACCCATTAAAGAGAATCCTAAAGCTTTCTTTAGATATGTTAAGAATAGAAGATTGGTTAGGGCAAGATTAGGGCCAGTCATAGACAGCAGTGGGAAGTTGTGCGTGGAGCCTGAGGAGATTGGAGAGGTACTGAATAAGTATTTCTCTTCGGTATTCACGCAGGATGATGTAAATGTAGTTATGGAGAACACTGAGGTACAGGGTAGCAAACTGGAAGGTATCGAAGTAGATAGGGAGGATGTGCTAGATATTCTCGAGGTTTTGAAGTTGGATAAGTCCCCTGGGCTGGACGGGATTTACCCTAGGATTCTCTGGGAGGCAAGAGAGGAGATTGCAGAGCCTCTGGCTCTGATCTTCAGGTCGTCGTTGGTTACGGGTGTGGTTCCGGAGGACTGGAGGATAGCGAATGTGGTCCCGTTGTTCAAGAAGGGGAAGAGAGACCTTCCAGGGAATTATAGGCCAGTGAGTCTTACTTCTGTGGTGGGCAAAGGATTGGAGAGAATAATTAGGGATAGGATTTATACTTATTTAGAGAGTAATGAATTGATTGGAAATAGTCAGCATGGTTTTGTGAAGGGTAGGTCGTGCCTTACTAACCTCATTGAGTTTTTTGAAAAAGTGACTAAGGAGGGGGATGGGGGTAAGGCGGTTGATGTGGTATATATGGACTTTAGTAAGGCGTTTGATAAGGTGGCCCATGAAGACTTCTGCAGAAAATGCAGATGTATGGGATAGAGGGTGATTTAGCTAATTGGGTTAGGAATTGGCTAGCAGATAGAAGACAGAGGGTGGTGGTTGATGGGAGATATTCATCGTGGAGTTTGGTGACAAGTGGTGTACCTCAAGGGTCTTTTTTGGGGCCCCTGATGTTTGTAATTTTTATAAATGATCTGGATGAGGGTATTGAAGGATGGATTAGTAAATTTGCAGATGACACTAAAGTCGGTGGAGTGGTAGATAATGAAGAGGGGTGTTATAGTTTGCAGAGAGACTTGGACAAGTTGCAGAGCTGGGGCGAGAGGTGGCAAATGGAGTTTAATGTGGAAAAGTGTGAGGTAATTCACTTTGGCAGGAATAACAAATGTGTAGAGTATAGGGCTAATGGTAGGACTCTTAATAGTGTTGAAGAACAGAGGGATCTTGGTGTATATGTGCATAGATCCTGAAAGTTGGCAATCAAGTCGATAAGGTTGTTAAGAAGGCATACGGAGTCTTAGCTTTTATTGGTAGGGGGATTGAATTTCGGAGCCGCAACGTCATGTTGCAACTGTACAAAACTCTAGTGCGGCCGCACTTGGAGTATTGTGTGCAGTTCTGGTCCCCACATTATAAGAAAGATGTGGAGGGATTGGAGAGGGTACAGAGGAGGTTTACCAGGATGTTGCCTGGTATGGAGGCAGGTCTTATGAAGAGAGGCTGAGGGATTTGAGGTTGTTTTCGTTAGAAAGGAGGCGGCTAAGAAGGGACCTGATCGAAACATATAAGATGATTAGAGGTTTAGATAGGGTGGACAGTGATAGCCTTTTTCCTAGGATGGAAAAAGCTAGCACGAGGGACACAGCTTTAAATTAAGGGGTGATAGTTATAGGACGGATATCAGAGGTAGGTTCTTTACCCAAAGGGTGGTTCGGGAGTGGAATGCCCTGCCTGCAGCAGTTGTAGATGCGCCAAGTTGGTGGCGTTTAAGAGGTTAGTTGATAAGTATATGGAAGAGAAGGGAATGGTTTAGTTTGGAGGGCATTGCTTTTTATATTGGTCGGCGCAACATCGAAGGCCGAAGGGCCTGTTCTGTGCTGTAATGTTCTATGTTCTATAAACATCTACCTTTAAAGGGACCGCACTATCACTATGCCTCATGGGCAAAGTTTTGAAAATGATTATAAGAGATAAGATTTATAATCATCTAGAAAGGAATAATTTGATTATAGATAGTCAACACGGTTTTGAGAACGGTAGGTTGTGCCTCAGAAACTTTATTGAGTTCTTTGAGAAGAACAATGAGGGTAAAGCAGTTGATGTGGTGTATATGGATTTTAGTAAAGCATCTGATAAAGTTCCCCACAGTAGGCTATTGCAGAAAATACAGAGGCATGTGATTGAGGACGATTTAACAGTTTGGATCAGAAATTGGCTAGCTGTAAGAAGACAGAGGATAGTGGTTGATGGGAAATGTCCATTCTGGAGTTCAGTTACTAGTGATGTACCGCAAGGATCTGTTCTGGGGCCACTGCTGTTTGTCAATTTAATAAATGACCTGGATGAGGGCAATAGAGGATTTAGTAAATTTGCGGATGACACTAAAGTTGGTGGAGTTATGAACAGTGTAGAAGGATGTTGCAGGTTACAGAGGAACATAGATAAGCTGCAGAGCTGGGCTGAGAGGTGGCAAATGGAGTTTAATGCAGAAAAGTGTGAGGTGATTCACTTTGGAAGGAGTAACAGGAACAGAGTACTGAGCTAATGGTAAGATACTCGATAGTGTGGATGAGCAGAGATCTTGGTGTCCATGTGCATAGATCCCTGAAAGCTGGCACTCAGGTTGATAGGATTGTTAAGAAGGCACACAGTGTGTTAGCTTTTATTGGTAGAGAGATTGAGTTTGGGAGCCATGAGATCATGTTGCAGCTGCAAAACTCTGGTGTGGCCACAATTGGAGTATTACAAACAGTTCTGTTCACCATATTATAGGAAAGATGTGGAAGTACTGGAAAGGTTGCAGAGGAGATATACCAGGACGTTGGTGGGAAGGTCTCATGAGGAAAGGCTGAGGGACTTGAAGCTATTTTCATCAGACAGAAGAAGGTTAAGATGTAACTTAATAGAAGTATACAAGATGATCAGAGAATTAGACAAAATGGAGAGTGAAAGTCTTTTTCCTCAGATGTGAGGGGTAGTATGAAGGGACTTGGCTTTAAATTGAGGGGTGATAGATATAGGATAGATGTCAGAGATAGATTCTTTACTCAGAGAGAAGTAACAGCATGGAATATCCTGTCTGCAACAGTAATGGCTTGCTAACGTAGCCAAACGGACCATCTAAAATGGCATCTTGTAAAGCACTCTGGGACAATTGGGCAGGAAATTAAACCGACAGGCTGCCGTTTAAAGACAGAGGCAAATAAGCTGCAACCCTGGTGATACGGGTCATCTCCAGGATGAAAGGGACTTTACAGTCACACTGGCTTATTTCATCTCCAGGATAAGAGACTTCCTGGTCACACTGGGTTGTGTACCAGACATAAGGACACCATAAACCCTTATTTAGGAGGGAGGTATGTGACCTTTGTGCCTCCAGCACTTAGACATGGCTATTGAAAACACACCCAGACATTGGTGTGTCAGCACCTGATTGGATTCTTATCAATCAGGAGGATAAAGTCCTGATCGATTGACTGGCAATGGCCAAAAGGGACGTGAAACCAAATGGGATATAAAGGATGCTGCACAAATAGGAATCTCTCTCTCTCTCTCTCTCTGACCCCACAAACAAGCTACAACAATGGTGACCATTGCCAGCAAGAGGAGAGCCACCACACGCGAGAAGGAAGGAAGGAAGAAAGACCAGAGCCAGAGTGCCAACCAGACCAAAGGACCAGACTACACAGATGACTACCGAGACCAGCACACAGATAAAAGCCAATAACTGCTCAGATACTTGCCAGTCACACAAAGTTAAGTCAAGGTCTTGTATTGAACTTGAATTCTAATATTTTCTCTAAGATAACTTATTATTGGTCGGGTGTGTGATTATTGATTGTGTAGGATTAAATAAAGATTGGTTGTACTAATAAGACGTCTACTCAAAGTTATTTATCCATCGTATGAGGGTTAAAACAGACTTTGCAGCAGGTAACACTAACATTACGGGCATTTAAACTGTCACTGGATAAACATATGGATGATATTGGAATAGTGTCAGTTAGATTGGCTTTAGATTGGTTTCACAGGTTGGCACAACATCAAGGGCCAAAGGGCCTGTACTGCACAGTAATGTTCTAGGTTCCAAATTGACACTCCATCTCCTTGCCCAAAGTTCCAAACAAGTTCCAAATTAATCAGATCAAATTACTTGCCCCCCCTAACTGAATCACGAGATTCCTTCTGCGAGGCTTGCTTAGCCTCCACATTCTCTCTCAAATTTGAGAAAATGAGGTCAAGATGGGTTCTCAGGTGTCAACGCATCAACTATTTGGCTGACGTAACCCCTGTGGTAACATGGGATAGTGGTATTATACAAGAGTAGGAAATGTTGGATTGTTTCCTCATTGATGCTCTGAAAATTTGCACTGTCCTTTCTGCCAAAGCATTAGAAGTAGGGTGGTATGAGGCTGTTCAGATGTGTTGGATGCTGTTCATTCTGACAAAGTGCTGAAAGTCTTTGGCGGTCGAAGCGGTGCGTTGTCAAGAAACAATTATCTCTTGTAGGCCGTGAATTCCAAAAAATTGTCACAGCTTGTCTACAGTGACTGTAAGTCATACAACGTATGATCTGCACATCAAACCACTTCAAGCGAGCATCCAAGATCAAAAGGATCAGTGAAATCTAAGGGTGCTGGGCCAATCTGAGGCGTGTAGGCAAAAGGGATTGATGCATTTGACAATGTTGGCAAGAGTTGACCACACCATTTATCTCTTTGTCAAATCTTGGTCAACATCTTCATCTCGGAGTACCCAGGATACGCACTGTATAACTGTTGGAAGAGTGGTTGCCATCCCAGTGGTGGTACTATCACTCGGCTTCCCCATAAAAACACTCAGTCTTCACAGTTGATTTCATCCTACACCTAAAATAGGGCATCTTGTTCAGATTTGTCAAATGTTAGCCTGTCAAAACCATTCTCTTAACTTTGAAAGGACTGGGATCCATTGGTTTCATGTCTTGATGTTAGTCAATAAAATGAATAGAATGCTCAGAAATGCTGCTTAAGAAGGCTACAAACATTTCTTCAGAAGTTACTTTGTTGGCTGCAAGAAAGCATTGAAGTCTTTCGATGTACAGACCACAAATTTCAACCTGCGGATCAAATGGATCGATTTTCCCAAACACTAGCATAGCTGTTTGACTATGAATTGCACAGTAATTTTAACCTTCCTTGTAGGTTTTTTGGGGATTCACCCTTTCCCATTCGGATGTTGGCGCCTTAGTGACTGTAGACCAATTTATTCTCATTACCAATATTGTAGCACGAGATTTCATGCCAACAAAGCCTTGAATCACAGCCGTGATGTATTGGAGGAAAAATAAACTATATACAAACAACTCAGAACGGATGCAAGTGAAATTCCACCAACTCACAGATTTTAAAACATTGCACTCTAACAATCAAAGCCAAAATATAAAATTAACCAGACATTAAGACAAATGGTGGTGGTGGGGGAGGGTACTTGACTGCGAAACAGTGAATTTCATTTTAATAATGAAAGAAACACAAATACCCCAATTAGCTCCTTTTTTGGGTACTTTGCTTTCCTTTCAGTAGCAACCTCAATCACCGAGTCACTTCTTAGAAATGAGCTCATAGTCAAACTCTAATTTTCAGAATATCTTAGTCTCATTTTGGCCAGGGTATATCAAAGGTATAGGCTTCCTACAAACTGCAGAGTTTACCACAAAAATGACGACAATACAAGTGATAAAAGTAGGCAAGGAAAAGCTTCTCAATAACTTTTGTACAAAGTCTAGAGGAATACATGTTCAAGGTCTAGGGCAAGAGATGCACAGGGAATGCTAGGAAGATCTTCCTTACGTAGTGAGTTATAATGATCTAGAACATAGAACATAGAACATAGAACAATACAGCACAGAACAGGCCCTTCGGCCTTCGATGTTGTGCCGACCAAAATAAAAAGCAATGCCCCTCCTAACTAAACCATTCCCTTCTCATCCATATACTTATCAACTAACCTCTTAAACGCCACCAAACTTGGCGCATCTACAACAGCTGCAGGCAGGGCATTCCACTCCCTAATCACTCTTTGAGTAAAGAACCTACCTCTGATATCCGTCCTATAACTCATACCCCTTAATTTAAAGCTGTGTCCCCTCGTGCTAGCTTTCTCCATCCTAGGAAAAAGGCTATCACTGTCCACCCTATCTAAACCTCTAATCATCTTATATGCTTCAATAAGATCCCCTCTTAGCCGCCTCCTTTCTAACGAAAACAACTCAAATCCTTCAACCTCTCTTCATAGGACCTGCCCTCCATACCAGGCAACATCCTAGTAAACCTCCTCTGTACCCTCTCCAATGCCTCCACATCTTTCTTATAATGTGGCGACCAGAACTGCACACAATACTCCAAGTGCGGCCGCACTAGAGTTTTGTACAGCTGCAACATGATGCTGCGGCTCCTAAATTCAATCCCCCTACCAATAAAAGCTAAGACTCCATAAGCCTTCTTAACAACTTTATCCACTTGACTGCCTACTTTCAGGGATCTATTACACATACACCAAGATCCTTCTGTTCCTCAACACTATTAAGAGCCCTACCATTAGCCCTATACTCTACACATTTATTGTTCCTGCCAAAGTGCATTACCTCACACTTTTCCACATTAAACTCCTTTTGCCACCTCTCGGCCCAGCTCTGCAACTTGTCCAAGTCACTCTGTAAACTAAAACACCCCTCTTCACTATCTACCACACCACCAACTTTAGTATCATCTGCAAATTTACTGATCCATCCCTCAATACCCTCATCCAGATCATTTATAAAAATTACACACAGCAGGGGCCCCAAACCAGACCCCTGAGGCACACCACTCGTCACCGAACTCCACGATGAATATCTCCCATCAACCACCACCCTCTGTCTTCTATCTGCCAGCCAATTTCTAATCCAATTAGCTAATCACCCTCTATTCCACACATCTGCATTTTCTGTAGAAGTCTTCCATGGGCCACCTTATCAAACGCCTTACTAAAGTCCATATATACTACATCAACCGCCTTACCCCCATCCACCTCTCTGGTCACTTTCTCAAAAAACTCAATGAGGTTAGTAAGGCATGACCTACCCTTCACGAAACCATGCTGACTATCCCCAATCCATTCATTTCTCTCTAAATAACTATAAATCCTATCCCTAATAATTCTCTCCAATACCTTGCCCACAACAGAAGTAAGACTCACTGGCCTATAATTCCCTGGAAGGTCTCTCTTCCCTTCTTAAACAATGGGACCACATTCGCTATCCTCCAGTCCTCCGGAACCACACCCGTACCAACGAGGACCTGAAGATCAGAGCCAGAGGCTCTGCAATCTCCTCTCTTGCCTCCCAGAGAATCCTAGGGTAAATCCCGTCCGGCCCAGGGGACTTATCCAACTTCAAACCCTCGAGAATTTCTAACACATCCTCCCTATCTACTACAATACTCCCCAATTTGCAACCCTGTACCTCAGTGCTCTCCACAGCTACATTTCCAGCACTCTGCGTGAATACCGAAGAGAAATATCTAGAACTGGTTATGCATCAGAGTGCTGGAAGCAGAGACATTCAACTGAATGGATATCCGTCAGAAATAAACGTGCAGGACCACAGTGATGCAGTAAAGGAATGGGACTGACTAGATCGCTCTACGAGAGCTGATGAGACTTGATGAGCTGAAATGTGTTGTGTTGTAAATGTCTCTGTGACTATGCCATTTTTGGAAGCATTGTGTGTATAAATCAGCTGTTATGATTTCTGTATTACAATAATGACTATTTGAAAAATACTTTATTGAACTCTAAAGCACTTTGGGATGTCCAGTGATTATGAAAGACACCTAAAAAATGTTTTTCTTCTTCTCTGTGCATGTATACATCTTGTATGGACGGCTCATGGAGACAGCTCACTATAAACTTCCGACATTCAATTAGGGACACATAACAAATGCTGGTCTTGCCAGTGATACCTATCTCCCATGAATGAAGATATCTAATAATGTTTAGCAACATGTTGCTAGAATTGAAAAAAGCTTAAACAGAATGAGCTTTTTTCTCTGGAAAGTACGCTTGATAGATAGAGTCTTTATACGTATGATAGAATGTGACAGGATTGAGGCAATAAAACCCATCTCCTCTGTGACTAAGTACAGAAAAAGGGAGCATAAAATAGCAACTAACAGATCATGTAGAACATTTAGGAGCAAGCACTTGGAACATGCTCAAACAATGATTGTTTAAAGTAATTAACAGACACATTTACAAGAAGGTTTAATGAATACATGAGGAAGAGAATAGAGAGTTATTGAGGAAGTGTGGGAAGGGGTAATGAAAGTGGAATGAGACTCATGTGGAGTATAAACGTTGTGTATGAATCAGTTCAATAGCATGACTTCTTTCTAACCTGCCAGTGTTCAAAATATGTGGAGGTGTCATGTAAATTCACCCTCAAAACTCCAAAATACTCAAAATATGAGAGATAAATTGATCCCATAAATAGAACATAGAACATTACAGCACAGATCAGGCCCTTCGGCCTTCGATGTTGTGCCGACCAATATAAAAAGCAATGCCCCTCCAAACTAAACCATTCCCTTCTCTTCCATATACTTATCAACTAACCTCTTAAACGCCACCAAACTTGGCGCCTCTACAACTGCTGCAGGCAGGGCATTCCACTCCCGAACCACCCTTTGGGTAAAGAACCTACCTCTGATATCCGTCCTATAACTATCACCCCTTAATTTAAAGCTGTGTACCCTCGTGCTAGCTTTCTCCATCCTAGGAAAAAGGCTATCACTGTCCACCCAATCTAAACCTCTAATCATCTTATATGCTTCAATAAGATCCCCTCTTAGCCGCCTCCTTTCTAACGAAAACAACCTCAAATCCCTCAGCCTCTCCTCATAAGACCTGCCCTCCATACCAGGCAACATCCTGGTAAACATCCTGGTATAAATAGGAGAGACAAAATTTGAGGAGCTGCTCCTCCTCCAATCACAGATTCTGCCTTCCCTTTGCTGACTACTCCAGTTCTTCCAATCGTTCTTTAAGAGACAGAATTGATGCCCGGAGGCTCAGCAACGGCAGGAGGAAGATAACTTGACTGGAGAAGCTAGACTGTTATTCTGACTGGTCCTGCTGACACCATCATCAATCATTTAGAGAGAGGAGGTCTTTTAGAAGGTAGGTAAAAAAGGACTTCTGCCATCAGTAAAACTGACTCTCAAATTTAGATCCCCCAAAATCCTGACTTGAACTTCCAAATTTTGGGCCGCTAAATCTTCCACATCCCAATTCAGGACAATCAAACTTCAGAATTCACAAAATCACAGATGAACATGGCCATTCAATCCATGATTCAAATCCAGATTCAAACCTAACAAAATGTAGACTGAGCTCACAGAATATAGTCCCAGCCTGGACTTGGACTGCTCAATACCTAGAACTTTCAAAACCCAGATCCCCAAAACCCACATTCATAGCACAGAAACCCGAACCTGGCTGCCACAAAATACAGTCCCAGAGTGCCCATTTCGTGGATATGGATCACCCAGCAAAACCATTGAACCTCAAAATGAGATACAAAGAACAAAGAACAAAACAACACAGGAAACAGGCCCTTCGGCCCAACGAGCCCGCGCCGTCACCTTGAAGTTCCCACTTCTACCCGCGATCCCTGTCCATGTTTATAGATCTATGGATTAAAAACCAAATTTGAGACAACTTAGGGAGAATTTGTTTTGCCAATTAGCCTAAGAGTACATCTTTGGGATGTGAGAGGAAACCGGAGCACCCGGAGAAAACCCACACAAGCACGGGGAAAATGCACAAACTCCCACAGAAACGGGCCCAAATCCATGTATCTGCACAGCACAGCGATAGTCACTGAGCTGTCGTGTTGCCCATCAAATGGTCCAGGTCAAGCGTACACTAACGATGTGAAACAGTAGGATACTCTTGAAAAAGGTCCAAGAGCAGTCCTCTCACGACCCGTCGCGTGTATGCCCCTAGTTAGACAAGGTGGACCAAAGCATCTGTAGGATAAAAACAAGTACATCAATATCATCATCTATTTACACACTTTCCAGGGACTCCCAAGGCTCATGATCCCTATTTTAAATCAGTTTTCTATACCCCTCCATTCCCATTCTGTTCATGTGCCCATCTAAGTATTTATTAAATAACTCCAGAGTACCTGCCTCCACCACTTTATTTGGCAGTGCATTCCATACCCCCACCACCCTCTGTGTGAAAAAACTCCCTGTAGCATCCAAATTATACCTTACCCCCCCTCACCCTAAGCCCGTGACCCCTCATGCTATTTCAGTCCATCCTAGGAAAAAGCTTAGCCCTGTTTACTCTATCTATCCTCTTCAAAATCTTGTACACCTCTATCAGATCTCCTCTAAGTCTACATCTTTCTAAGGAAAACAGTCTCAATTTTCCTAATCTCTCCTCGTAACTCAGACCTTCCATACCAGGCAGCATCCTGGTAAACCTCCTCTGCACTCTCTCCAGAGTCTCCACGTCCTTCCTGTAGTAAGGCGACCAGAACTGGACACAGTATTCCAGATGCTAGAACTCCAAACCCAGATCCCAAACCATCAAATCCTGAACATCCAAAACTCAAACAAAATGCACTGCAGCAAATCACCAAAGATCCTTCGGCATCATCTTCCAAACCCAGGGCCACTTCCTCCTAAAAGGGCAAGGGCAGCAGGTACATGGGGACACCATCCCTCCAAGTCACTCACCAATCCCAACTTGGAAATGTATCGCTGTTCCTTCGCAGTCACTGGGTCAAAATCCTGGAATTCCCTTCCTAATGGCATTGTGAATCAATCCACAGAACACGGACTGCAGCGATTCAGGGTGGCAGCTCACCCACCACCTTCTCAAGGGCAAGTGGGGATGGGCAATAAATGCTGGGCAGCCAGCGACACCCATGCCTATCTATGGATAAAGAAAGACAATGAACTTATTTTGTTCTTTCATTTAAACTCATCTGATTAATTCTCCATAATCTGAAAGCGTACATAGTGGGGCTCCTTCAGTATTGGCAAAGCACATCCTAGCTAAGTTCACAACTAAATCAATTTACAGCAAACCTGGAGTGGTAAATTAGTGTAAACAATTTCTACCCCTTCTCGTGTAATCGTAACAATATCGAAATATGTCTGAATGATTGTGAATTTTGCTTTACTTTGTCTTCGCTCAATGTTCTCTTTGCTTCAATTTCGCGACACTGTCTTCTCCTAGATCTGTTTGTGACATTAGTAGAGCACACTTACCAGAACCAGCAACTGGTGCGCCTGTCAATGCAATCTCTAATATTTCTGGCAAGGTATAAACTGAATACACAGGTTGCAGAAATCTTATCTTCACAATAGGTTGCATTCCTTGAAAGTATGTAGAAAGAGCAGCTTTTGCATTATTTGTCTATTATGTGAACAGAAAAGGGAAAAGAAATGATTAAGACAACGAGTTACAAATTATGAGTTGAACTGAAATCAAATGCAACTTAAATCAAATGCAGCAGAGTATTAGATCTCATGTGGAATTCATCATAGGTAATATAGACAGTAAACATAGGTGGCAAACATAGCAGTGGCCAGAGCTAATATAGTGCAGGAGAGGACAGCCATCCAGTGCAGGAAGAGGGACAATGATCTTTTCCGTTCTCATCACTCTCAATAGACACACAAACACACCCCCACACACACACACAAAAACAAACACACCCCCATCACACATCTGCAAGGATCTCATGCACTGTGAACTCAAAGGCTGCCACTACTTGCTCTCCCAGACACATTTTCAATTTCCTATGAGCATTGTTCACATACCTTGTTGGTCTGACTCACCATCCTCACAAGCCAGACATTCTTACGATCTGCCCTGACATGTCCTGCTTACACTCTTTCCATCTGTTCATACAGGTTATCTCAAGAAAAGTGAGATCATAAACGGACTTGGATGGAACCATTCAGTTAACTGGGAAGGACACCCATCCCTCCTGGGCTGATAGTGATAAACCAAGTGAGGATTGAGTACTGCAATGTTCATCAGACAATAACGCTGTGAGTCACGACTCATGTTTCTCAGGCACTTGCTATGCACTAATGAGCTTGCTTTCACAAGTACATCTGGGAAGTAGCCAAGGAAATCCATCAGCCATGTCTTCCACTCCAGCCCCGAGAACAGCATACAGAAGGGGCTCATGGACCCAGAAATTGAATAACCATCATAATGTTCACTCACATCCTCTACTGTTACAGGAACACACATCTCAATGAGAGTTCTAGAGTAGCATCTTGTGAGTATATTATAATGTCAGATCACATCAGGCAAAGACAGGAACATCCCATTGTGCCAACGCTTTGAAGATTGCTTGGAGGCCAGAAATCTGCTGAATCCCAGTCAAATGACAAGCTTTTGGATTCGGTCATACCTTGGTTGTTGGAGCTTGAAAGGCAAACTCACAAAAAATAAAGATGGAATGCCCAGTATACACCTTGCATTGAAATACGGCATGAAGGAGTCCATCTGCCTGAAGTCTGATGCGATTGTACTGGCACACCAATGCAAAAGCATAGGTAGCGTGCCGGCCACTACGGAGACCTCTATACTGCACAGCGACAGGACATGCCCTTCATGGTGCAGGCACTTAGTGGGATCCATCAGTACCAATACCAGAGGATGGCAGGACTTCTCAACTTTACTCAAGCTGCCCCTCAAAGGAGGAAGTCAGTATCTGCAGCATCCACAGCAAGAAAGTTGGCTGTTCGGGGAAGGGGAAAAGGGGTGGGGGGCATTGGAATTGGAACGTTGGTAGTGCGCAGGCCAAACTGGAAGTATCAATGCCTTGTTGGATCGTGAGGCTGGCCAGCAATCAGGAGGCTGGGAAAAAGGGGCCACTGTGCATGTGGCAATCTCTTCGCTTTCAGATCAGTACATGCACAGTTGGCTATGTGCACAATCGGCTATGTGCACAATCTATCCAATCTCTGCTCACAGCTACACTTTTTTAGCCCTGGCAACATTCTTGTAAAGCTCCTGTTACGGGCTGTTACGATTGTTTGCTTGTTGTATTTAAAACTATTATTCCCCCAAAATAGCCAAAGTCACAGAGTGGTTCAAGACGATTTATTAAAGAAAACTATAGCTGTAGCACTCCAAATGAAATAATTCAGACCAGAATTCTATGTATCGAGAAATACATAGGCAATTAAAGTCTTAGCTTCAATTACAAGTAAATATCATATACCAATACAAGCATAGTAGTTATCTCCATCCAATCATAAAAAGTTATATTGTACAAACGTATCAATCACAATCACATTACACTTGTTTAATTGTAATATCAAATTAACATAAGGAGGATGAGGGGACATTCTTCCAATCGACGCTACGCTGCTGGCCTCTCCAGCAGGAATAGGCCCGCCCACAGCATGATTCATGCTAGTGCACTCGGCAGTAGACAGAGCACGGGAGGTTCTTTTTTTAAATTCCTGCTGAAAAAACCTGCTTGATTTACTCCAGTTTTTACGCAAATATGACAAATTACAATTTTTTTTGGAAGAATCGCCCCTCATCCCCCTTATGTTAATTTGATATTATAATTAAACAAGTGTAATGTGATTGAGATTGGTTTTAAAATGGATTGGATGTCAAAAGTTGCAGCGGGACACAGACATGATGCAAGACTGGGCGGAGAAGTGGCAGATGGACTTCAACGCGGATAAATGTGTAGTGGTCCATTTTGGCAGGAATAATGGGATGAAGGAGTACAATATCAGGGGTAGGAGTATCAGCTGTGTTGCAGAGCAGAAGGATCTTGGGGTCCGGGTCCATAGGACTCTTACATCAGCCTTGCAGGTGGATGAAGTGGTCAAGAAGGCGAACGGTGTACTGGCCTTCATTAATCGAGGAATTGAGTTTAGGAGTCAGGAGGTAATGATGCAGGTCTATAAGGCCCTTGTCAGACCCCAGTTGGAGTACTGTGCGCAGTTCTGGTTGCCTCACTATAGGAAGGATGTAGAGGCTATTGAGAGAGTGCAGAGGAGATTTACAAAGATGCTGCCTGGATTGGGAGGCAGGCCTTATGAAGATAGGTTGAGGGAGCTGGGACTCTTCTCACTGGAAAGACGTAAGTTGAGAGGCGATCTGATAGAGGTTTATAAAATGTTGAGAGGGATAGATAGGGTGGATTCGCAGAAGCTATTTCCCCGAGCTGAAATGGTCACTACGAGAGGACACAGATTTAAGGTGCAGGGAAGCAAATACAGAGGGGATGTTAGAGGTAAGTTTTTCACTCAGAGGGTGGTGAGTGAATGGAATCGGCTGCCATCGGAGGTGATAGAGGTGAACTCGCTGGGGTCTTTTAAAAGTCTTCTGGATGAGTATATGGGAGCAAATGGGATACGGGGTTATAGATAGGTCTGTGGATTGGTAGATGTAGATGTGATCGGTGCAACCCGTGGGCCGAAGGGCCTGTTTGAGCTTTAGTGTTCTATGTTCTAAAAACTGTACTTTTTATGACTGGATAGAGAACTCCTATTCTTGTATTGGTATAAGATAACTACTTGTAATAGAAGCTAAGACTTTAATTGCCTATGTATTTCTCAATACATAGGACTCTGAACGGTCTGAATGATTTCATTCAGAATGCTATAGCTATAGTTTTCTTTAATAAATCATCTTGAACTACTGCGACTTTGTCTGGCTACTTAAAGGGAATAGTTTTAAATTCAACAAGCAAAACATCATAAAAGCTCTTAACAGGAGCTTTACAAGAATGTTGCCCGGGCTAGAAAAGTGTAGCTGTGAGCAGTGATTAGATAGGTTAGGGTTATTTTCCTTGGAACAGAGAAGGTTAAAGGGTTACTTGATAGAGATATACAAAATTGAGAGGGGAAGAGATAGACAGGATAAAATTGTTTTCCTTTAGTGAAGAATTCTAGAACTAGGGAACACAGGTTCAAGTTAAGTGGCAGTCAAGTCTAGATGGGATATGAGGGAGAACTTTTTTATACAAAGTGTGATGGGTGGCTGGAATTTATTGCCCAAGTTGGTGTGGAGGCAAAGACTCTAAAGTCTTTGAAAAAGTACATGCATCTGCACCATAGATACTATAAGCCATAGGGACAAGAACTAGGTGCAAGAATGTCAGATAAGAAAGGGCACCTCGGTGTCCTCAAGGTGGCATGGAAAACATGAGCAAAATGGCCTCCTTGTGCGTTTAACATTTTTTTGGTTCTATGCGTCACTTCTAGACTTGACTGCTTCAATGCTCACCTGGTACAAAGAACAAAACAGCACAGGAAACAGGCCCTTTGGCCCAACGAGCCTGCGCCACCACCCCAATGTTCCCACCTCTACCCGTGATCCCTATATTTATAGATCTATGGATTAAAAACCAAATTTGAGACAATTTAGGGAGAATTTGTTTTGCCAATTAGCCTAAGAGCACATCTTTGGGATGTGGGAGGAAACCGGAGAAAACCCACACAAGCATGGGGAGAATGCGCAAACTCCCACAGACACAGGCCCAAATCCATGTATCTGCACAGCACAGCGATAGTCACTGAGCTGTCGTGTTGCCCATCGAATGGTCCAGGTCAAGCGTACACTAACAATGTGAAGCACTGGGATACTCTCGAAAAAATCCAAGAGCAGCTCTCTCACGACCCATCACGTGTATGCCCCTTGTTAGACAACAAGGTGGACCAAAGCACCTGTAGGATAAAAACAAGTACATCAATATCATCATCTATTTACACACTTCCCAGGGACTCCCAAGGCTCAGGATCCCTATTTTAAATCAGTTTTCTATACCCCTCCATTCCCATTCTGTTCATGTGCCCATCTAAGTATTTCTTTAATAACTCCAGAGTACCTGCCTCCACCACTTTACTTGGCAGCGCATTCCATACCCCCACCACCCTCTGTGTGAAAAAACTCCCTCTAGCATCCAAATTATACCTTACCCCCCTCACCCTAAGCCCGTGACCCCTCGTGCTATTCGAGTCATAGAGCATAGAACATTACAGCGCAGAACAGGCCCTTTGGCCTTCGATGTTGCGCCGACCAATTAAGCAAAAGCAATGACCCTCTAACCTAAACCATTCCCTTTCCATCCATAAACCTATCCACGGACCTCTTAAACACCCCCAAACTTGGCGCATCTACAACCGCAGCAGACAGGGCATTCCATAACCGTACCACCCTTTGGGTAAAGAACCTACCTCTGACATCCATCCTATAACTACCACCCCTTAATTTAAAGCTATGTCCCCTCGTGCTAGCTTTCTCCATCCTAGGAAAAAGGCTATCACTGTCCACCCTATCTAAACCTCTAATCATCTTATATGTTTCAATAAGGTCTCCTCTTAGCCGCCTTCTTTCTAACGAAAACAACCTCAAATCCCTCAGCCTCTCTTCATAAGACCTGCCCTCCATACCAGGCAACATCCTGGTAAACCTCCTCTGTACCCTCTCCAATGCCTCCACATCTTTCTTATAATGTGGGGACCAGAACTGCACACAATACTCCAAGTGCAGTCGCACTAGAGTTTTGTACAGTTGCAACATGACGTTGCGGCTCCGAAATTCAATCCCCCTACCAATAAAAGCTAAGACTCCGTATGCCTTCTTAACAACCTTATCGACTTGATTGCCAACTTTCAGGGATCTATGCACATATACACCAAGATCCCTCTGTTCATCAACACTATTAAGAGTCCTACCATTAGCCCTATACTCTACACATTTGTTATTCCTGCCAAAGTGAATTACCTCACACTTTTCCACATTAAACTCCATTTGCCACCTCTCTGCCCAGCTCTGCAACTTGTCCAAGTCTCTCTGCAAACTATAACACCCCTCTTCACTATCTACCACTCCTCCGACTTTGGTGTCATCCGCAAATTTACTAATCCATCCTTCAATACCCTCATCCAGATCATTTATAAAAATTACAAACAGCAGGGGCCCCAAAACAGACCCCTGAGGTACACCACTTGTAACCGAACTCCATGATGAATAATTTCCATCAACCACCACCCTCTGTCTTCTATCAGCTAGCCAATTCCTGATCCAATTAGCTAAATCACCCTCAATCCCATACATCTGCATTTTCTGCAGAAGCCTTCCGTGTGCCACCTTATTGAACGCCTTATTAAAGTCCACATAAACCACGTCAACTGCCTTACCCCCATCCACCTCTTGGGTCACTTTTTCAAAAAACTCAATAAGGTTAGTAAGGCACGACTTACCCTTCACAAAACCATGCTGATTATCCCCAATCAATTCGTTTCTCTCTAAATAACTATAAATCCTATCCCTAATAATTCTTTCCAATATTTTGCCCACAACAGAAGGAAGACTCACTGGTCTATAATTCCCAGGAAAGTCTCTCTTCCCCTTCTTGAACAACGGGACCACATTCGCTATCCTCCAGTCTTCCGGCACTATACCCGCAACCAACGACGACCTGAAGATCACAGCCAGAGGCTCTGCAGTCGCCTCTCTTGCCTCCCAGAGAATCCTAGGGTAAATCCCATCCGGCCCAGGGGACTTATCTATCTTCAAACCCTCAATATCTAGCACATCCTCCTTATCTACTTCAATACTTTCCAGTTTACAACCCTATATCCCAGTGTTCTCCACATCTACATTTACGTCTCCCTGCGTGAATACCGAAGAGAAATATTTGTTCAGTGCCTCTCCAATCTCTTCAGGCTCCATGCATAACTTCCCACTGCTGTCTCTGACTGGCCCTAACCTTGCCCTAACCAATCTTCTATTCTTAACATATCTAAAGAAAGCTTTAGGATTCTCCTTGATCCTATCAGCCAAAGTCTTCTTGTTTCCTCTTTTAGCTCTTCTCAACTCACTCTTTAGCTCCCTCCTGGCTAATCTATAGCTTTCCAGTGTACTACCTGAGCCTTCTAGCCTCATCCTGACATAAGCCTCCTTTTTCCTTTTAACCAGCGAATTAACTTTTTTAGTACACCATGGTTCCCTTACTCAACCATTTCCTCCTTGCCTGACAGGGACATACTTATTCAAGGAGCAGCTACTGCGAGTCCTTGATAAGCTCCACATTTCAAATGTTCCCAGTCCCTGTAGTTTCCAGTCCAACCTATGCACCCTAATTCTCTCCTGATGGCCTCATAATTACCATTCCCCCAGCTATAACTACTGCCCCCAGCTTCATGCCTATCCCTATCCACCAAGGTGAACGTAACTGAATTGTGGTCACTATCACCAATATGTTCACCAACTTCCAAGTCTAACACCCATTGCCCAGCACCAAATCCAATGTAGCCTCACCTCTAGTTGGCCTGTCTATATACTGAGTCAAAAAACCTTCCTGCACACTTTGTATAAAAACTGACCCCTCTAACGAGCTAGAGCTATAGCTATTCCAATCAATATTAGTAAAGTTAAAGTCCCACATAACAATTACCCTATTACTTTCACTCCTGACCAGAATCGACTTTGCAATCCTTTCCTCTACCTCTCTAGAACTTTTAGGAGGTCTATAAAAGACTCCCAACAGGGTGACCTCTCCTCTCCTATTTCTAATCTCAGCCCATACTACCTCAACAGACAAGTCCTCATCAAACTTCCTTTCTGTCACTGTGATACAGTCTTTGACTAATAATGCCACTCCTCCCCCCCTTCTACCTCCTTCTCTACTCTGACTGAAGCATTTGAACCCCGGAACCTGCAACAACCATTCCTGTCCCTGCTCTATCCATGTCTCTGAAATGGCCACAACATCGAAGTTCCAGGTACTGATCCAAGCTGCAAGTTCATCCACCTTATTGCGAATACTTCTTGCATTAAAGTTTACGCATTTCAAACCATGCTCTACTCCACCCATATGACGCTGTGCTTTACAGTCCTCATCTACAGACCCCCCTATTCTCGTCCCTCTTAACATCCAAGCTACTCAGGATCCCACCCCGCCTCTCAATCAGCTTAAACCCCCCTGCATAGCCTTTGCAAATTTTCCCCCCAAGATATTGGTTCCCCTCTGGTTCAGGTGTAGACCATCTCTCTTGTAGAGGGCCCACCTACCCCAGAAGGAGCCCCAATTGTTCAAGAACCTGAACCCCTCCCTCGTGCACCATCCCCATAGCCACGAGTTCAAACATTCCCTCTCTCTGTTCTTCTCTAAACTATCCCGTGGCACGGACAAGAGTCCAGAGATAACCTGTTTGTTTTGGCCCTAAGTTTCCACCCCAACTCCATAAATTTCTGTTTAATATCACCTTCCCTTGTCCTACCTACATCATGTGTCCCTACATGAACAATGACTTGGGGCTGACTTCCCTCTCCCTTAAGAATGTTGAACACCCGCTCTGAGACGTCCCGGACCCCGGCCCCTGGGAGGCAACACACCAGCCCAGAGTCCCGTTCATTACTATTTACTCTCCCATCTGTCCCCCTAACTATGGAGTCTCCAATTACCAGGCCCGATCTTTCATTTCCCCTACCCACCTGAGCATTCACAGCAGGCTCACCCCCAGAGACCTGCTCCCTTTGGCTATCTCCAGTAGATTCCTCCTCAACTGTAGCCTCCAGGACAGAAAACTTATTTTGGAGGGGAACAGCCCTGGGGGATTGTCTCCCCGATTGCTTCTTACTAGTCCATCCTAGAAAAAAAGCTTAACCCTGTTTACTCTATCTATACCCCTCATAATCTTGTACACCTCTATTAGATCTCCTCTAAATCTACGTCTTTCAAAGGAAAACAGTCCCAATTTGCCTAACCTCTCCTCGTAACTCAGACCTTCCTTACCAGGCAGCATCCTGGTAAACCTCCTCTGCACTCTCTCCAGACTCTCCACGTCCCTCCAGTAGTAAGGCGAACAGAACTGGACGCAGTATTCCAAATGAGGTCTAACCAACGTTTTATATAACTGCAGCATTAAAGGCCAGCTCTTGTACTCTATACCCCTTCCTATAAAGGCTAGCTTACTATATGCTTTCTTCACAACCTTCTCCACTTGCTCTGCCACCTTCAGAGACTTGTTCACCTGCACCCCCAGGTCCCTTTGCATTTCTATATTCTTAATAGATCTACCCTTTATCATATACCTCCCCCCTACATTCTTTCTCCCGAAATGCATCACCTCACATTTATCAGGATTGAATTCCATCTGCCAACTATCTGCCCAAGCTACCAGCCTACGTCCTGCTGCATCGCCTTACAATGCTCCTCACTATCTACAAGTCCAGCCATCTTTGTATCGCCTGCAAACTTGCTGATCACTCCACTTACTCCCCTTTTATCTTTTTGTCACATTCAAAACTAATCTGCTCTTATTTTAACTCGTGCATTTGCCCATCACCCTGTGTTTCATGGCCTGCATGGCATCTTGGTTCATTTCACTTTTACAATTCGTATCCTCTTATAATCCTGTGAATCTCTGCTTTTCTCCAATTCCACCTCTTGGACTTCCCCTTTGTCAATTGCCTCACTATTGGCAACTTTGTTTTTGGTTGCCTATGCCCTAAGTCCTGTAATTCCTTCCTCAAAATTCTTCACTTCTCTAGCTCTCCCTCTCCTCATTTGAAATGTTTGCTTAACGCTTTTACTAAGTTGTCGATCATCTGTCCTAATACTTCCGTGCGTGGTTCAGTGTCAATTTTCTTTTATAATACCCCAGTGAGCTTCATGGGTGTATATGATTATGTTTAAAGGACTATATAAATGCAATTTAATTTTTTTTGTTGATGTACTACAATAAAAAAAAGTCCACAGTACCTCATTTTCACAGCTTAAATGTATCTGAAGGAAATAAGGGAAAGCATAGTAACGCTGAAAGTAAAAAAGAGTTTAATTAAATTGTGCAAGCTACACCACACTAGTAGATAGTTGATTTTATTATAAATACACACTTATCCAGATACATGTACGTGCGAGTGTACTAAGTTCAAAATCTCAAAACCAATCTGTACACATTAACTTTACTTGAATTTAGTAAAGGCTGCTGAAAATAAAAAAGTTGGATTGTGTGTTTAAGTAAGTAGACAAAACCAAACCAAAATTTCTTGGTGGGCCGATTCTTTGTATATTCCACTTATTTTAGTTAAAACAATTCAATTTTACAGAGGCCAGGATTTTCTGGCTTCGCCACGATGAGTCCCATTATAGGAGATACAGCAGCCCAGCCCAAAGCCCATTGAGGCCTGATAATCCTGGCAGCGGGCAGGAACGGAAAATCTTGCCTAGAAAATTTTTGTTCTAGTATGTTCCAGAAAGTATTTGCCTTGAAAGTTTTGTTCTTGACTATGTTTTCTTAAAAAGAATTTGATACAGTAACCATATTTAAGTGTTGGTCTTTGAGTTTCTTTAAAATTCAGAGGTTGTCTGATATATGTGATGCCACCCCATTTAGTTGTAAACCTTGGGGAACAAACAAAAAATATTCTTTGACACATACTCAGTCAGGCTTTTAATTGAGAAAACTGCTGAGTAAACTTTCATCAAGATTTGGAAGGTTAGTATGCACAAGGACAGGTAGAAATTACACTATTTAAGTCAAGCAAGATGATCTACTGATGTAAGGAAACACAGCATGTTCATATTTTTGTTTACCATATAGAATAAAAATGTGCTATCTCAAATAATGCTCTGTATGTTCACTTTCTGTCTATAAAATAAGACAGCTTAATGATTCATATCTAATATTATTGCACCTAATGTTTTCTATGTCTCCTCACAAGAACTTGGAAGATGAACATATATGTTCCTTTGGTCATTCATGATAAGCATAATTTGGCTGCACTCAACCACCCCAAACTTCCAACATAAAAAAAAAATCACCTACAATTAGATGTGATTCTGTAATTGGGCAGCACTTGATGAATGACTTCAAGGTCATCATTTATTTCTAACGTACGAGAGATCATCGACTACATTTGTATGGCCATTAGAACTCCCTGGGACAAGTAGTATTTGCAAACTGCAAGTGCTTTCACTTACAACTACAGGCAAAGGAGCATCTTCATCAATATAGTCCCACTGTCAGAAATCCAATAGCTGCTTGGAATGTAGACCAAAACCTGCCAGCCTCCCCAATATGCTACCCCTCAGCCTATGTTCTCTGTTGCAAAGAAGCGCTTTGTCAAACATTTGAGAGTGATTACTAACCAACCATATCTTCAGTCTCTTCATCCAAGTCATTAACATAAATTGTAAAAGGTTGAGAGTGTGGGGATTGAGTGTGTGGGGATTGAGTATGCGGGGATTGCTTTAAGCACACCAGGAAAATTTTAAATGTGCCAGGATATCTTTGCGTTTGCTATCAAATTTGATAAAAAATTCATTCCAAATTGGAAGTATTGAAAATATTGGAAGATTATAACTGAAGCCGTTGATTACACATGAAAGCAAAGCTGATGTCAATTTCTTTGGGTAGAGAATCCAAGGAATTCATTACCACTTCTCCTATACTACTTCTTTACTTATATCATTATTTTTTAAGTTGTTAATTCTCATTAAACACTTGACTCACCCTTATTTCTGGAATTTATATTTTTGACCATGAAGACTGTTACTAAGTATTTAATAAAACACCAGTGCTATTTCCTTATACATTCTCATAATTTCTCCTGTCTCCGCATCTGAGGGACCCAAATACACCTTCAATAAATGTTTTATATACCAACAGATGTAACAGTGTAATGTGAACTGTTAGAATGTTTCCCCATTATAAATTGTTTACAATTTTATAATCAATCCATCCATAAACAAAATCCATTAAAATATAAACAGAAAAGCAATGACATGAAATTTGTTGATAAGTACACACTGTTGTAACCTTTTGATTAATTTACAGCTAGACATTTTAGTTCAGTTCTGTGAATTGGTACGTACATACTTACCTCAGACCCATCGAAAGGGTCAATACCCTGATCCGTTAAATTTTGAAACACACGGTCAAGGTTAAAACTTGGAGTTTGCTGAAGGATGGTCTCTGAGAATTGATCACGGTCAGCGTAGGTACTCAGTTTTACGCGCCATGCACATTTGTAGGCCAAACAAATTGGCCAAAACAGAAGACCAAGAAATTTAAGCATAGCAGCATACACAACGTGAACTGGGTAACCTGAATCCTGCAACTGAACAGAAATTTAAAATGATATTCAAACTCAAAAAGAGAACAACTGACATTCATATCCTTGGAAAGTGCTCTGTTGTAAAGAAAATGTTAGGGTTTATCATGTTATTCAGTGAAGCAGGTTTATGCAGGCTGCGTGTGTTTGTGACACTAATTTAAATAAACTGAGGATAATTCGGCTGCAAGGTTTAGAATACCAAAGGATTTGCGTGAAAGATTGGCATTTGAAATGAATATGGAAAATTTGAATGTTATACAAGGCATGGGTAGAAATTTGTCTTAGGAAATAAAGAAGGTTGTTGTCTTTAGTTCAAAGGGAAGTAAAAAGTATCTTATAAATGGGAAAAGTTAATAAGTTTAAATGACAAAGTTATTACGTTCTATGTTACCTGACAGTAGCAGCCAAAAGGAAAACATAAAAGATGACGTTTTCCAGTCCCGAAACCAGAAAATCCCACCAAGGTCAATGGATCTTTCTGTGGTTTGCCCCTCTTTGGCTATGATTCCCAGGAATTCTACGAACAGGAAAATTCACCCCAAAACATTTTTATTTCATGGAATAGATAAATGTCAAAGAAAAGTAAATGGGAAAAGGTAAAAGAGGGAAAAAAAAAATTAAAAGGAGGTTGGGAACTGTGTTGTGGAGACTTCTTGGAGTGTGCTTGATACTAGGAGGGAACTGTGAAAAGTAGCAAAATGAAAGAGTTTTCAACTACTCAAAAGAATTTGTGGTTTGGCAAAGTGTAACTAGTGGGTGCCACAGGGTTCAGTCCTTGTGCATCAACTATTTACAATCTATATTAATGACTTGGATACAGGGATAGAAAACGGTCACTAAAAAGTGAAAAGAGCAACGGTAAATAGCCAAATTTGCAGATGACACTAAAATAATGGCAACAATAAGTTGTGACAGTGAAATTAAAAAAAAATTACACATGGATAGGTTAAGTGAATGGGGCAAAATTTGGCAGATAGAGTTTAACACGGATAAGTGTGGGGTAGGAAAAATACAAAAGCAGGTTATCTAAATGGATAGGAACATTGGAGTGTTTGGTGCAGAGGGATCTCTGAATCCCTTTAGATGTGAAGAGACGGACGGCATGGTGGCACAGTGGTTAGCGCTTCCACCTCAGCTCCAGGGACCTGGGTTCGATTCCCAGCTTGGGTCTGTGTGGAGTTTGCATTTTCTGCCTGTGCCTGTATGGGTTTTCTTCCACATTTCAAAGATGTGCCGGTTAGATGCATTGTCTATGCTAAATTACTTAGTGTCCTGGAATACATAGGTTAAAGGGATTAGTGGGGTAAAAATGCCAGGTTAAGGAGTGGGGCTGGGTGGGATTGTTGTCAGTGCAGACTTGATGGGCCAAATGGCCTCCTCCTGCACTGTACGGTTTCTATGATTCTATTAGTCCTTGTGCATGAATCACAGCAAATTACTATGGAGCTATTGGGGCTGTTTTCCTTAGAAAGACTTAGTCTTAGAAGAGATTTAACAGAGGTGTACAAGATTATGAGGGGTATAGATCAAGTAAACAGAGTTAGGCTTTTTGCTAGGACGGACTCAAATAGCACGAGGGGTCACGGGCTTAAGATGAGGGCAGTAAGGTATAATTTAGACGCGAGAGAGAGTTTTTTCTACACAAAGAGTGGTGGGGGTATGGAACGCGCTGCCAAGTGGTGGAGGCGGCACTCTGGAATTATTTAAGAGATACTTACATGGGCACATGAACAGAATGGGAATGGAGAGGGGTATAGAAAACTGATTTAAAATAGGGATCATGAGCCTTGGGAGTTCCCTGGCAAGTGTGTAAATAGTCGATGATATTGATGTATTTGTTTTATCCTACAGGTACTTTGGTCCGTCTTGTTGTCTAACAAGGGGCATATACGCGATGGGTCATGAGAGGGCTGCTCTTGGATTTTTGGAAATCATGCAAATCAATTAAAATATTCATGCAAGTTTTGGAAATCATGCAAATCAATTAAAAGATTCAGTCTGTAAAACATTGATTATTGTTAAAAGAAAGACATACTATTGTCTTTCTGTCTTGTACTAATTTGGATAATTTGCAAGAATACCAAGTTTAAAGGGAACAATTTATACTTCACGCATTATTAAAGTGCTTCAAAATGAAAACAAGCACAAACTTGGTTTAATACATACTCAGAAATTCAATACATACTTACCTGTTCTGAACTTACCAGTGAGTAGACAGTACTGTTGCCTCACAGCATCAGGGGATCCATGTTCAATTCCAGCTTTGAGTGACTGTGTGGAGTTAGTACGTTCTCCCCATATCTAAGTTGACTTCCTCCAGGTGCTCCAGTTTCTTCCCATAGTCCAAATATGTGCAGTTTAGGTGGATTGGCCATATTAAATTGCCCCCGAGTATCAGGGGATAGTAGGTAAATGCTTAGGGATTATGGGGTTAGGGCCTGGGATTGTTATTGGTGCAGGCTTGTTGGGCTGAATGGCTTCTTTCTGCACTGTACGGCTTCTATAATTCCGGAATTATGTTGTTGCTATCAAAGATTTAGAGAACATTTATAGAGATACGCATACTTATAAAGAAATAAATCTGCTGGATGTTTGCAGACAGGCACGATCAGTTCTTATGTAAATATTTAAAATACTTGAGTAAATAGTTAGTCTTTACGTCAATTTTACTCAGTTTGTCACTTCTGCTTTGAAAATTGAAGGATGAGGTTTAAGTGTCACTGCAGAGCTGAACACATATTCCAAGTTGACATTAATGATTCATTTGTTTGTATGGTTATATCCCATTTATGTCAGATTTCAGGCAGTTTAGTGGACAGAAACAGTTTGATGAGGTCAAATGTCAAATCCTTAGCTCCTAGAAGTCAGAAGAAACCAGTATATTTGCTGGTTAGACGATAGGCATAAAATGAAGACATGGGTGATTTTTACTGAAATAACACATATATGCTTACATCATGTTGTTCTTTTCAATCCAATGCTATCTATAAATGCAACTGGTTGAGGATAGGCAGCTATGCAGGATAGGGTCTGTTGTTTGGAGAGTGGGAGTTGGTCGGTCAGAGAGAAGCTAACAGTTGGGCGGTTGGGTATTGTCAGTGAGAATGGAGGTTCGATGATCAGTGGAGAAGGTCGGGTGGTCAGTAGTGGGGTAGGGTTTGTGTGGACAGTGAGGAAGTGATAGTCAGTAGGGATTGGGGGATGGGTGGTCAGTAAGGATGTCAGTTGGTCAGTAAAAGGCAGTTGGCTGGGTGTTGGGAGAGTGGCAGTTGGATGTTCTGTGTAGATGTGGAAGGATTGGTGGATGTGGGAGATCGGGGCCGGGGGAGGAAGGGGGGGGGGGGAATGGAATGGGGAGGAGTGGTGGTGGGGGAGGGGCAGAGGGAATGGGTTTCTGTGAGATTTGAAAATAGTTTCCCAGTGCACCTTTGGACCATTCCAGTGTTACAGAACTTTGGAACTTGTACATTGAAGGCCATATCTATCTTCTACTATAACATTCAGGGTTAATATGAGGTACATGTGAATTAACAAACTGTGGACAGACACACCATCCTGCACAATAATTACTAGATATGATCAAAACATACAAAATTCTCAATAACTCACCCAGATGTCAGTAAACACCATGAATCAAACAATCTTGTTGAAACTCTGCTTCTCTCACAATGAATTCCAATCTTCACTTTCAAAGATCTAACCTTGGAATTCTTCCCAAATGTCATCCCCAACTCAAATGGCCTCAATGAGTTTACAACCTCCACAGTTCTAATCTTGTCTCCCAAAACCATATTCCTCTGGAATCCTGGGTCTGCACTCCAGCACCAAACTCTTCACGTACTTGTTTTTATCCTACAGGTGCTTTGGTCCACCTTGTTGTCTAACAAGGGGCATACACGTGATGGGTCGTGAGAGGGCTGCTCTTGGATTTTTTTTGAGAGTATCCTAGTGCTCACGTCGTTAGCGTACACTTGACCTGGACCATTTGATGGGCAACACGACAGCTCAGTGACTATCGCTGTGCTGTGCAGATACATGGATTTGGGCCTGTGTCTGTGGGAGTTTATGCATTCTCCCCGTGCTTGCGTGGGTTTTCTCTGAGTGCTCCGGTTTCCTCCCACATCCCAAAGATGTGCTCTTACGCTAATTGGCAGAACAAATTCTCCCTAAATTGTCTCAAATTTGGTTTTCAATCCATAGATCTATAAACATAGACAGGGATCACGGGTAGAGGTGGGAACATTGGGGTAGCGGCGTGGGCTCGTTGGGCCGAAGGGCCTGTTTCCCATGTTGTTTTGTTCTTTGTTCAAACACAATTTAGTTCTTTGGTTGCAGTGAGAAGAATACTACTACTCCAAAGGGCCTGCAGCATGAAGTCACCAATCTTCTGCTGACCTCTTCGAATGCAAGGGCATCTTCTGAGCCAATGGCCAAGATTCTCCTGGGCCTTGCTCAACTGCCAGGGCTTCTCTTGTTCCCTCTACAATTAAAGCCTGCCAATTCCAGCTTGAAGCCTCTCTTTTCCATTTCTTAACTTAATTGGGAACAGTCCACGTCCTCTACTTGGCACTTCTCAACTTGGCGCTCTGTTTTCTGGATCAATGATCTCACTTTGTGCTGTCTTCTTTTTGCACAGGCATACTGGGACCTTCCTCTGCCCAAAGACATAGAAACGTTGGATTGCAAATCCACTGACTGCTCCCGGCCTGCACAAGCGCAAAGATCTGAAAGCCTGTAGAACTGGTTTCCGCTCCATGAGAAGGTAAGTTTGAATCGCATGTTGCAATATTGACACTGGGGATCTGACAGCAGAGTGTCATCAATAAGGAAGCTAGGTGTGCGGGCAAAGAACTGTTGTTTGCTCATATAGAGAGGCAACTGGAATTTGCTTATTTTAAAAATACTTCAAAACTGTAAGTCAGTGGAGGTTAACAGTAGCTCAGCTGTAAGGGGATCCCTACATTTTCTAACTCAACTGTATATGGCTGAGTGGGAGAAGGATGGTTTGCAGAAATGGCATACGTGTACTAGAAAAGTTGATAGTTCGCCAGCAAGCATTTCGACAGCCACAAACGCAAATTCAGATTGCTATTTTGCCTTCCTGGTATCAGGTTTAGAATGTCAGAGCAACTATGAGAGCACTCCGAAGATGGAGAGTGAAAAATGATCCACAGCCATGGTCCACACTGGTGTCAACAATGTAGGCTGAAAAAGGGCTGTAGTCCTTCAGTCAGAGTTCAGGGAGCTTGGAAATAAACTAGCAAGGAGGCCCTCTAAAGTAGCAAGCATTGGAGAGAGTGCAGAAGATATTTACCAGGATGCTGCCTGGTTGGATGTTGTCTTATGAGGAAAGGCTGAGGGAGTTAGAGGTTTTTCTCTTTAGAGCAGAGGAGGACGAGAGCCGACTTAATAGAGGTTTATACGATGAGAGAGATAGATAGGGTGGGACGTTCAGAGGCTATTTCCTTGAGTGGATGCAACTGTTACTAGGGGGCAAAATTATAAAGTTCATGATGGGAGATATAGAAAGGGTGTCCAAGATAGGTTCTTTACTCAGAGCTGCTGGGGTGAGGAATGGACTGCACGCTGTGATAGTGGAGTCAGGCACTTTAGGAACTTTCAAGCAGTTATTGGATAGACACATGGAGCACATCAGTATTATAGGGAGTGGGATAGCTTGATCTTGGTTTCAGGCAAATCTTGGCACAACATCAAGGGCCAAATGGCCTGTACTATGCTATGTTCTATGTTCATCAGTATACTTTCAGTAACTTAAGTGAATATAGAAATACAAGGTTACAACGGATGAATTCTGGATAGAATGATGGTGCAGAAGGGAGGTATTTTGATTACTGGGATGATGGGATCAGTTTGGGGAAAATATGACCTCTACAGGATTGATGGGTTGTACCTACATTGACCAAAGTCGTAGCTATTGGTTTAAACTTGATCAGAATGGCAAGAACCAGCAGGTAAGACAAATACCAAGGTGCACAAAGAATCAAGAGACAGTTAGAATTAAGAGTGGGAAATAGTAAGAAATTAGGTGGAATCAAAGTAAGAAAGAATGTAATAAATCTAAATTAGGATTATTATGCCAATATCTGAATGCGTGGAGTATGGTAAATAAGATTGAAGTGCAGGTGCAAATAGCCATGTGGAAATATGATATTAGGATGATAAGAGGCCTGGGCTCCATGAAAGGTACTGAATATGTCTGGACACAAGATGTTGAGAAAAGAAAGGGATAGAGAAAGAATTAAAGGAGGAAGGGTGGCAGGACTGATCAAGGAGAAAGGTAAAATCACCATTGTCACAAATGACCATAGGTTGGGCAGTGGTGATTTTACCCAGAGGATCACCACACCTCAGCTAAGAGCAAAGGTTGGGGCTTTCATGAATAATAATATGGGAACTGCCCAAGGTGTGTAGGTTTGTGTATTTGGTCATGCAAAATTCTCCTTAGTGCCAGGGATCTAGCACGGTGAATACGTGAGGTTGCAGGATAGGGCCTAGAGCGGGATTATCATCAGTGCTATCTCGATGGGCTGAATGGCCTCTTTCTGCACTGTAGGGATTCTATAAAGTGGGCAACTATTCCTCCCTCCCCAAGGCTGTTCCTATTGCTCAGCAATGATTGTTAGACCAAATGGGAACCAACTCACTGTTGTAATTTTAATGACTTTTATACGCTTTCGTTTAAAGAATAAGAAGCACCTACCCTCCTCCTTCCTTTTCGCCCTTCCTCCCTCTCTCGCTCTGCGAGGCAGGCCAGCTTCGCGCCGGCCGCATTCAAACTCCAACCGCCACGCCGCGAGCGTCCAGCACGCTGCAAACTTCCACGCCCACTCCGACACTGCGCATGCCCTCCCCTCAACGCGCGTGCGCCGTCTCCCCATCCCGCAGGCTGAGTTTTTTGCCAGTGCGCGTGCGCCGTCCTTCACGCTCGTCGAGCGTTATCATTGCGCATGCGTTGTCTTTCCCGCGGCAGCCGAGCGTCGTTCACGTGCACGCGCTATCTTTCCCTCCACTGGGTGAGCTTCGCCAGTGCGCATGCGGTATCTCCTTTTTTTTTGGCATGAGCAATGCCAATGGCAGTCGGTCGGTGAGAGCTTATTTTCTAGCGGCCAAGTGTTGATGACGGGAGTCAGAGGAAACTCAGGTTTGAGAGTCTGTTTCCTTGTTGGGAGTGCCTGTGGGAAGCAATTAGAACATAGAACTATACAGCACAAACAGGCCCTTCGGCCCATGAGATGCGCCGATCACATCTACCAATCCACAGACCTATTTATAACCCCCTATCCTATTCTTTTCCATATACTCATCCAGAAGTCTTTTAAAAGACCCCAGTGAGTTTTCCTCAACAACCTCCGACGGCAGTCGGTTCCATTCACTCACCACCCTCGGAGTGAAAAACCTACCCCTGACATCTTCAGGTCCTCGTTGGTTACGGGTGTGGTTCCGGAGGACTGGAGGATAGCGAATGTGGTCCCATTGTTTAAGAAGGGGAAGAGAGACCTTCCAGGGAATTATAGGCCAGTGAGTCTTACTTCTGTTGTGGCAAGGTATTGGAGAGAATTATTAGGGATAGGATTTATAGTTATTTAGAGAGAAATGAATTGATTGGGGATAGTCAGCATGGTTTCGTGAAGGGTAGGTCATGCCTTACTAACCTCATTGAGTTTTTTGAGAAAGTGACCAAGAGGTGGATGGGGGTAAGGCGGTTGATGTAGTATATATGGACTTTAGTAAGGCGTTTGATAAGGTGGCCCATGGAAGACTTCTACAGAAAATGCAGATGTGTGGAATAGAAGGTGATTTAGCTAATTGGATTAGGAATTGGCTGGCAGATAGAAGACAGAGGGTGGTGGTTGATGGGAGATATTCATCGTGGAGTTCGGTGACAAGTGGTGTGCCTCAGGGGTCTGTTTTGGGGCACCTGCTGTTTGTAATTTTTATAAATGATCTGGATGAGGGTATTGAGGGATGGATCAGTAAATTTGCAGATGATACTAAAGTTGGTGGTGTGGTAGATAGTGAAGAGGGGTGTTTTAGTTTACAGAGTGACTTGGACAAGTTGCAGAGCTGGGCCGAGAGGTGGCAAATGGAGTTAAATGTGGAAAAGTGTGAGGTAATGCACTTTGGCAGGAACAATAAATGTGTAGAGTATAGGGCTAATGGTAGGGCTCTTAATAGTGTTGAGGAACAGAAGGATCTTGGTGTATGTGTCAATAGATCCCTGAAAGTAGTCAGTCAAGTGGATAAAGTTGTTAAGAAGGCATATGGAGTCTTAGCTTTTATTGGTAGGGGGATTGAATTTAGGAGCCGCAGCATCATGTTGCAACTGTACACAACTCTAGTGCGGCCGCACTTGGAGTATTGTGTGCAGTTCTGGTCCCCACATTATAAGAAAGATGTGGAGGCATTGGAGAGGGTACAGAGGAGGTTTACCAGGATGTTGCCTGGTATGGAGGGAAGGTCCTATGAAGAGAGGTTGAAGGATTTGAGGTTGTTTTCGTTAGAAAGGAGGCGGCTAAGGGGGGATCTTATTGAAGCATATAAGATAATTAGAGGTTTGGATAGGGTGGACAGTGATAGCCTTTTTCCTAGGATGGAGAAAGCTACACGAGGGGACACAACTTTAAATTAAGGGGTATGAGTTATAGGACGGATATCAGAGGTAGGTTCTTTACTCAAAGAGTGATTAGGGAGTGGAATGCCCTGCCTGCAGCTGTTGTAGATGCGCCAAGTTTTGGTGGCGTTTAAGAAGTTAATTGATAAGTATATGGAAGAGAAGGGAATGGTTTAGTTTGGAGGGGCATTGCTTTTTATTTTGGTCGGCACAACATCGAAGGCCGAAGGGCCTGTTCTGTGCTGTATTGTTCTATGTTCTATCTCCTTTGTATTTGCTTCCCTGCACCTTAAATCTGTGTCCTCTCGTAGTTACCATTTCAGCTCAGGGAAATAGTCTCTGAGAGTCCACCCTATCTATTCCTCTCAACATTTTATAAACCTCTATCAGGTCGCCTCTCAACCTACGTCTCTCCATTGAGAAGAGTCCCAGCTCCCTCAACCTATCTTCATAAGGCCTGCCTCCCAATCCAGGCAGTATCCTTGTAAATCTCCTCTGCATCCTCTCAATAGCCTCTACATCCTTCCTATAATGGGGCGACCAGAACTGTGCACAATACTCCAACTGGGGTCTGACAAGAGTCTTATAGAGCTGCATCATTATCTCCTGACTCCTAAACTCTACTCCTCGATTAATGAAGGCCAGTACACCGTACGCCTTCTTGACCACTTCCTCCACCTGCGAGGCCGATTTAAGAGTCCTATGGACCCGGACCCCGAGATCCTTCTGCTCTACAACACAGCTAAGACTCTACCCCTTATATTGTACTCCTTCATCCCATTATTCCTGCCAAAATGGACCACTACACATTTATCTGCATTGAAGTCCATCTGCCACTTCTCCGCCAGTCTTGCATCCTGTCTATGTCCCGCTGCAACTTTTGGCATCCCTCCAGACCATCCACAACACCACTGACCTTTGTATCGTCGGCGAACTTGCTAACCCATCCCTCCACTTCCTCATCCAGGTCATTTATGAAAATGACAAACAGCGAGGGGGGTCCCAGGACAGATCCCTGGGGCACTCTGCTGCTTACCGACCCCCATGCAGAACAAGACCCATCCACAACCACTCTCTGCCTTCTGCCGGCAAGCCAGTTCTGGATCCACGAGGCCAAAGCCCCTTGGATCCCATGCCCTCTCACCTTCTCCAGAAGCCTTACATGGGGGACCTTATCAAACACCTTACTAAAGTCCATAGACACTACATCCACCGCCCTTCCTTCGTCAATGTGTTCAGTCACATTTTCGAAGAACTCAATTAAGCTTGTAAGGCATGACCTGCCCTTGACAAAACCATGCTGACTATTTCTAATCAGTCCAAACTTCTCCAAATGTTCATATATCTTATCCCTCAGAAGCCCCTCCATCAGCTTACCAACCACTGAAGTCAAACTCACCGGTCAGTAATTTCCTGGACTATCCCTGTTCCCTTTCTTAAAGATAGGAACCACATCCGCAATCTTCCAATCCTCCGGAACCTCTCCCGTTTCCATGGACGACGCAAAGATCATCGCCAGGGGCTCTGCAACCACTTCCCTCACCTCCCACAATAACCTGGGGTACATCCCATCCGGTCCCGGTGATTTGTCTATCTTGATAGAATTTAACAGGTCTAACACATCCTCTTTCCTAACATCCACATACTCAATCTTTTCCGTATGCCTCAAACCTGCAGTGCAATCTCCCAGATCACTTTCCACCGTGAATACCGAGGCAAAGTACTCGTTAAGCACCTCTGCCATTTCTTCCGTATTCACACAGACTTTTCCTCCTTCACCTTTTATAGGCCCTATCCCTTCTCTTCTCATCCTTTTACTTTTCACACATTTGTAGAAAGCCTTGGGATTCTCCTTAATCTTACCTGCCAAGACCTTCTCATGACCCCTTCTGGCTATCCTAATTTCCTTTTTAAGTTCCCTTCTACACACCTTATACTCCTCTAGATCCCTAACATCCGCTAGCTCTCTGAATCTTTTATATACCCTTTTTCCCTTCCTAACTAGGTTCACCACTACCTTTGTGCACCACGGTTCCCGCGTCCTACCAGAACCTCCTTGACTCCTCGGAACGTTGTCTTGCAGAGCCCCAGACAAACATTCTTTGAAAATCCGCCACTTTCCTTCTGTACTCTTCCCCAAGAACGCCTCCTTCCAGTTTATACATCCAATTACCTGCCTAATGTTTTCATATTTGCCCCTACTCCAGATAAACAACTTCCTATCCTGCCTGATCCTATCTCTTTCCATCGCTATCGTGAAAGAGATAGAATTATGATCTCCATTCCCAAGATTCTCACCTACCGTGAGATCCGACACCTGCCCTGGCTCATTAGCAAGCACCAGGTCAAGTACAGCCTCTCCTCTCGTAGGCTTTTCCACGTACTGTATCAGGAAACCTTCCTGAACACACCTAACAAACTCCACACCATCCAAACCCCTTACCCTTGGGATATTCCAGTCAATGTTTGGGAAATTGAAATCTCCCATCACGACAACCCTGTTATTTCTACATCTGTCTAGGATCTGTTTCCATATCTGCACCTCAAGCTCCCTGTCACTATTGGGCGGCCTATAAAATACACCCAGCAAAGTTATCGAGCCTTTGCTGTTCCTAACTTCCACCCATAGAGACTCCATAGACATTCCCTCCCCGTCTTCCACCTTCTCAACAGCCATGACACTGTCCCTGATCAACAGTGCCACACCACCTCCTCTTTTGCCCCCAACCCTGTCCCTCCTGAAGCATCTGAATCCCGGCACTTGAAATACCCAGTCCTGTCCCTGAGACAACCAAGTCTCTGTAATGGCCACCACATCACACTCCCAAGCAGCAACCCACGCCCTAAGCTCATCTACCTTATTTACTACACTTCTGGCATTAAAATAGACACACCTCAGCCCCTCAGTCAGGATATTTCCCTTTTCCACCACCTGCCTAACCCCCCTTCTCAGAGTGCCTACAGTCCTTCCCTACCTGGGAACTAACCTCCTTATTCACCGTCCCATCGATATTCCTACCCCCCAGCTTTTTAACCAAAATTAACCAAAAAAATTTACAATTACAAACAGCATTAATTAAGGGCTTTCCCATTCTGTTTCCATACCTCTGCAGATACCAGAGTGACTTTAAGGCGTCTGGATAAGTACGTGAATGGGATGGAAATAGAATGATATGGTTTCTGGAAGGGTGGGGGTTTTAATTAAGATAAGCCGCATAGTGGCTGCAGGCTTGGAGGGCCAAAGGGCGTGTTCCTGAGCTGTAATCTTCTTTGTTCTAATGCACTAATAAATTATAAAATCCCTACAAATGCAAAAGAAGGCCATTGAGCTAGCACTGACAGCAATCCCGCACAAGCCCTATCCCTGTCACTCCCACATATTTATTCTGTTAATTTCCCTGACACTAGGAGGCAGTTTAGTAAGGTCAACCCACCTAACCTACACGTCTTTGGAGCGTGGAAGGAAACTGGAGCATCTGGAGGAAATCCACACAGACATGGGGAGAACGTGCAAACTACATACAGACGGTAACCTAAGCTGGGAATTGAATCCTGATCCCTGGAGCTGTGGGGCAACAGTGCTAACCACTGTGCTGCCCATAAACGGTTTCATTATTCTCTCCCCACACCGTGTGATACACTAAAGCAGATTCCTAAAAGTTCCCACAGCTAGTTATTTCTGGAACAGGTCATTAAACTCACTGGTGTCTTGTATAGCTTGAGGTGCGTCACTCCACATCAAACATAGCTGACCAGGAGTCCCTCTCTTACTCTTACTGTCAGCCTTTGGCATATTTGGAAGAATTTTTCAGGTTGTCATTCAACCTAAACTAAAAGCACATGACTGCAAATGCTGGAATCTGAAGAAAAACTCAGCAAATGTTGGAAAATCTTGGTCCGACAGCATCTGTGGAGTGAGAATTGAGTTAACATTTTACATTAGGATGACCCTTCCACAGATGTGTTTGGCTGTGTTACAAATGCATCTCCCTTGGCCAATGTAGAGTCTTGAGGTGGATTCAAACCCAGAGCTTCTGCCTCAGAGGCAAGGATGCTACCCAATGCACTACAAAATCTCCAAAAAGACCTTTGCAGCCAGTGAAGTACTCTTGAAGTCTAGTAAGAGGTGGAGGTGGTGGTGTAGTGGTACTGTCATTGGACTAGTCATCCAGAGACCCAGAGTAATGCTCTGAAGTGAAATTTGAATTAAATCTGGAATTAAAGGCCTAATGACCGTGAAACTGCTGTTGATTGTCATAAAACCCCATCTGATTCACTGATGCCCTTTAGGGAAGGAAATCTGCCTTCCTTACCCGGTCTGAACTATATGTGTCTTTAGATCCACACCAATGTGGTTGACGCTTAAATTGCCTAGCAAGCACTCAATTCAAGAGCAACTAGAGACTGCCAATAAATGCTGACCTTGCCAAAGGTGTCTACGTTCCATGAATGAATTAAAAATAATTCAGGAAATGTGGCAACCAGTTAATGCATAGCCAACTCCCACAATGTGAAAATAACCACTTCCTTTTTCCTCCATGGGATGTGGGTGCTGCTTGCCCTTGAACTGAGTGACTTGATCTTACTAAGCCATTTTGGAAGTTCAATCACAAACAATTCAATCATATTGCTGTGATTCTGGAATCACAGGTCTAGGCCAGACTGAGTAAGGATGGCAGATTTCCTCCCCTAAAGGACATTCGTGAACCAGATTTTTTTTTTACAGCAATGGATGATAGCTTCATGGCACCATGGTTGCAAACCTTCTGGTTCAGCATCAGTCGATTGGCAAGGAAAGAGATGGTTGCATGGCTACTTGGAGTTTTGTCACAGGGAGCAAAGACAGTGGCTTCAGCCAACCCAATATTTGACTTGGGCTACAATGTGAAGTTGGTGTCTGTAAAAAAAATTTTAAAACAATTGTAAAAATGGGAAGAGTTGTAAAATGTCTTGATTCTGTTTTTTTGCTGAACTGAAGAGAAGCAGGTGCACAAATACAGTACACAGAGAGCATAGAGTGAAACATTGTATCACAAGCGGAGGCAGTGATACTGCCACGACAGCAGGTTGCTTCTGAAGTTTGACCAGTCAATTTAAAATAGGCATTTGAATAACAGCAGCCTATCAGATTTGAATTTGGTGTTTTGGTAACCTGTAAACCAATTCAATTGTGGGGATTTTTGATATGTCACCAGGGGTATAGGAGATATTCTCTGGAGTTAGGAACTCAGAAGACGGCCACTACCATTCTGGCAACTGTCTGCCGCAGCTCACAGCTTGAGAGAGGGAGAGAGAGACAGACAGACAGACAGCAACTGTCTGCCAGCATAACAGCCACATTTATGTCTTAAAAGAAAGTCTAATCTCAATTGTAAAGGTACTGAAAGAAGATAGTGAAGGCAGAAGAAATCAGCAAAGAAAACAGAAGATTGTGGAAGATAACGCCTGGTTATATTTTGAGAGTGACTAGAAATTCTATTTATTTGTTAATAAGTAGAAGTTGTATTTATCTAAACAGCATTCCTTTAGAATAATGTTTATTTGGTTTGTTAATAGTTTAGTTGACCTGTTCACTGTTAGTTAGATAAATAAAGTGTTATTGTTTTTTTGGGAGAGTCTCAGGTACTTATTTTGATTTAACCACTAAAAGTTACTGGAGTGCAGAGATTATCCCTTCTCACTACTATGAAGGGAGGTACTTCTCTTTGAGTGGTTGAGTGTTAGTTCTCAAAGAGGAGATCAACCTTCCCTTCATAACAACAAGAAGATATAGACAGGATGGTCAAATGTACAGATAAGTAGCAAATGCAATTTAACCCTGAAAAGTGTAAGGTGGAAGAAGAAATTTGACAAGGAAGTTTTCAATAAACACCCTTTCACTAGGAATTTCTGTCTAACAAAGGGACCTTGGTGTGTTTGTCCATAGATCTCTGAAGGCAGAAAGAAATGTTAGATATTCATGCAATCCTACAGTGCAGAAGGGGACCATCTGGCCCACTGAGTCTGCACTGACCGCAATTCCAGCCAGGGACCTGACTGCCGCGCTGAGCTCCATTCCCCTGCCCACTAATCCAGACTATCTCTCGTACAACAATGATGACCTGAGTACACCTCCTACCCAACACAACTACTCCCCTATCTACCAGGCTTGACTCGACACCCTCCTCCCTGCCACCCAACCACCCCACTAGCTCACAACCTGACTATTCCATCTGGCCCCAAAGCCCACCTACCCACATTGTCCACCCACCCATCCTGTCACCCTATCCATCTGCCATCCCACCCACCTGGCTACTTCACCCATCTACCACCCTCCCCAAACTATCTTCCTAGTTATGAAGAAAGTATATAGTATGCTAGCCTTTATAGGAAGGGGTATAGAGTACAAGAGCTGGCCTTTAATGTTGCAGTTGTATAAAACGCTGGTTAGACCTCATTTGGAATACTGTGTCCAGTTCTGGTCACTTTACTACCGGAAGGACGTGGAGACTCTGGAAAGAGTGCAGAGGAGGTTTACCAGGATGCTGCCTGGTATGGAAGGTCTGAGTTACGAGGAGAGATTAGGCAAATTGGGACTGTTTTCCTTAGAAAGACGTAAACTTAGAGGAGATCTGATAGAGGTGTACAAGATTTTGAAGGGGATAGATAGAGTAAACAGGGTTAAGCTTTTTCCTAGGATGGACTCAAATAGCACGAGGTGTCACGGGCTTAGGGTGAGGGGGGTAAGGTATAATTTGGATGCTAGAGGGAGTTTTTTCACACAGAGGGTGGTGGGGGTATGGAATGCGCTACCAAGTAAAGTGGTGGAGGCAGGTACTCTGGAGATATTTAAGAAATACTTAGATGGGCACATGAACAGAATGGGAATGGAGGGGTGTAGAAAATTGATTTAAAATAGGGATCATGAGCCTTGGGAGTCCCTGGGAAGTGTGTAAATAGATGATGATATTGATATACTTGCTTTTATCCTACAGGTGCTTTGGTCCACCTTGTTGTCTAACGAGGGGCATACACGCGATGGGTTGTGAGAGGACTGCTCTTGGACCTTTTTCGATAGTATCCTACTGCTTCACATTGTCAGTGAATGCTTGTCTTGGACCATCTGATGGGCAACACGACAGCGCAGTGACTATAGCTGTGCTGTGCAGATACATGGATTTGGGCCTGTGTCTGTGGGAGTTTGCGCATTCTCCCCATGCTTGCGTGGGTTTTCTCCAGGAGCTCGGGTTTCCTCCCACATCCCAAAGATGTGCTCTTAGGCTAATTGGCAAAACAAATTCTCCCTAAATTGTCTCAAATTTGGTTTTTAATCCATAGATCTATAAACATGGACAGGGATCGCGTGTAGAAGTGGGAACATCGAGTGGCGGCGCAGGCTCGTTGGGCCGAAGGGCCTGTTTCCCATGCTGTTTTGTTCTTTTTTCATAGTAATAAGTGGACAAACACTTATTACTTCATCCACCTGCCACCTTACCAAACTATCACTCCTATGAAGCAAAACACCAGTGGGTGTGGGATGGGTGGGTGGGCTGTTGGAATAGGCAGACTGAGAGCTAATTGGGTGGTGGGGATTCAAGTCAGGTCTGGGGGAATAGTTCTGTAGGATAGGGAGTGTACTTAGGTGGTTTTTGTTGTCCTGAAAGGTAGTCAGGATCAGTGGGCATGGGGAGGAGACTTAGTATGGTAATCAGTTTGCCTTGGAGGGGTAATCAGCGGGGTCAGGAATTAATAGTTGGGGAGGGGTTCAGGGGCTGATGGGGGGGTGGGGTTGTGGTGCGCAGTCTGTCTGAGTAATTGGGGAGGGGGGGAAGGCTCCCAGATTCTCGGCTTGGGTCATTGTGTGGAGTTTGCACATTCTCCCCATGGCTGCATGGGTTTCCTCTGGATGCTCTGGTTTCCTCCTGCATTCCAAAGATGTGTGGGTTACATATATTGGCCATGCTGATTTGCCCTTAGTGTCAGGGATTCACTAGGGTAAATTCAAGGAGTTATGGGGATCGGGTCTGGGTGGGATTGTGGTCGATGCACACTTAATGGGCTGAATGGCCTCTTTCTGCACTGAAGGATTCTATGATTCAATGGCCTAACATCAGAAGCTAAGAAAATCGATAACAAATTTTCTAAAAGAAAACTACTACTGTTCAAGACAAACTCTTATTCAACCAGTTTCTAGATTTGAAATTAGTTTCCATGTTCTTACTGGTTGTCGGACAGCTTTAATGGAACAAATTACTTCTTACGTTCAGGACTGTTTCCCAGACAGTGCCAATGAACATCAACAACCAAGAATAGAACAGGATTAAGATGTTCAAGAAACTCAGTGTCTCATCATGGAATAAAAGGAATAAAATTATTTGTGGAAATGAAAATGTAGCTGGTTTGAAATTTCAGCTTGTGCTATTAGATGTGTATTAACATGTTTATATGTTACTCCGCTGCCAACAGTTTTAATGGTGTTAATCTTTGTAAACAGATTAGCATTTTCTTTTAACTGCAAGCGCATTTTCTTAAACATTTCACAGCATAGTTTCTAACCCAGAAGCTTTTAAGTGTTACACACAGCTAGTTGTCCTGGACACTTGTGACATGAAACCGTTCCAACCACCTGCAATCATTCCTACAGGCTAAATTTACATTTCTGTAAATATTTAATTGTGTTGCTGCAAGTTAGTGTTGTTAACAAACTTATTGCATCATTTAGATGGACAAACTATATGTCCGCTATATTTTTTCAATTTCCAGACTGTGCTTGTCACCATCTGCATGTGCCGATCTCCTCAATCAGCACTCAGTGTTCTCTTTCAGTTAGCAGGATCGAGGAGGTGAGTACTCCCTCATGGCTGGAGACAAAATGATAAGACATTTGGAACGTGAATCTTGAAGCTGAAGGGCTGAGGGAAGACAAGGTCACCAGGAATCATTACAAATTCTGCCTTCAATAGCCAGATATACAATGCACATTTAGAAATTGAAGAACTGTCATCAGTAAACATATGATGAATGCAAAAACACTGCTGCAGTTCTGATTTAATTATAAGCACAATGTTGACAAAAGCAAGTGATTTGCCAGCTGTAGCATTGAACTTCGCTAATAATTGGCATCCTGTTGACTTGATAGGATACCATGGTGGCACAGTGATTAGCATTGCTGCCTCACAGCACCAGGGACCCGAGTTTAATTCCAGCCTCAGATCATTGTCGGTGTGCAGTTTGCATGTTCTCCCTGTGTCTGCATGAGTTCATTTCAACTGCTCTAGTTTCCTCCCACAGTCCAAAGATGTGCAGGTTAGGTTGATTGATCATGCTAAATTAACCCTAGTGTCAGGGGGATTAGCAGGTTAAATATGAGGGGTTATGGGAATTGGGCATGTTTGGGATTGTTGTTGATACAGACTTGGGCCAAATAGCCTCCTTTTGCTCTTGTGGGATCCTACGGTGTGGTGTAGGTACAGTAAGTGTAGGTACTTACTGTAAAACCTGGTGACTTTAACAACACCAAGTTAAAGTCCAACAGTTTTATTTGGCAGCACGAGCTTTCAGAGCAATGCGCCATCATCAGGTGAGTGCAGGGTTTATTTCACAAACATTGCCTATATAGACACAAACTCAATTACAAGATAATGGTTGGAATGTGGGTCTTAATGGGTCATGAAGGTAGCCATCACACAAATCTTGTCCCTTGACTCCGTCTGCATTTCCCATTGCCTCGGGAAAGGACCCCATGCACCCCGGACATTCTTTCTTCCAACTTCTTCCATCAGGAAAAAGACGAAAAAGTCTGAGGGTGACTTTCAACTGCCCTCTGAAATGGCCCAGTAAGCCACTCAGTTCAAGGGCAACTGGGGATGGACTATAAATGCTAGCCAGCCAACAACGCCCATGTCTCACAAATGAATGGAGAAAATAATTGGCTGGGTGCCAAGTTCCTCATTCTTTCTGGGTAAGAGTGGGGTGTGAATGGCTGGAGAATTCCGACCTTCTTTCCTAATGTGTTAAGCCTGATCAGTGAGGCAAGGTTCATTTCAATTTTAATTGAGAAAATGAAACTCAATTTGGCATCTATATATCTCAATGCTTACTGGAACCACATATTTCCTACTACGCAGTAAAAACTCATCGGTATGTGCTGATCTGACACAAATATATATTTATATTCAATTTTGCAGTTAAATTGTAATTCATTTCAATTTAGTCTTATTTTTAGCTCCTTTGTTGCTCTGTCCTAAAAGTTACCAAACTCCCCATCCTCTTTCTCCATTCATCAGAAATGACATACTCAATTTTGCTATAACAGCACAAAACAACATGCTTTGAAAAATATTTTTATACTGAAATCCAATTCCTGAATGCTAACACAATTACTGGCGTAAAACCTCATTTAGTTTTATTTAACAGCCCAAAAGCACAAGAAATAAAATATCTTATTACTGGATGCCATCAAGTTGCAAATGCCATCGCTGCATTCCTCACTTTATAAACTATTCATCAAGCAGATGGAAGTATTAATACCTGATTAAATGTACGTCCACGCTGCCTCAGCCTGTCATCCATTATAATGTGCTTGGTAGCCCTAATACTGTATGCATGGTTCCAGTTACCCAGTACCTTAAAGAGTTGGACTATAAGAGTGAACTAATGGATTTGGTGCGCAGCTCCCTTCATTAGAGCACAGTTACAGGCTGGTCAAATACTGACACCTCAAAGGACTGACATCAGCAGAACTTGCCAGCAAGATTGTTTACTTTCTAGAAGAGTAGATCATTTTCTAATAAGCTTTTGAGTGAAGATTTAATAACAAACCTACGTAGGTAAGTTCTGAATTTCAAGCCAATGTTCTGGGATGGCATGGTAGCACAGTGGTTTGATTCCCGGATTGGGCTACTATCTATGCAGAGTCTGCACATTCTCCCCGTGTCTGTGTGGGTTTCCTCCAGTTTCCTCGTACTGTCTGAAAGATATGGTGGTTGGCTGCATTGCCCAAGCTAAATTCTCCCTCAGTGTATCTGAACAAGCACTGGAGTCTGGGGATTTTTGCAGGAACTTCATTGTCGTGTTAACATAAGCTTACTTGTGACATTAGTAAATAAAGTAACACTAACTAACCAAGCCTTCAGTCTGAGGTAGCTTTTGCTGATTTTCATACCTTATACTCTCACTGTTTGGATCTTGAGTCATTAAACCAATGGCAGCACAGTGGTTAGCATTGCTGCGCCACAGTGCCAGGGACCCAGGCTTGATTCCCAGCTTGGGTCACTGTCTGTGTGGAGTTGCACATTCTCCCTGTGTCTGCATGGGTTTCCTCCAGCTTCCTTGCACTGTCTGAGAGATGTGCTGGTGAGGTGTATTGGCTATGCTAAATTCTCCCTCATTGTAGCCAAAAGGCGCCGGAGTGTGGTGAGTAGAGGATTTTCATTGTAACTTCATTACAGTGTTAATGTAAGCTTACTTGTGGCTAATAAATAAACTTTAAACCACTTTCAACCAATGGAGGTTGTCCTCCCATTCTTAGTGATAACTCTTTTGCTGTACTCAGTTCTGAAGATGCAAGTGGCCCTGCCTTTGCTGGTGCCTATTACGGAAATGATTGTGTGAATACCCTCTTATCCAATCTCTGATGCACTAGTGTTCTGGGGGGTCAATTAGCTCAGTTGTCTGGATGGCTAGTTCGTGATGCAGGATGGCACCAGCAGCGCAGGTTTAATTCCCGTACCGGCTGAGGTTATCTGTAACCTTCTCGACCTTGCATACATGTGTATTGATCCCTGAAAGTTGGTACTCAAGCTGATAAGTTTGTTAAGAAAGCATACCATGTGCTAGCTTTTATTGGTAGAGGGGTGAATTTCGGAGCCGAGACGTCATGTTGCAACTGTACAAAACTCTGGTGCGGGTGCACTTGGAGTATTGCATACAGTTCTGATCACCACATTACAAGAAAGATGCGGAGGCATTGGAAAGGATGCAGAGGAGGTTTACCAGGATGTTGCCTGGTATGGAGGGAAGGTTTTATGAGGAAAGGCTGAGGGACTTGAGGTTATTTTCATTAGAGAGAAGAAGGCTAAGAGGTGATCTAATTGAGGCATATAAGATGATCAGAGAGTTAGATAGGGTGGACAGTGAGAGCCTTTTTCCTCGGATAGAGATGGCTAACACGAGGGGACACAGCTTTAAATTAAGGGGTGGTAGTTATAGGACAGATATCAGAGGTGGGTTCTTTACTTAGAAGTTAGTAAGGGTGTGGAATGCCCTGCCTGCAGCAGTAGTGGACTCACCAATTTAAGGGCGCTCAAATGGTCGGTGGATAGGCATATGGATAGCATTGGAATAGTTTAGGTTAGAGGGTCGTTAGATTGGTTCCATTGGTCGGTGCAACATCAAGGGCAAGGGTCTGTACTGCGCTGTAATGTTCTATGTTTGCCCCTGACCTGAGGTGTGATGACTCTCGGGTTAAATCAATACCAATCATCTCTCCTCTTCAAAGGCTGGGACTATGGAGACTTTACCTTTAGTGTTCTTGGATGGACTCAAATAGCACAAGAGGTCACGGGCTTAGGGTGAGGAGAGTAAGGTACAATTTGGATGCTAGAAGAAGTTTTTTCACACAGAGGGTGGTGGGGATATGGAACACGCTGCCAAGTAAAGTGGTGGAGGCAGGTACTCGAGTTATTTAAGAGATACTTAGATGGGCACATGAACAGAATGGGAATGGAGGAGTATAGAAAACTGATTTAAAATACGGATCATGAGCCTGGGAGTCCCTGGGAAGTGTGTAAATAGATGATGATATTGATGTACTTGTTTTTATCCTACAGGTGCTTTGGTCTACCTTGTGGTCTAACAAGGGGCATACGTGATGGGTCGTGAGAGGGCTGCTCTTGGATTTTTTTTCGAGAGTATCCTAGTACTTCACGTCGTTAGTGTACTCTTGACCTGGACCATTTGATGGGCAACACGACAGCTCAGTGACTATCACTGTGCTGTGCAGATATATGATTTGGGCCTGTGTCTGTGGGAGTTTGCGCATTCTCCCTGTGCTTGCGTGGGTTTTCTCCGGGTGCTCCGGTTTCCTCCCACATCCCAAAGATGTGCTGTTAGGCTGATTGGCAGAACAAATTCTCCTAAATTGTCTCAAATTTCAATGCATAGATCTATAAACATAGACAGGGATCACACACAGAGGTGGGAACATCAAGGTGGTGGTGCCAGCTCGTTGGGCCGAAGGGCCTGTTTCCCATGCTGTTTTGTTCTTTGTTCTTTGAATCCAGATGGTCCAAATCTGCCTTTGTGGCAGATTCTGTGAACCTGCTAAATAAATAGTATAGGAGATTCCAAATGTTTGACCATGTTTACGCCAGCAAGAGATGATTATTACTATCCAAAGACCAGGTTGATATTTATCACAGGTTTCAGTTTTTGTCCAGTAAGGTGCACAAGAAAACAAACTGAAGATATGATTTTATTTATTGTCAGTTACTCCTGTTCTGCTTCTGTCAACAATTTTGGTTGTTGTCAGTTCTCCAATCCCTGTGACCATCATACCTGATGATTAATGAAGAATGAGCGTACTTAAAGTCCCAATGTTTATGTCCGGGTTTCATCAGCAAAATCATGCAATCACTTACAAAGTAGAGCCATCCTTTTAATACCGCTGACTCGCAGGGATGGAGCCAACACGGTGGTTAGCATTGCTGTCTCACAGCGCCAGGGATCCGCGTTCAGTTCCAGTCTTGGGTGACCGTCTAAGTGGAGTTTGCACATTCTCCCCATGTCTGGTTTCCTTCCATAATCCAAAAATGTGAGGGTAAAGGTGATTGGCCTTGCTAAATTCCCCTTAGTGTCCAAAAATGTACTGGTTAGGTGGATGGCCATGCTAAATTGCCCCTTAATGTCAGGGGGACTAGCAGAGTAAACATATGAGTTTACAGGGATAGGCCTGGTGGGATTGTTGTCAATGTAGGCATGATGGGCCAAGTGGCCTTCTCCTCACTGTAATGATTCTGTTACTCAGATGTAGTTTTTATTTTTTTGTACAGGCACATGCAGACACACTGATGGAGAATGTTATGGAACCCACAGGAGTCAGAAACGTAGAGTGCAGGGTGACTGAATTAGACAGCAGCCAAGATTTTGATTTACTGTTGCAATGCAGAGATTTCTTGCTTTTCGCTGGTCTTTTGGGGGAGGGCTATCTTTAAAACATTTGCATGTTTTGAATACTCGTTAGCATGAAACCATTTATAATTCCATCCTACTTTCGATGCACAAGGATCTTGCAGCACCTGCTTCACACTCATTTCAAACTGCCATGCACGAGTCAGCTTTGTGCAGTTGTGCGTGTAAGCCCATCAGTTCCCTTTGTTGAATTCTGCTGAGCAGTGGAGGGTAGCAGAGAATGGCAGCTTGTGGGGAGGCTCGGAGTAGTAAGGGTGAGTCAGGGTAGGGCAATATGGAGTGGAGTCAGAGGTCATCAAGGAGTGGGAGAGGGAAGGGTCTCACATCCTGGGTGTGTAGGGTGGAGTTCTGATTATGGGCACTGGTTGGAAAATCTTTGCTCATGAGTTCAGTGGGTGAAATCTCCAGCACAGATGTGTTCCCATGTCAATGTCAGCCTTATTCACTAAGTTCAATTGCTGGAATACCAATGGCTCTCGCACACTCTATACTCCCGCAACTTGCAGAAGAAGGCCATTCGACCCATCAAGCCTGCACCAGCAACAATTCTGCCACCCCCACCACCCCCCCCACGGCCTATCCCCATAAACCCATGCATTTACCCTGCTAATCCCTCTAACCTACATATCTTAGGTCAGTAAGGGGTAACAACAGGAGAGGATGTGACAAAGGAGGTCACTTGCCAGCCAGCACCAGAATGGGAAGAGTGGTCAGGAGGCAGCCATCTAGGCAAGGTATCGTGGAAGTTGGGTGTTTGGAGGCAAAATTGTGGTAGTAATGTGGCCGGCTGATTGGATCCTCCTGTTGTGTCCAAGAAGCTCCAGTATTTCAGTGAATTTCACCAGTGAAAAGCTTCTTTCACTACAGAATTGCACTCTTTCCATGAACATAGCCACGAACTTAGATTGTCATATTAGAATCGTGAGGGATATGGGAAAGGGCAAGGTAATGGAAGTGACACACATTGTCAGTTATGCCATCGGGAACATCACACCATAGTTAAAATGTTGCCTCTCAATATGTGCAACTATACCTGTACACATTGGAAGCGGGTAGCATTGGACATGGTTTACCAAGTTCATTAATTTCATATTTCAGTCCTGTTAAAAGGGGTGTGCCAATAGTTTGATCTGCTGAGCAAACAATGATATGGTTCATAATTCTGTGTGTCTTGGAGGTGAACTTGCAGTTTGCTGGTTTTCCCATGTGCCTGTTTCCCGTTTAGGTGATGGGGAGTCAGGGGCTTTGGAAGGTATTTTCAAAAGATTCTTGGTGAGTTCCTGCATTGCCCCATCTATAAAGCACACACTGCTACCAGTTCATGCCATCGATGGAGGAAGTGAGTACAAGATGATGCATGGAGTGTTGATCAGGCAGACTGCTTTGTCCTGGATGATACTGAGCTTTATCAGTGTTCTTGGGATCTCATTCATCCAGGCAGCTGGAGAGTCTTCAATCAAATTCCTGATTTGTTCTTAGTAGATGGTGGATGTGTTTTGAGAGTCACAAGATAATCCTGGAGTGTTCTTTTAGCAAGAATCTAGCAACACCAATTTTAAATGCAACCGATTTATTTGATAGTAAATTTGCAACCTTTCGACACTCTGTGTCTTCGTCAGGCAAATGCAGTGTTCTGGTCTGCAATAGCACACATATCAACACAGACAGTCACAGATTGCTGATTAGAATGCGAATCCTTACATCTAACCTGCTATTCAAGTGTTAAAGTGGCTAACAATGTGTGTGAAGGGAATCCTGAGCATTGGTTAGAGAATTGTGTATTTTCTCCAGACAGCACAGTAAGTGAGGTTTTTTGCTAACCCAGGCAAGTTACGGGGGTTACAGATAGTGTGTCATGAAGCCAAGATCCCTGTTAAGACCGTCCTCATGTGTGCGGAGCTTGGCTATCAGTCTCTGTTCAGCGACTCTGCGCTGTTGTGTATCACGAAAGCCCCCTTGAAGAACATTTACCCGCAGGTCGGAGGCCGAATGCCCATGACTGCTGAAGTGTTCACCCACAGGAAGGGAACTGTTTTGCCTGGTGATTGTTGAGCGATGCTCATTCATCCGCTGTCGTAGTGTCTGCATGGTCTCCCCAATGTACCATGCTTCGGGACATCCTTTCTTGCAACGTATTAGGTAGACAACGTTGGCCGAGTTGCAAGAGTATGTACCGTGTACCTGGTGAATGGTATCCTCATGTTTGATGATGTCGTCCATGTCTATGATCTGGCACGTCTTGCAGAGGTTGCTGTGGCAGGGTTGTGTGGTATTGTGGTCACTGTTCTCCTGAAGGTTGGGTAGTTTGCTGCGAACAATGATCTGTTTGAGGTTGTGCGGTTGTCTGAAAGCAAGAAGTGGGGGGCTGGGGATGGCCCTAAAGAGATGTTCATCGTCATCAATGATATGTTGAAGACTCCGGAGAAGATGTCGTAGCTTCTCCGCTCCGGGGAAGTACTGGACAACAAAGGGTACTCTGTCCACCGTGTCCCGTGTTCGTCTTCTGAGGAGGTCAATGCGGTTTATCGCTGTGGCACGTCGGAACTGTCGATCGATGAATCGAGCGCCATATCCTGTTCTCACAAGGACATCCTTCAGTGTCTGGAGATGTCTGTCACGATCCTCCTCATCTGAGCAAATTCTGTGTATACGGAGGGCATGTCCATAGGGAATGGCTTCTTTAACATAGAACATAGAACACTACAGCACAAACAGGCCCTTCGGCCCACAAGTTGTGCCGAACACATCAAAACCTACCCAACCAATGACCTATCTATAACCCCCAATCCCATTGGATCCCATATACTCATCCAGAAGTCTTTTAAAAGACCCCAGCGAGTTCGCCTCAACCACCACCGACGGCAGCCGATTCCATTCACTCACCACCCTCTGAGTGAAAAACTTTCCCCTAGCATCCCCTCTGTACTTGCTTCCCTGCACCTTAAATCTGTGCCCTCTCGTCGCGACCATTTCAGCCCTGGGAAATAGTCTCTGAGAGTCCACCCTATCTATTCCTCTCAACATCTTGTAAACCTCTATCAGGTCGCCTCTCAACCTTCGTCTCTCCAGGGAGAACAGTCCCAGCTCCCTCAACCTGTCTTCATAAGGCATGCCTCCCAATCCAGGCAACATCCTTGTAAATCTCCTCTGCACCCTTTCAATAGCTTCCACGTCCTTCCTATAGTGAGGCGACCAGAACTGCGCACAGTACTCCAAGTGTGGTCTGACAAGGGTCCTATAAAGCTGCAGCATTACCTCCTGACTCCTGAACTCAATCCCTCGATGAATGAAGGCCAGTACACCGTAAGCTTTCTTAACCACATCCTCCACCTGGGAGGCTGATTTGAGAGTCTTATGGACCCGGACCCCAAGATCCCTCTGCTCTTCCACACAGCTAAGACTCCTACCTTTGATAGTGTACTCATTCATCCCGTTGGATCTGCCAAAATGGACCACAACACATTTATCCGCGTTGAAGTCCATCTGCCACTTCTCCGCCCAGTCTTGCATCCTGTCGATGTCTGCTGCAACTTTTGACATCCCTCCAGACCATCCACAACACCACCGACCTTCGTGTCATTGGCGAACTTACTCACCCATCCCTCCACTTCCTCATCCAGGTCATTTATGAAAATGACAAACAGCAAGGGTCCTAGAACAGATCCCTGGGGCACTCCACTGGTGACCGACCTCCATGCAGAAAAAGAGCCATCCACAACCACCCTCTGCCTTCTGCAGGCAAGCCAGTTCTGGATCCACAAGGCCAAAGCCCCTTGGATCCCATGGCCTCTCACCTTCTCAAGAAGTCTTGCATGTGGGACCTTGTCAAATGTCTTGCTGAAGTCCATGTACACCACGTCCACTGCTCTTCCTTCGTCAATGTGTTCAGTCACATTTTCGAAGAACTCAATTAAGCTCGTAAGGCACGGCCTGCCTTTTACAAAACCATGTTGACTATTTCTAATCAACCTAAACTTCTCCAAATGCTCGTAAATCTTGTCCCTCAGAAGACTCTCCATCAGTTTACCACTGAGGTCAGACTCACCGGTCAGTAATTTCCAGGACTATCCCTGTTCCCTTTCTTGAAAATAGGGACCACATCCGCAATTCTCCAATCCTCCGGAACCTCTCCCGTCTCCATTGACGATGCAAAGATCATCGCCAGGGGCTCTGCAATGACATCCCTCACTTCCCACAATAACCTGGGGTACATCCCATCTGGTCCTGGAGACTTGTCTATCTTGATAGCATTTAGAAGTTCTAACACATCCGCTTCCTTAATATCTACATGCTTTTCAGTCTGCCGCAAACTTGTAGTGCATCCTCCCAGATCACTTTCCACCGTGAATGCTGAGGCAAAGTACTCATTAAGCACCTCTGCCATTTCTTCCGGTTCCATACAGACTTTTCCCCCTTCACCTTTTATAGGTCCTATCCCTTCTCTTCTCATCCTTTTACTTTTCACATATTTGTAGAAGGCCTTGGGATTCTCCTTAATCCTACCAGCCAAGGCCTTCTCATGACCCCTTCTGGCTCTCCTAATTTTCTTTTTAAGCTCTCTTCTATAAGCCTTATACTTCTCTAGATCCCCAACATCTCCTAGCTCTTTGAACCTTTTATACACCTTTCTTTTCTTCCTGACTAGGTTCACCACAGCCTTCGTGCACCACGGTTCCCTCGACCTACCAAAACCTCCTTGTCTCACCGGAACGTTGTCGTGCAGAGCTCCAGACAAGCATTCCTTGAATATCTGCCACCTTCCCCAAGAACACCTCCTTTCTGCTTTTCCCCAAGAACACCTCCTTCCAGTTTATTCACCCCAACATCTGCCTGACGTCTTCATATTTCCCCTTATTCCAGACAAACACCTTCCTAGCCTGCCTGATCCTATCCTTTTCCAATGCAAGGGTGAAGGAGATAGAATTATGATCTCCATCCCCAAGATGCTCTCCTACTGAGAGATCCATCACCTGTCCTGGTTCATTAGCTAGTACCAGGTCCAGTACAGCCTCTCCTCTCGTAGGCTTGTCCACGTGCTGTGTCAGGAAACCCTCCTGAACACACCTAACAAACTCCTCCCCATCCAAACCCCTTACCCTTGGGATATTCCAGTCGATGTTTGGGAAATTGAAGTCTCCCATCACAACAACTCTGTTATTTCTACATCTCTCCAGTATCTGTTTCCCTATCTGCACCTCAACTTCCCTGTCACTATTGGGCGGCCTATAGAATACACCCAGCAACGTCACCGACCCTTTGCTATTCCTAACTTCCACAACTTCCACATTAACGTGTCTAGGTGGAAGCTGGAGAAGTGGAGCATTGTGAGGTTGTCTGTCGGTTTGCAGTACAGTGAGGTGCTGAGGTGACCGTCCTTGATGGAGATACGTGTGTCCAAGAATGCAACTGATTCTGGAGAATAGTCCATGGTGAGTCTGATGGTGGGATAGAACTTGTTGATATCATCATACTGTTGTTTCAATGATTGTTCACCATGAGTCCAAAGGAAAAAGATGTCATCAATGTCGCTAGTAGATAACCTTAGTTGAAGATCTCGTGTGGTGAAGAAGTCTTGTTCGAACCTGTGCATGAAGATGTTGGTATACATGCACACCAAGGACAGGAAACTTGAAAAACTCGGCATCGCCACCAGCAACAACCAAGCTGTATCTATGTTAACTTCCTGTATTTCTTGTACAGGGATTACCAAATTCCTCTGACCACCAAAAATGTAGAGTTTCTCACCATTTAAAATATTTTTAGTTCATTTTATTTTTCCTACCAAAATGAATAACCTCACTTTCCCCACATTATATCCTATCTGCTGGAATCTAAAACTATCCCAATCCTTAGGCTTAGTCCTGTATTTATCCATCTCTTTCACTCAAATACTACCATTAACCTATTTAATTCACTGCAACGGATCTCTTTTCCTATAGAGCAGAGGTTTCAAACAACAGCCCGTACGCCACACCCTGCCTGTAGCGGGCTGCATCCAGATCAGAGTTTGAAGACCATTGCTATAGAGTTTTAATTTCTTAACGGATTGCAGCAGATTTGTTGAGAATTATGAGATATTTCTTCACATGTTCCCCATTTCTCATCTGTCAAATCTTTTAACAAGAAAATAGAGCAGTGATGGGCAACCTAGACCAGTGGGTGGGCAGCGTAAGTGGCTCTCCTTCCTCTCAGTGGACTGTGAGATTGAAATTGGATTTGTTCATTCACTGTGATACCTCGAATTGAGTTAAATATTTTTTATACACAACAAATATTTCTTAACGACTTTGGAAAATGCTTAATCATTTATATAAATTAGTAAAACAATCAACTTAAAAAAAACTTTGGACGCAGAGGGAGTGTTTCTTACCTCCACTTGTGCTGATTGTACTTTCTGCTCGTCCTGCCAAGGTCATTCATGTTTCTGTCCTATTACCATCCTCTACTACGAGGGTTGGCCATTATACCTCTCTCAATTACCGTCTCTGCCAATGTTTGCTTTTCCATTTACAAAATGTCAACTACTCAAGAATATTTAGCTCCCAATCTAAACAATCAAATCCATCATATTTCCTCTTTGTCACAAGCTTGTCTAGTTAGTTTATGCATTTAGATAAAGCACCCTTATTTAACTTTCAGCCATTCTTCTTGACCTGATCTTATTCACTGATTCATTATTACTGTTAAGTCTTTTTTGTCTTCTTTTCATGCACTGTTTACTTTTACCCAAGTCACTCACCGTTCTGTGCTCTCCTTTCTTAGTTTAAAAGCCTGGTTATCTACAGGCTGAGTTACAATTCACCAAGAGGATGGCACAGTGGTTAGCACTGCTGCCTCACGCAACAGGGATCTGGGTTTGATTCTGGCCGGGGTTACTGTCTACGTGGAGTTTGCACATTCTCCCTGTTTCTGCATGTGTTTTCTCCAGGTGCTCTGGTTTCCTCCCACCCTCCAACGGTGTGTGGGTTAGGTTGATTGGACATGTTAAATTTATCCTTAGTGTCAGGGAAATTAGCCAAGTAGATATGTGGGGTTAAGGGAATAAGGCCTGAGGGGGTTTGTGGTCAGAATAGACTCAATGGGTCGAATGGCTGCCTCCTATACTGCAAGGATTCTGTGAAGACACTGGCCCAATATCGGTTTAAATGGAACCAATCCCACTTTTTAAATTCCCTCGCAGGATGTGGGTGTCACTTACCAGGTCAGTATTTATTACCTGATCCTATCAGTTATACTGATGCCAGTTTTGATTCACAAAAGCCTGCCTCCCACATCAGTCTTTCAGTTATGCATTCAACTTGCCACCGATTTGAATATTGTTCAGATAGTAATCCAGAGATTTGCTTATTAATTTGAACCTTGGCTTCTCAAACTCCATCAACAATACTTCATTCTTTGTCCTACCCGTGTTGTTAGTTCTTACTTGACCACAACAGTTGGATCCTTCTCCTCACTCCAGCATCCTTTCTGTCCATGAGGTTACATCTTTGACACTCGCTCCTTCAAAGCTCTTTTCTGCAGTGATAGAGAACATCATTGATCACCCCTAGCTATACTGTTCCCTACAACTACCATGGGGATTTTTCATAGTAACATCATTGCAGTATTACTATGTCTACTTCTGAGACTAATAAATAAATTTAAACGTAAGTATTTCTTTTCAGTCCTCTCACTTGGAATAGTCTCCTGCACCATGGGCCATTCTCAGTTTGTTCATCCACCCTATGGACTTTGTCCTTAGTCACATAGGTAACAAGAACCTGTTAACCATCTTGATTCACAGTCATACGTTCCTGTTCATGACTACTCACCAGACTTGTATCATCTCACAACCTAAGGGATCTGACTGCCTCCTGAATGGAACTCTCTAAGTACCTCTCCCCTTCCCTGATGACCCGTAATGTCTGCACCTCAGATGTCATCTCAGCAACTGAAGTTCCTCGAGGTGCAGGTACAGATGTGGTTATAATCACATAATGCTATTCACAAAATCCCACATGGTGCCATTACAGCTATCATGAACTTTGAAGGAAATGAAGACATAAGAATTGAGTAACAGGTGGCACGGTAGCACAGTTGTTAGCATTGCTGCCTCACAGTGCCAGGGACCCAGGTTTGATTCCTGGCTTGGGTTACTGCACGTTCTCCCCATATCTGCATGGGTTTCCTCTGGGTGCTCTGGTTTCCTCCAACAGTCTAAAAAACATGCTGGTGCATTGGCCCAAACAGGCGTCGGTGGTGACTAGGGGAACCTCACAGTAACTTCATTGCAGTGTTAATGTAAGCCTTACTTATGACTAATAAACTTTAACATAAGGGTTAAAAGAAAAGTTTGGATAAAAGTAGTTTGAAGAACATAGAACATAGAACATAGAACAATACAGCACAGAACAGGCCCTTCGGCCTTCGATGTTGTGCCGACCAAAATAAAAAGCAATGCCCCTCCTAACTAAACCATTCCCTTCTCATCCATATACTTATCAACTAAATGCAGTAATAAAAGAAATTGATAGGAGTTTATCTGTTTGAAGGGGGTTTTGATATGCAAATTAGCTTAGCAGCAGGAAAATAGGTGTTTACCCAAGTGATTAGAGGGGAGTGAACAATGGAATATAGATTATAGATAATGGATTAAAAGGGGTGAACAGTGGAGAGTAGAAGTAGTGTTAGAACTATCAAAGTTGTGAGTTCAAAGTGGAGGGATAATAATACAGTTTACATGCTAAAAGCCTGATCCAAAGGGTGATTTAAATAGAATAATTTAAATAGAAAAATAGAAAAGGAAAATAACTGTATGTCCATAGCAGGGTTAATGGGATACAGCAGGAAAGGAGAAAGTGAGGAAAAACAGTTGGCAAACGGAACTCCCCTAGAAAACAGCTCAATTTTAAAAGCTGCAGGTTTTGAATACCAAAGGGAAGCACAAGGCTGAACTAATGACAGACTCTCCCTAAACCCAAAGATAGTCTAATGTACTGTTGTCTTGTAGTCATACTTGTTTATTCATTTTTAAGTTAATTATCTTTTTATGATTGATCACAACAAGACTTCACATTTCCTCACAGGTTTATGTATCTTTCCTTATATTGTGCCAAATTGAAAATATACACACTAAGTGCCAATATTCCAAGATACTTCTGGGTTTTAAATACCTCGCATTTAACATCAATGTGGTTCTTAACACAGTAAGAAGTATGACAACACCAGGTTTAAGTTCAAACATTTATTTGATAGTAATTCCACAAGCTTTCAGAAATGGTGTTCTTTTGTCAGGTGTGTGGAAAGTTCTGATCAGAGAAAGGCATGTAAAGACACACACACACTCACACACACACACACACACACACACACACACACAGTTTACAGAATACTGGCTAGAATGCAGGTCTTTGCAGCTAACCTGCTATTCTAATCATTTGAACTTAGACTTAGACTTGCATTCTAATCAGTAGTTTGTAAACTGAGTGCCTTTACATGCTTTTCCATGATCAGAACTTTCCACACACCTGACGAAGAAACACCATTTCCGAAAGCTTGTGAGTTTACTATTAGATAAACTAGTTGGACTTTAACCTGATGTTGTGAGACTTCTTACTGTGTTTACCCCAGTCCAACGCCAGCATCTCTACACCATTCTTAACATAGCACATGCCTGCACTATCATTTCTTTATGACCTGATTTTATTTATTTAATTTTGATTTGATTTATTATCGTCACATGTATTAGTATACAGTGGAAAGTATTGTTTCTTGCCCACCATAGAGACAAAGCATACCATTCATAGTGAAGGAGAGAGTGCAGAATGTAGTGATAGTCATAGCTAGGGTGTAGAGAAAGATCAGCTTAATATAAGGTAGGACCATTCAAAGGTCTGATGGCAACAGGGAAAAAGCAATTAAGCAATCAATGTATTTAATCAACTTGGCTTTTAGTCCTTCCACCAATTATTGGATCCAGTTTAAGTTGTAGGTCGATTAAATTAAATATTTATGTGTGACATGAATCATTTACAAGTATTGGAGGCACAAAGCAGTTCCTTCCCCTTTGCACTGTACTTCCACATGTACCAAATAACCAATTTTTATATTCTGTTTGCAGCCATTCGATGCATCAGCAGAAGTTCTGTCTTACAGTTTTACTGACTTAACCTTTTAATAATACAAACGATATGAGTCATATGAAGAATTTTAAAGTTCATATTAAGTACCATGGTTTGTTTTTTTCAGGAAAATAGCCCTGTTTTTGTTTGTGATTAATTCATTTACCGAAGCTACAAGAGATAATAATAAGAATTTTCTGAAGTCAGCCAGCCTAATCTGGATACGATGGTTGGATTTTTGTCTGCAAGGCAGGAGCTGGTAAATTTCTCTGCTTGGCCCTCCTGTCACAGAACAAAGCGCTAGCAAAGGTGGGATTTTCATTCTGGGTCTGACACACCCTAACTGGAGCTTATTGCTCAAAAATTACAAGCAGCAACAAGGGCTGCTGAACGTTGAGGTAAGCATTGGTGCTCCAGGACTTTATTTCACTGTATTAATGACAGTTAAAGAAAGAACAGCCCTCAAACTCTCATTAGCTGCCCCATTCACACCAGCCCCATGATATCTTATGTCCCCAGTGACCTCTCATATCTTTCATGGCAAGCTATGGTCTTCTACCCATCCCTTATGGTCCCTTATACACTACTCAGTGTGCATTCTTAGCTGAAAGACCAGACCTCCATTAGACTGTTCAAACAGCAGTGTCCCCAGGACAACATTGCTTGATTAACAGCTCTTGTTTTGTGATCTATCCTGTCAATTTCACTATTTTTATTTGCACAATAAGAAGCCTCACAACACCGGGTTAAAGTCCAACAGGTTTATTTGGAATCACAAGCTTTCAGGGCACTCATCCGGGGAAGGAGCAGAGCTCCAAAACCTCATGTCACCAAATAAACCTGTTGGATTTTAACCTGGTGTTGCGAGACTTCTTACTGTGCCTACTCAGCCCAATGCTGGCATCTCCACTTCATGATTTGCACGAGATAAAGAGGTTCAAGTGATTTTAGTTTCAGTATTGATATTTCAAAGGGTCTGGATCATTGACATGGGCTATAGTCAAAAGAGTTATTAAAAATAGAAAGTTAGGAATTAATGGCAGATTTTTAAAAATTTTCACATATCCTATTATTACCATTCTATAGAATGTATAATGGGTGAATGGCATGGAAGTGCCATAGCTTGTCATCGAGGGCATGAGGGCTCATGGAGATTGGTATAGGGGCATGGCTTGATATGAAAGGTATGAGGATCTATTAGAGTAAGCAGAGAGGTATGACCAGGCATGGAAGGTATGAGGAGCATGGAGGTGTGGGTAGAGGGACACGGCTTGGCATGGAGGAAATGAGGATCATGGGAGCGGGTAGAGGGGCATGACGTGACATGGAGGGTTAAGATCCATGGGGAGTCAACAGACAGGTATATTTTGGCCTGAAAGGTATGAGGGGAAAGTGGGTGGCTAGAGAGACATGGCTTGGCATGGAGGGAATGGTTAAGACCTTTTGAACTTGCCTTTCAAAAGGTTTCTCCATCCAGACTATAGTTTCATGACACCTCTGAGGGGCTGTGAACCATAATTTCTTCTAAATCTACCCTGACTCCATGGGAATTGGGAGGGATTAGGCAACGCCTTACCTCACAGCAGATTTGGTCAAGGGTGTGTGCAGAATTCCTGGACACTCACCAACCAGCACTTTTAATCTACATTGTTGAAAATTGGGGAGGGGCATAAGGAATGGGGTGAGGAATCTGGGAATCAGCTACCATTCCACCATCCCTACGGAGTCTCCCTCAGATCTGTGAAAATCCCGCCCTGGATATTTCAAAAGCGGGGGGAATAAAAACAAGACATTTCTGGCAAATGATTTATAACTGCGGCAGCTTTAATAAATGCATAATAGAGCGATAAAATGCACCACAGGACACATTACCATGATTCTGGATTCTACATTGATGATCAGTGTTCAGGAAAAGTTGGCTCAGCATATATGTCACTCCAATAAACAAAATTGTTCTCAAATGCAACTCGTACACCAGGATTTACAGCAAGATAAATAAAAGTACACAGAACCCAATGACAACTGCACACATCTAACAAATATACACCTTCATGGAATGTGCAGGTTTTCTCCAATTATTTCACTACCAGTGTCATGATTTACCTTTCTACTGCTCGAAATAAATCAGCAACTATTGTAAATGGCTTATTCAGTGAGATGAGTTGTAACAACAGTACAAGACACAAATCTGCTGGGCCAAAGTTGTTGGCCTCTGATCCTACACATTGCCAAACGATCACTCTTTAGCGGCCGGCTTCCTCTCGATACTCGTGACACAGAAAGTTCAGTTCCTTAATGTAAAAAAGTCAAAATCCATTTGAATAAAAAACCTTTTTCAGGTGATTTCTTGAAGATATTTTGGCTGCTGGGCTACAACCAGTATTAGAACCTTTTGACACGGCAAGACAACTGGAATTTTGCCTCTTTTTCCTTGCCAGTGAAGTTCTGTTCTTTTTTTGTTCTGAGTTGAGAAGGTGGCTTCTCCAGGATTGGAATGCATCAAGCTGCCTCTTGACCCCCTCCGGCAGCTCCAAGGGGAGCTTACTCTTTGCAAAGCAGAGGGAAGCTCTCCAGTCTTAGAAGCCCTTTATGTGGCAGTAGGCCTCCAAGGCTGAGAACACAACGTACAGCAGCCAAAGGCTCACAAAGGTGGTGCAGGTCAGGATCTTGCCGCGGCGCGAACCTCCGAGCTCACCACCTATGTGTGACCGTCTTCTGTACAGGAGCAAGCTGATGGCAACAAAGGCAAAGATGGTAAAAAGTGTGACGGAAAAGGCCAGTGTGCCAGGATCAACTTTAAACTCTTTCCCTTTGGCAGCCCAGTAGATGGCAGCAACAGACCAAGCAACTCCAATGCCCAGGAATACATTTACAGCATTGCTTCCTGTCACATTCCCAATGGAGGCATCTGCATATTGGTCCTGAAGAGCAGCGACCTTGCTGGCAAAAGTATCTAGAAGAAATACCAAAGAGAGAATTCTATTATATTACGTGTATTCCACTGACACAAATTTATACAAACTGTGCGTCGTTTTAACATATTGGCTGGCACAGTGGTTAGCACTGCTGCCTCACAGTGCCAGGTACCTGGGTTCAATTCCAGCCTCTGGTGACTGCCTGTGTGGAGTTTGCATTTTCTCCCCATGTCTGCATGGGTGTTCAGGTTTCCTCTCGTAGTCCAAAGATGTACAGGCTAGGTGGATTGCTAAATTGTCCCTCAGAGTCAGGGGGAATTAGCAGGATAAATACGTAGGGTTACAGGAATAGGGTTTGGGTACGATTGTTGTCAGTGCAGACTCAATGGGCCAAATGGCCTCCTTCCGCATTGTATGGATTCAATGATTCCCGGTAATCATGATAATTAGATGACAATTAGATGACAATGGCATTTAAGAAGATTCTCTACTTTCAATTTATCTGTGTATTGCTGGAAGAGGAAGTTGGTTAAGTTTGGAGCTCATGGGGTTCACCGCTTACTGAGGAGCCCTGGGAATTTTTAGCAGGCTGCAGGTAGTTAGGGCTCAGTGAAGTCCTGGGGAGTGGAGAATGTGTGGAAATCATTAGTTCTGTGCCAGATTCAAAAGACTGTTATTTATGGCTCAGCATAATTGGGACACTGGAGTTCAGAGAAACCTAGGTATCATAGAATCCACAGAAGGAGGCCACTTGGCCCATTGAGTGTGCACAGATCACAATCTCACCCAGCATCTATCCCCATATCCCCACGCAATTTTACCCTAGCTAGCTCCCATGACATTAAGGGGCAATTTAACATGGCCAGTCCACATAAAGTGCACATCGTTGGACTGTGGAAGGAAATCGAAACACCTGGAGGAAACCCATGCAATCATGGGGAGAACTTGCAAACAGCACATAGGCAGTGATCCAAGCCAGGAATCGAACCCAGGTCCCTGGTGCTGTGAGGCAGCATTGCTAACCACTATGCTACCTCTAGTGCCAGCTTAGTGAAGAAACTGGTCTGTGAAAGAGTTTGAAGTGTGCCACTATTTAGAGGCAGGAGTGCAGCTTTGTAATGCGGTCTCAGGAGAAGAGATTGAACCACTGGGAGGTGAGCAGTTATTCAGGGAAGTCCAAGTTGGAGTAGCTTTTGAGGGTATTCAGAGGCTAGGTCTTTGAAAGTAAACATTTAAAATCCCTTGTGAAGATGGCAGAGTTTTAGAACAAAGAATATTACAACACAGGAACAGGCCCTATGACCCTCCAACCCTGCACCAACCATGGTGCCTGAATGAACTAAAACCGCCCTACTCATCTGAGAACCATATCCCTCCACTCCCATCCTATTCATGTTAATGAGATTTTGTGACTCAGTGATCACTGAGTGGGTTGTATTCACGCCGGGGGGGATTCTCCCATCCTGCCAGCAGCGCACCAATGGGAATTCCCATTGATAGCGGCAGGACCAGGGAATCCTGCCACTAGCAAACACCGTGCCACCTCCCACTGGCAGGAAAATGGGAATGAGAGACTGGAGAATCTTGTCCTATGTAACAATGAGGTGCTTGACAAAAAGTGGTCAGAATGATATGGCATGAGTTCATTGAATCCTCCAGAGAGACACAAGCTGTAGCAATCATCTTCTTCCAGATCATCAAAAACTGAAGGACAACATGTGTCAAAATACTCATTTCAACATTTTGAAGTTCATTCAGTCAGCATTTGAATAGGAAGAAAGAACAACAATATTAGTTCTAATCTTTGAAGTATCCCAAGTGTCGATATAGTGCTACAGCTTTCAGCTTATGGTTTCCTCATTCATGCAAGGCACTGAAATGGTCACTTCCCCGTGAGGCAGGACTGTGCAGGAAGCCCTGCTATTAACTCCTAGAATGGTCTGAGACAAATTAATTTATGTAGTGTGTGCATCATACCAGGCTGAGTTGGCTAGTTAGTATTGCAAACTGTACTTTGGCATTATCTTGGTCGTTCATTTCCTTCCTAAGTGATGTTCAGATCTACTGAGCCCCACAAGGAATTTATTCTGCAGTTTGTTCCCAAGCCCTCCAGCCTACTTTCTTTTCTTAAGGAATTTAGAACAAAGAAAAGTATAGCACGGAAACAGATTCTTCAGCCTCCAAGCCCCTGCCAATCATGTCCCAACCAAACTAAAAGAAAATCCTTCTGCTCTTACTTAAACATAGAACATAGAACAGTACAGCACAAACAGGCCCTTCGGTCCTGTTTAAATAATAGTCCATTTTGCTGTTATTCCAACTAAAATGGATGACCTTATATTTGGCAACATTGTACTCCATCTGCCAGACCTTCACCCACTCACAGACTATCAGTATCTCTTTGCAGATTCTCAGCATCCTCTGCACACTTTCCTCTGCTATCCTTCTTACTATCATCTGCGAATTTTGACACACTGCAATTAGTCCCCAACTCTAAATCATCTACGTAAATCATATAGATAAACAGGGTTAAGCTTTTTCCAAGGATGGACTCGAATAGCACGAGGGGTCACGGGCTTAAGGTGAGGGGGGTAAGGTATAATGGATGCTAGAGGGAGTCTTTTCACACAGAGGGTGGCGGGGGTATGGAATGCGCTGCCAAGTAAAGTGGTGGAGGCAGGCACTCTGGAATTATTTAAGAAATACTTAGATGGGCACATGAACAGAATGGGAATGGAAGGGTATAGAAAACTGATTTAAAATAGGGATCATGAGCCTTGGGAGTCCCTGGGAAGTGTGTCAATAGATGATGATATTGATGTACTTGTTTTTATCCTATAGGAGCTTTGATCCACCTTGTTGTCTAACAAGGGGCATACACGCGATGGGTCGTGAGAGGGCTGCTCTTGGATTTTTTTTCGAGAGTATCCTAGTGCTTCACGTTGTTAGTGTATGCTTGACCTGGACCATTTGATGGGCAACACGACAGCTCAGTGACTATCGCTCTGCTGTGCCTGTGTCTGTGGGAGTTTGCGCATTCTCCCCGTGCTTGCGTGGGTTTTCTCCGGGAGCTCCGATTTCCTCCCACATCCCAAAGATATGCTCTTAGGCTAATTGGCAAAACAAATTCTCCCTAAATTGTCTCAAATTTGGTTTTTAATCAATAGATCTATAAACATAGGCAGGGATCACGGGTAGAGGTGGGAACATTGGGGTGGCGGTGCGGGCTCGTTGGGCCAAAGGGCCTGTTTCCCGTGCTGTTTTGTTCTTTGTTCTTTGTTCTATAAACGATTGCGGTCCCAACACTGATCCCTGAGGCACACCATTCATCACTGATCAGCAACCAGAAAAATACCCATTTACCACCACTCTTTGCTTTCTGTGTGTTAACCAATCCTGTATCTATGCTAATACATTAGCCATAACATAGTGCACCTTTATCTTTTGCAGCAGTTTTTGGTGTGGCACGTTGTCAAATGCCTTCTGGAAATCCAGATAACACCACATCCACAGGTTCCCCTCTGTCCACTGCGCAGGTAATGTTCTCAAAGAATTTCACCAAACTAATTAGACATGACCTGCCTTTCATGAACCCATGCTGTGTCTTCCCAATGGGACAATTTATATCCTGATCTCTTGCTATTTCTTCATTGATGATAGATTCAAGCATGAGAAAAAGCCTCTAACTATCCACCCTGCCTATGCTCCCCATTATTTTGTAGTTCTCCATCTTTCCAGTGAAAACAATCCTAGTTTATTCAAGCTGTCCTCATTGTCAACACACCCGAGACCTGGTGAACCTTCTTTGCACTCTCTCCAAAGATTTCTTCTGACAGCGTGGTGACCAGAACTGCATGGAGTACTCCCAATGCGGGCTAACAAAGGTTTTATATAGCTGCAACATGATTTCCCAACTCTTGTATTCAATGTCCCAGCTGATGAAGGCAAGCATGTCATTTGCTTTCTTAATCACCTTTGCCATCTGTGTTGCAACTTTTAGGGAACTATGGCCCTGAATGTCCAGACCCTTCTGTATGTTAATGTTCCTAAGGGTTTTGCCATTTACAGTATAATCAGACCTAAATTTGATCCTCCAAAATATATCACATTGCTTTTGGATTAAACTCCATCTGTCATTTCTGTGCCCAAGTCTCCAATTTATCTATATCATGTTGCATCCTCTGACAATCCCCAGTCTTATCAGCAATTCCACCAATTTTCATGTCATCTGCAAACTTATTAATCAATCTATCCATACTTCGCTCCAGATTATTTACAAGTAACAGAGGTCCCAGCACTAATCCCTGTGGAACATAACTAGCTCCATTCTGAAAAACACTCTTCCATCATTATTCTCTGACTTCTATAACCAAGCCAGTTCTGTATCTATCTCGTCAGACTACCCAGAATGTGATTTTAGCTTTTGTACCAGTCTGCCATGTGAAACCTTGTTAAATGCCTTATTAAAGTCCATATAAACTACATCCACAGTCCTTCTTTCATCAATTATCCACATAGAAACCTACACCTCCTGTTACCATGCTCTAAGAGGGCAGTGATAACCATAGATTGGGTTGTCCCGGGTGGCGTAGCAGTTAGCACTGTTGCCTCCCAGCAGCAGGGACTTGAGTTCAATTCCAGCTTCAGATGACTGTCTGTGTGAAGTTTGTACATTCTCCCCGTGTCTGCGTGGGTTTCCTCCAGGTGCTTCAGTTTTCTTCCACAAAGATGTACAGGTTAGATTGATTGGCCATGCTAAATTGCCACTTAATGCCAGGGGGACTGGCAAGTAAATGCTTGGGGTTAAGGGGATCGGATCGGTATGGGATTATTGTCAGTACAAGCTCTACAGGCCAAATGGCCTCTTTCTGCACTGTAAGGATTCTATGATTAGACATGGTAAAGTACTGCAGTGTGGCTCAGCATTGAGCCATAAGTCCTGAAGTAGGATTTGAACCCAGAGCCTCTTGGTAGAGCCACATCCACACATGACTTCCTGTATAGGGTATTCTCCATTTCCCTTACGCCATGGAATAGCAATTCTAGTCCTTTGTCATAGAACTTTCTTCCCATTGGCACTTCCTGAGATTCTTCAACGCTTAGGTTGCTCTCTTTCTGATACAAATGCTGAGATTAAAAGATTCCTTTTTCACCTAGCTGTCTTAAATCAGTTGAGAGAGCCTATTGATTTATTTTTCTGTTTGGTGAATAGGTCACATGTTCTACGCCTGCCGCAGCTAAAATCCACCTAGGGGCTGAATTTTTTGGCCTGATGGAGACAAATAACACAAGTTCACATTGTCCATCCTGTCTCTGAGTCAATTTCCTCTCAGGCGTCCGTCCTGGTGCTTTAGAATGCTGGTAAGTGTAACCCATTCAAAAGGCAATGTTCTTAATACTGGTCATACATCCCTGTGATAACCCCCAAGACTTGACTAGTTGACCTCCCAGTTGCGCTCATTGAATATGACCTCTCTGGGGATTAGCCAACCAGGTGAAGCCCTGTATTATGCGAGACTTTTCAGGGCAGCGCAATGGTTAGCACTGGTGCCTCGCAGCACCAGGGATCTTGGTTCGATTCCCAGCTTGGGTCAGCGTCTGTGTGGAGTTTGCATGTTCTCCCTATGTCTGCATGGGTTTCTTCCGGGTGTTCCACTTTCCTCCCATAGTCCAAAAAATGTGCCAATTAGGGGGATTGACCATGCTAAATTGCCCCTTAGTGTCAAGGGGATTAGCAGCGTCAATACATGGGATTGGGTGGGATTGTTATCAGCACAGGCTCGATGGGCCAAATAGCCTCCATCTGAACTGTAGGGATTCTATAATACCTGCCAAATTCCCGTTTGAAAGATGTGCTGTTAGGATGCATTGGCTGTGTTAAATTCTCCCTCAGTGTAACCGAACAGATGCTGGAGTGTGGCGACTAGAGGATTTTCACAGTAACTTCATTGCCTACTTGTGACAATAATAAATAAACTTAAAACTTTAGCTTGTCAATCAAGCTGACTGATGATGGGAAATCTCCAGAGATTGTTTCAAAATATCTGTGGTTAGTTTCAGTGGGACTTTTTGGAAAGCCATGTTTCTATGTTTCAAGTTCAGTGCCATTACCCCGCTGTCTGTCTGAAGGCGGAGAGGAGATTTGATCGAAGGATTACAAGGTTTGTCTGGGTGAACCAGATGGGCTTTACTGACAATGGTTTCATGGTCATTAATAGATTCTTAATTCCACCATCAGCTTTGATGGAATTCAAACTGGGGTCCCCTGAACATTAGCTGAGTTTCTGGATTAATAGTCTAGCGATAATACCACTAGGCCATTGCCTCCCCTGATTTATGTACAATAGATAAAGTGGTCACTAATTGAAGAAGGATGACAGCAGCTTGCAAGTTCTTCTTATTCCCTTGTAATATTAAAATGGCCTGCTATTTTGCGCTGCCAACATAAAGTTGTAGGAATAAGCTGCACTGTATTCCTAGTGGATAATGCATGTTTCCACCTGCAGCCTCTTTGGGGAGAGACATGGCTTTGTGTGAGCTGGCATTGACTCCAACATGACAGAAAACAGCTTGCTTCAGTTCCACTGTATGAAATTCCACTGGAGGCAAGTCTTCAAGTAACGCTCTGTCACAAACATCTCCACTTGACTTGCCAAGTCATCAATGACAGGCAATCACAATACAACATCAACGTTCAAGTTTGTGTTGACAACTTGGACAAGATGTTAGGCTTGTCAGCGCCTGTTTCTTCCATGCTATGAGTCTGCAAAGAGCTTCAGGGACTCCTCTTTTTTTGGAAAATTGCATCTAATGTCTTGGTAAGAACCTTAGCGCACAATGCAGTGAACAGTGCAGGAAACAAAACAGGGCGGGCAAGTCTGTGTGTGTATCTACACCACAGGAACTGCAACAGTTCAAGAAGCTGGCTCGCCACCTCCTCAAGGGCACTTAATAAACTGCCCAACCAGTGATGCCCATATTTTGCTGGAAACCAGAAGCTGAACTGGACAAGCTATATCAATAGTGCAGCTACCAGAGCAGGTCAAAAGCTCAGAATTCTGCAGCAAGTAATTCACCTCCTGACTAGTTAAGTCCTGTCCACCATCCACACGGCAGAAGTGAGAAGTATGATGGAATACTCTCCACTTGCCTGGATCAGTCCAGCTCCAACACCACTCAATAAGCTCAGCATCAAGTAGGACAAGGCTTGATTACAAACCCTTCCACAAACATTTACTCCTTCCACCACCAACACACGGTGGCAGCTATGTGTACCACCTGCAAGATACACTGCAGGAACTCACCGAGGTTCCTTCGATAGCACTTTCCAAACCCACGGCCACTTCCACTCCAGAAGGGTAAAGGCCATTGCCTGGCGGTTCCCTCCAAGCCACAAATCATCCTAACTTGGAAATATATCGGCTGCTCCTAAAATCAAAATCCTAGAATTCCCTCTGTAACAGTACTGCGGGTGTACCTACAGCTTGGGGATTTCAGCAGCTCAAGAAGGCAGCTCACCACCACCTTCTCAAAGGACTGGCAATACACGCTGAACCAGCCAACAATGCCCACATCCTGTAAAACGAATTTTTAAAAAATTCTACAAAGGAATTTTTAAAAATCATATTGTTAATCAGTGTGTACATGGCACAGTGGTTAGCACTGCTGCCTCACAGCACCAGGGATCCAGGTTCGATTCTGGCCTCGGGTCACTGTATGTGCAGAGTCTGCACATTCTCCCCATGTCTCGGTACATTTCCTCTGGGTGCTCTGGTTTCCTCCCACAGTCTGAAAGACGTGCTGGTTAGAGTGCATTGGCCGTGCTAAATTCTCCCTCAGTGTACCTGAACAGAAGTGTGGCAACTTCACAGTAACTTCATTGCAGTGTTAATGTAAGTCTTATTTGTGACTAATAAATTTTAGTTAAGTGACACCAGCAAGACCATTTTGAAGTTCAACACTACAATTGTCTTAAACTCATATTACTGATTACTTGTTTGGCAGCAGGTTGAAACTTGTTTTTTTAACTAATTAGTGTCACAAGTAGCCTTATATTAACACTGCAATGAAGTTACTGTGAAAGTCTCCTAGTTGCTGCACTTCGCCACCCGTTTAGGTACACTGAGGGAGAATTTAGCATGGCCAATTCGCCTAACCATCACGTCTTGTGGACTGTGGGAGGAAACCCATGCAGACTCGACAAGGCAGTGACCCAAGGCCAGAATCGAACCCGGTCCCTCGCGCTGTGAGGCAGTAGTGCAAACCACTGTGCCACTGTATAGTTTCTCTCTGGCTGCTGCTACAATTCCACAAGCGTTTGCAGTTTAAAGCTGTAAATGTCTACAAGAAGTGGTGTCAGGTATTGAAGGATGTTTTTGCTGACTTCAAAGCTTCTGCACAAACCAGCTGCACCTGAGATATGTGTGCACTAGTAGGCATGCCCCTCGGAATATAATAGAACTTGAAAACCAATCAGGGTAAGATGCTGGAAGAGGGAGGAGAGAGAGCAGGAAATGCATTCTCAGCAAAAAGCCAGATTAACCCAGCATGTCAGAATCATTGAATCCCTACAGTGCAGATAGAGGCCATTCAGCCCATTGAGTCTGCATCAACTCAGTCTGACAAAGCATCGCATCCTGCCCTATTCCTGTAAACACATGCATTTACCTAACCTAAGGACTCTAAGGATCAATTTAGTATGGCCAATCCCACTAACCTGCACACTTTTGGACACTAAGGAGCAATTTAGCATGGCCAATCCTCCTTACCTGCACATCTTGAACACTAAGGGACAATTAAGTATGTCCAATCTCCCTAACCTGCACATCTTTGGACAGCAAGGAGTAATTTAGCATGGCCAATCCTCCTAACTGGCACATCTTGGAACATTAAGGGACAATTTAGCATGGCCATACCCCCTAGCCTACACATCTTTGGACACTAAGGGGCAATTTAATATGGCAATCCCTAATCTGCACATCTTAGGACACTAAGGGACAATTTAGTATGGCCAATCCACCTGACCTACACATCTTTGGACTGTGGAAGAAAACTGGAGCACCTGGAGGAAACCCACGCAGACAGAGGGAGAATGTGCAAACTCCACATAGACAGTGACCTAAGTCAGGTCTCTGGCTCTGTGATGCAGCCATTCTAACCGTTGTGCTGCCCATTCTGGGAGCAATCTTTGTATGTGAGCCTCAATATGTTTTTGTAAGCACATCTCATTGGACACACTACCTGCTGCCGTAGCAGGGCAAGAACCCTGTTGTCAGGTGGCTGTAAAAGTGATCGCAGCAATGAATACCTGGCTTCGTCCATACTGAGGCTGGTGATATTTGCAGCATCCTACAATTTGTTATTCATTGGTGAACAAGAAAGGGCACGAAGGCTGGTGTCTCAAATGTTAACTACATTTTATCCCCTCTCTTGTCAAAGAGAAACAACCAAAGAGAGAGCACAGCATTACTGGGATTGCAAGCTCCCCACTGTGTCATTGACTGCAGGCACATCGTTTTGCAGCTCCTAAATGTGACAATGTAATGTACCAGAACCAAAAGGGATTCCACTCGCTCAGTGTGCAGCTGCTGTGTGCAAACCTAAGCACCAAATCATGCAACTTAATGCCAGTTATGCTGGCAGCAAATATGGCTTTATTCTGAGGCAGTCCACTGTTCCCCATCAGGGCATCTCAATGGCTTAATCATAGAAATCATCATAGAAACCCTACAGTACAGAGAAAGGCTCTTCAGCCCATCGAGTCTGCACTGACCACAATCCTACCTATGCCCTACCCCCAGTGGCTACATATTTTACCCATTAATCCTCTCTAACCTATGCATCTACAGTCAATTTAGCATAACCAATCAACCTAACCTGCACATCTTTGGACTATGGGAAGAAACCAGAGGAAACCCACGCAGACATGAGAAGAATGTGCAAACTCCACATAGACAGTGACCCGAGCCAGGAATCCAACCCATGACCCTGGAACTGTGAAGCAGCAGTGCTAACCACTGTGCTACTGTGCCACCCAGTAACAAGAGCACTCGGCTAACAACGTGGCTAATGACACTGGTGCACAACCTGTGTGCGCAGGATTGTTTAGGAGGGATGATGGGATAACAGTAAAGTCATCAGTGGCCCAGGCTACCACTGGAATTTATATTCCAGTGGAAGTTATATTCAGTTAATGATCCAGTCCGCTCTCAGTACAATGCAGTCGCCAATTGTTGTAAAATTCCACCTACTTCACTGTCCTTTAGAGAAAGAAATTTGCCATTCTTGGCTCTGGGCAGAGCACTTACCTTCTTGATGCAACCCCCCTCACACCTTCCTTGGCATCCAACATGTCAGATCAGTGTGTCAGTGTCAGAGCAAAGTTGGCACAATGGGCAGAACCTGGAGGGGGCAGAGACTGAGCAGACCCAATATCAGAATCTTTTTCTGATTGGGCGGGGGGAGTACGTGGCCAGTGTGGACGGCGGGCGGGGGGGTGTGGTGGCTGGGTGCGGGAGGTGTGATGTGACCCACTGAGGGTCTAAGGTGCTACCCTGGTCAGTTGAGGGCTGGGGTGGGGTGTGAAGGGCTCACATTTTCCATTGTTTGAGGAGAGGGAAGGTGCTAGGACAGGGTGGGAGGTGATGGAGGCATGTCTCTGAACGGTGAGATCGAGGCACCCTTTAAAAATGACACCCAATCTCTGAAAAGCACATCTCGCTGGCGATTTTCAATGATGCATAAATTTGCATCAAATGGATGGATGAATCCCACCTCACAGGTGATGCTAACGCCAGGGTAAACACTCACTTTTCCCTCTGGGGGCACTTAGAACATAGAACATAGAACATTTCAGCACAGAACAGGCCCTTC
>JAGIQG010000036.1:10254732-10464629 GCA_024679065.1 Sphyrna mokarran
GGTCGGCACAACATCGAAGACCGAAGGGCCTGTTCTGTGCTGTATTGTTCTATGTTCTATATTGTGATCCCCAATAAAACATAGATCAACTAAATTATAAAAGTTGAAATAATATAACATTCACCCTGAATATGTTCACATATGAAATTCTTTTGCTAGTTTAACTTGTATCAAATTTAAGATGGTGACTTACGGCTTTTGGGGTGAGATTCAGTATGATCAGAGCTGCTTAATAGTGCATTGGTATTAGTCCATAGATAACTGAACTGGGTGGCACAGTGGTTAGCACTGCTACCTCTCAGTGCCAGGAATCCAGGTTTGATTCCCAGCTTGGGTCACTGTCTGTGTCAAGTTTGCATGTTCTCTCTGTGTCTGCGTGAGTTTCCTCTGGATGCTCCGATTTCCTCCCACAGTCTTAAAAATGTACTAGTGAGGTGCATTGGTCATGCTAAATTCTCCCTCAATGTACCCGAACAAGCACCAGACTGTGCGAATTTCACAGTAACTTCATTGCAGTGTTAATGTAAACCTTACTTGTGACTAAGAATAAAATAAAAATACACAGCATGTGAAATGGCAATCAGTGCAACAACACCCATTTTAGTGAATTTCTACCTCACTTCTTTTGGGGTGTCTGTGTCTGTATGTGTGTCTGTCTATCTGTGTGTGTGTATCAGTCTGTCTGTGTCTGAGTGTGTGTGTATGTCTGTCTGTATCTATCTGTCTGTCTGTGTCTATCTGTGTGTGTGTGTCTGTCTCTGTGTGTGTGGATGTGTGTATGTCTGTCTGTATCTATCTGTCTGTCTGTGTCTATCTGCGTGTGTGTGTCTGTCTCTGTGTGTGGATGTGTGTGTGTCTGTCTGAATCTGTCTGTCTTCACTTGTAACACTCACTGTGGCTATGTTTGTCCCTGCCACTGCATTCTGTTCATTACCTGGTATGGAAGTGCCAAGAGCCACAAAAACCACAGCAGTAACAGAATCCTTCAGCCCCACTGTGCAGCCAAAATGTGAAGCCAGATCATTGATGAAAGCTGTGAGTAAACCTATCACAGTCATGCAGATGACAAAACAGGCCCAGCCATTCCCATACTCGGTGGGAGGAACAAAGGCAAAGAGAACTTTCCAGAAAACCGTCAAGAAATGCATGACATAATCGAAGCAAGAAGGTAGCTTTTCCTCCCGGGTATCATCTTCATCTTCACCATCACCTGTCAAAAGAAAATAAACCGCGTTTCAGAACAGTGTCCAGGCTCAAAGCATGCAATACATCTACACAATCCCCACTATGCGAAGGAGTAAAGCTTGGGGCTTTTCAAATTCTCTTTGAGATAGCTTTGATGAGAAAACCAAGAACATGTAAGAAATCATAAACAGTGATGGTGCAAAAATATTATACAGAGCTGGCTATGCCATTTTGGTCATTGTAAGAAGTCTCACAACACCAGGTTAAAGTCCAACAGATGTATTTGGTAATAAACGCCACTAGCTTTTGGAGCACTGCTCCTTCATTAGGTGAGTGGGAAATTCATCAGAACTCACCTGATGAAGGAGCGGCACTCCGAAAGCTAGTGGTGTTTATTATCAAATAAATCTGTTGGACTTTAACCTAGTATTGTGAGACTTCTTACTGTGTTTAACTCAGTCCAACGCCAGCATCTCCACATCATTCTAGTCATTCTCAGTCCCAGCCTCAACTGAGATCCTGTCATTCCCAGCCTCAGTCTCAAGAATCCAACGTTCAGGAATGTTGCCTCTCCCGTATTCGACACGGCGAATGCCTCCTTTGTATCCTTTGGATTTTGGCAATTTGGATTTTACCTAAAGTTTAAAGTTTATAAAATTTACTTAATAGTCACAAGTAAGCTTACATTAACACTGCAATGAGGTTATTGTGGAAAATCCCCTAGTCAGCCACACATCAGCGCCTGTTCGGGTACTCTGAGGGAGAATTTAATATGGCCAATACACCTAACCAGCAAGTCTTTGGAAACCCATGCAGACATGGGGAGAACATGTAAACTCCATACAGACAGAAACCCAAGGCAGGAGTCAAACCCAAGTCCATGACGCCGTGAAGCAGCAGTGCTAACCACTGTGCCACCATGCTGCCTTCTTCCACTTGCAAGATCCTATTGTACCAAAGTTGTCCAGATTTTGATCTCTTCCCATTCTTTTTGGCTCTGACTGTCACTTTAGCCAACTGTTTGCCTTCAGTTCCCACCACAAGCTTTGTCCACTAGCCATCAGTTCTATCCTGCTCCAGAGCCACTGCCTGATACTGAATAGAGTTCAATACTGAACCTGACTGCTCACAGAATCTCACAGTTTATAATGAGGCCATTTGACCCATCGTGTCTGCACCGACTACAATCCCATCCAGGTCCTATCCCCATAATCCCATGCATTTACCCTAGATAGTCCCCCTACACTCAGCGAGAATTTAGTGTGACCTAACCTGCACATCTTTGGACTGTGGGAGAAAACTGGAGCACCCGGAGGAAACCCACGTAGATGCTGGGAGAATTCGCAAACAATACACATACAGTGACCCAAGCTGGGAATTGAACCCAAGTCCCTGGCGCCGTGAGGGAGCAGCGCTAACCACTATGATGCCCTCAGTTCTTGCAATCCGTGCACTGCATTTAACCCTGAGATAAGCTTTCCTCATTGCCACTTGAGGTCACCCAAACATCTGCTCCTATCACATCTAGTCCCATTCCCCTACCACTGATCTACACTGACTCTTGGTCAACTAACATGTTGATTTTAAATTTCTTGTCTTTCATGGTCTTTCATGGCCTCAGCCCTCCCAATCTCAGTAATCTCCTCTGACTCCACAAACCTCTGAGACATCTGCAGCCCTCTAATATTGCTCCCTGGTGCATCCTCAATTTTAATTGCTGCACTAATGGTGACCTAGGCCATAAGTACTGGAATAACCTCACTACCAACTGGCAACCTCTTCCAAGACACATCTTAAAACCTAACTCTTTGACCAGTCTTCTGGTTACATGGTGTAATATCTCTTTATGTGCTATCTTGGAATTCTCCTGTTTTGAGATTAAGTGGGCAGCTCCAGCACCATCTTCTCTGCTGGCCAGAAAGGCAGGATTCTGTGCCAGATTCTGCGCTTGGAGCCTCATTAATTAGAACAAACAAAGAACAACACAGCACAGGAAACAGGCCCTTCGGCCCAACGAGCCCGCGCCGCCATCCTAATGACATATAGAGACCAATATAGGGACAATTTGTTACCCAATCAGCCTAAGAGCTCATTTTTGGGATGTGGGAGGAAACCAGAGCACCCAGAGAAAACCCACGCAACCACAGGGAGAACGCGCAAACTCCCGCAGACACAGGCCCAAATCCATGTGTCTGCACAGCAACAGCGATAGTCTCTGAGCTATCATGTTGCCCATCTGATGGTCCAGTTTAAACATACACTAACGACGTGAAGCACTAGGCCACTCCTGAAGTAACCTCCAGGAGCAGCCCTCGCACGACCTGCCGAATGCATGCACCTTGTTGGTCAACAAGGTGGACCGAACAGCCTGTGGAAACAATTAAAGTATTTAAACAGTTCTCCTATATCCCTCTATCTGCAGACCGCTCATGTGGCTGTCCAAGAGACCTTTAAACAACCCTAGCGTGCCTGCTCCCACCACCTTACTCGGTAATGCATTCCACACCCCCACTACCCTTTGTGTGAAAAAATGCCCTCTAATATTAGTCTTATACATAGCCCCCCTCACCCTAAGGCCGTGACCCCTCGTTCTATCCGAATCTAATGGTGGAAACAGCTTACCACCATTTACTCTATCTATACCCCTCATAATCTTATATACCTCTAATAGATCCCCTCTCAGCCGACGTCTTTCAAGGGAAAACAACCCCAGTGCATTCAATCTTTCCTTGTAAGACAGCCCTTCCATACCAGGCAGCATCCTGGTAAATCTCCTCTGCACTCTCTCCAGGGACTCCACATCCTTCCAGTAGTACGGCGACCAGAACTGGACGCAGTACTCCAGGTGAGGCCTAACCAACGTTCTATACACTTGCAACATCAAACTTCTACTCTTGTATTCTATACCCCTTCCTATGAAGGCTAACATACCATACGCTTTCTTTATCACTTTTTCCACCTGTACTGACACCTTCAGAGACTTGTGAACCTGTGCAGAGATGAGTTCCCCTCCAAATCACCAGGCATACTGCCACTTGAAACATCTTCCTGCCATGGGCTAGTGTGTTCAAAAGTCAAGGTGTCATGTTTAAATAGCCCACTCTTTTACTCTCTCCAGTGCCCACCCCCCACCCCCCGCCTGTCTTCACCAGACCATGCCACAGATGTTTGCAAATGCACTATAGCTCCCTCTGCTGCTAAAACAAGCTGGCTGGTGAGTTAAGCCCTGCTCACTATCTCTAATGGCTGGAAACAGTCTAGCCTATCAATATACTAAGGTTGGAAGTAAAGACTAGCCCAAAAGCGGATCTGAAACTGTCCCATTTTCACGCTAGCTAAACACATTGGCCTGAACTCTACCACCCAGCCCGCCACGGAATCAGCGAGGGTGAGGGTCCAACAACAAAATCTCTGTTGACTTCATGTGGGGATTTCTAGTCTCACCCAAGCAAGGCTGCAAAATCCCGCCCATAGAATTTTTCTAGTAGAATCGCTCCCTATATGTTTAGTCATTTATTAAGCACAGCAATTGAGAATCGCTCAAAAGAAAGGACATTATGTCAAAGCTTTTTGGCTTATTCGCCTAGTTACAATAATACCAATGTCAGGGGAAATAACAAGTATTAAGTTGTTATTTCCCTTGCACTGATATTCTTGAGATTGTTCTGATGAGCACATGATGAACAAATTGCTTAGTTTATTTAATTTTCATTCAGTTAGTTTATTTATTGGTGTCACAAATAGGCTTACATTAACGCTGCACCGTGAAAATCCCCTAGTTGCCACACTCTGGCGCCTGTTCGGGTACACTGAGGGGGAATTTAGCATAGCCAATGCACCCTAACCACTGTGCCTTTCAGACTGAGGGAGGAAATTGGAGTTCCAGGTGGAAACCCACACAGACACAGGGAGAATGTGCAGATATCTTGGTGTATGTGTCAATAGATCCCTGAAAGTAGGCAGTCAAGTGGATAAAGTTGTTAAGAAGGCTTATGGAGTCTTAGCTTTTATTGGTAGGGGGATTGAATTTAGGAGCCGCAGCATCATGTTGCAGCTGTACAAAACTCTAGTGCGGCCGCACTTGGAGTATTGTGTGCAGTTCTGGTCGCCACATTATAAGAAAGATGTGGAGGCATTGGAGAGGGTACAGAGGAGGTTTACTAGGATGTTGCCTGGTATGGAGGGCAGGTCCTATGAAGAGAGGTTGAAGGATTTGAGGTTGTTTTCGTTAGAAAGGAGGCGGCTAAGAGGGGATCTTATTGAAGCATATAAGATGATTAGAGGTTTAGATAGGGTGGACAGTGATAGCCTTTTTCCTAGGATGGAGAAAGCTAGCACGAGGGGACACAGCTTTAAATTAAGGGGTATGAGTTATAGGACGGATATCAGAGGTAGGTTCTTTACTCAAAGAGTGATTAGGGAGTGGAATGCCCTGCCTGCAGCTGTTGTAGATGCGCCAAGTTTGGTGGCGTTTAAGAGGTTAGTTGATAAGTATATGGAAGAGAAGGGAATGGTTTAGTTTGGAGGGGCATTGCTTTTTATTTTGGTCGGCACAACATCGAAGGCCGAAGGGCCTGTTCTGTGCTGTATTGTTCTATGTTCTATGTTCTATGTTCTATTCCACACAGACAGTAAACCATGCTGGGAATCGAACTTGAGGTCCATAGCACTGTGAGGTAACTGTGCTAACCATTGTGCTGTCCCTTTTGATTTTTCTTTGTCTTTTTTCAGCAGTGAATAAGCTTATTCAGTGGTTACCAAATAACTTTCTTGGGTTCATGATCAAACTGACTACAATTCAAGAGCACTTCACTGGTTGTAAAAAATTTTGGCATGTGCTGAGATTCGCAAAAGACACTCAAAGATCCTCCATTTCCCAAGAACCACATTGTGACCTTAAACATAGAATAACTGATAAACTAACATTCCCCAAGGTTGCTACTGTAAACTTGCTCATTGGAAATGATGTAAATCCTTCTGTGCCCTCTTAAGAGCTTAGAGAACAGATAATTGCTCTGCCAGAGTCGAAGCCTTAGGCTACAATCCGTGAATCGGGTTTGTTAAAAATACAAATTAAAACAATAGCTAAAAGCTGGATGCCAAGATTTATTAACTTAAAATGTAAAATTTAACTGCTCAACAAAATAATGCTTCACAAATAAGATCCTCAGAGGTCTAGTCAGGATGGATCCGAAGAAGATGATTCCTCTTGAGGGAGAATTGAGTATGGGGGGAGTGATCACTGTTTAAAAATAAGGAATTGCCCATTTAAGACAGAGTTGAGTAGAATTTCTTTCTCTCAGAGGGCCTTTAGAACTTTTCTTCAAAAGGCAGAGTAAGCAGAATCTGAATATTTTTAAGGCAGAGCTAGATAGATTCTGGATTAACAAGGAGTGAAAGGTTATCAGGACCAGGTAGGAATGTGGCATTGAGATTACAGCTGTGACCTTACTGAGTGGCAGAGCAGATTCGAGGGGTTTTTTTCCTAGTCCTAATTTACAAGGTCATATGAACTTCCCTAATATCACAGTGGGCAGCACAGTGTCCTCACTGCTGCCTCACAGAGCCAGCGACCCAGGTTCGATTCCCAGCTTGGGTCACTGTCTGTGCAGAGTTTGCACATTCTCCCTGGGTCTGCGTGGGTCTCCTCTGAGTGCTCCCACAGTGCAAAAGACGTGCTGGTTAGGTGCATTGGCCGTACTAAATTCTCTCTCAGTGTATCTGAACAGGTGCTGAATTGGCAACTAGGAGAATCTTCACAGTAACTTCATTGCAGCATTAATGTCAGCCTACTCACAAAATTAACTTAATAAACTGAAACTTATGCATGGAGTTCAGCCCATCCCATTGAACTTCCTCATTTTCATTCTAACATCATTTGAGGATAAAGAATTCCTGAACTTGGAAGAAAGCCACAGAGTATATTTTCATCTGTGAAAAAGAAATGAGCTCGTTGTCTCAAAGACACCTTGTGGGATACTGTTTGCCAAGGAAAATCTAACTATTTCAGTTCAGCTTCTGCAGGCGTTCACTCAGGTACGATAGCATTGGCTGGCTGAAAGACCTTTTAATAGCATATTTTCCTTTGATTTGTCTGCAATCAGTTGTGTCTTCCTAAGCCAGTTTCACACATTAGCATCCCCCTGTACCATCAGTGGTGTTGTAGACCATTTGTCCATTACGTGATGCAAGGATGGTCTATTATGAAAATTTTAGTGCCTCTTTTATTTTATTAGTATTACAAGTAGGCTTACATTAATACTGCAATGAAGTTACTGTGAAATTCCCCTAGTTGCCACACTCCGGTGCCTGTTTGGGTCAATGCACCTAACCAGCATGCCTTTCAGACTGTGGGAGGAAACAGAGCAAACATGGAGAGAATGTGCAAACTCCATACAGACAATGACCTAAGGGTAGGAATCAAGCCAGGGTGCCTGGTGTTATGAAGCAGCAGTGTTAACCACTGTGCTGCCCCTCCAAGTCAGGATAGTGTGTGACTAAGGGAGAATTTAGCACGGCTAATGCACCCTAACCAGCACATCTTTCAGGCTGTGGAGGAAACCAGAGCACCCGGAGGAAACCCATGCTTACACAGGAAAGACGTGCAGACTCCGCACAGACAGTGACCCATGGTGTTTGCCCTCGGTTACATTGTTTAGGCTCTTAGTTCTAATATTTTAATTAGATGTGATCTTCACAAAGTACTCCTTGGAATTGCAGTTGCCTTAGTGATGAAATTGGCTGCATTGATTAAAACTGGCAAAGCATTTCAAACTTCAGCTATCTGATAACCACTCGTGACAACCCCCTCCCCAAACTCCATAGCCACTCATGCCCTCCATGCCAACTCCATAACCACTCACTCAGTATCCACCATGAACTTCAGAAGCCATGTGGAGATGAAAAAAACAAACTTCTAACAATTTAATATACCTCTTACTCCTACACACTTGATAGCAAAAAAAGACTCTTGTTCATAAGAGCCATTCAAAGCTTTTAAATCTCTTCAGATGTTCAACCTCATAAAAACAAACAATTGTCTACTCAGACTCCACATCAAAGTCAGCTAATCACTTGTTGGCCTCCTTAAACTAAACCCATCTGCTGAGATAATTGTAGCCTTTGAAACTCAGCTAAGCATTCAGAATGATACAAATGCTATCCCTTGGGAAGATGATGGACTGATGGTGATATTACTATACTAATAATCCAGAGACTCAGGCTAATGCTAATAGATTCAAATCCTACAATGTGAGCTGGTAGAATTTGAATTCAATTAATACATCTAGAGTATAAAAACTAATTTGGTAAGGGTGATCATGGTAATGGCCATTGATTGTTGTAAAAACCCACCTGCCTCACTGATGTCCTTTGGAAAAGGAAATCTTCTACTCTTTCTTGGTCTGGCCTCTTACACCAGACCCATAGCGGTGTGGCTGACTTTAACTGCCCTCTGAAATGGCCTTGCAACCCACTCAGCTCAAGAGCAATTACTTTTCAGCAATAAATACTAGCCTTTTCACATTGTTGGAAGGAATATAACATTGTCAAGAAAGAATTCTATTGAAAGTGCACAACCAGAGGCTATTTTTTTTCTGAACTAGGCCTGTCAGTCAAAGCAATCCAGAAGGGTATTTCTTTAAACTCTCACCGACAGCTGCAACCTGCTGTTCTTTAAAGTTTAAAGATAGGGCAATTTAGAAAACTTCAGGTCATAGCAATTATATAGATCTTATCTTCAAGGCATCACATGGCAAAGTGCTTAGCACTGCTGCCTTACAAGGCCAGGGACTCGGGTTTAATTCCGATCTCGGGTAGCTGTCTGTGGGGTGTTTGCATATTCTTCCTGTGTCTGCGTGGGTTTCCTCCAGTTTTTTCCCACAGCCCAAAGATGTGCAGATTGGCCATGGCAAATGTGCATGATTATGGATGCAAGCATAGCATGGGAGTGTGAGCCTGGGTAAGATGCTCTTTCGAAAAATTGGTGCAGACTCAATTGGCTGAATGGTGTCCATCAATGTAGGGATTCTAAGAGTATGTATATACGTGAAAGATATAAATTCGGAATAGTAGACCACTCGGCCCCTCAAACCTGGTCTGCCATTCAATAAGATCATGGCTGATCTAATTGTAACCTCAACTCCACGTTCCTCCTTAGCCTCGATAACCTTTTAACCCCTTGTTAGTCAATAAGCTATCCAGATCTGCCTTAAAAATATTCAAAGATTCTGTTTTCACTGCCTTTTGAAAAAGAGAGTTCCAGAGATTTATGATCTTCTGACAGAAGAAAATTCTCCTCCATCTTAAATAAGCAACCTTTTATTTTTAAACCCTAGTTCTAGGTTCTTTCACAACAGAAAACATCTTCTCTAAATCCACCCTGTCAATACCCCTCAGGATCTTAAAGGTTTTGACCAAGTGTACATTTATTCCATCAGCTCATGACTCATACTATGAGTATAGCCACTGAACAGCCCAAAATGGGGACTGTTTCATGGTTGTTCAGAAAGAACTCTTCAAATGCAGACAATATAACAAAACTTATTCCAACTTATAAATCAAAGAAAGGGTTTATTAAAGAAGCTTCATTACTCCAAACTGAGGCATCACCTTGGGCCATTCCAAGTTTCCCACAATTCCTAGCAGGTTCTTATTTATATTGACTCAGCTGATCATCACATCATTCTGTAATTGGTTCCATGGTTTACTGGATCAGCTGACTCTTACAGCTTGTTACGTTGGTCACATTACATTCAATACAGAGTTGTCACCAGTCAATTCAACCATTGACCGCGAGATTGGTGATTTGTGTCTGTGTTAATTAAGATCAACCCACCTCCCCCTGCTAGTGAAATTGGTTTTGACTGGAAATGAAGGCAGGACTTTCGAATCCAGCTCCCGTTCGTTTGGGATTTTAAAAGTCTGCGGAGCCTCACAACTCCACGACAATTTGGCCCCCAAACATTGTTTGCTAAGTCAGCATGTATTGCCCATCCCTAATCACCCTCGACAAGATGGTGATGAGCTGCCTTCTTGAACAGCTGCAGTCAGGAGTGGTGTAGGTACATCTACATGCTATTAAAGATTCCAAGATTTTGAGCCAGCGACCATGAAGGCATACAGTTGCAAGTCAGGAGTGAGTAGCTTGGGGAACCCCCAGGAGATAGTGTTCCCATGTATCTGCTGCCCATGTCCTTCTAGATGGTAGTGATGCTGCCAAAGGAACCTTGGTGAGTTCATGCAGTGCGATTTGTAGATGGCACACGGTGCTACCATGTGTGGTGGTGGGGAATGAATGTAAGGAGGTGCCAATCAAACAGACTGCTCTATCCTAGGCATTGTTGAACTTCTTAATTGACAGTAAGTTCAGTTCCTGGTCATTTCTGTGTACTCAGGATATTGATGGTGAGGAATCCAGCAGTGTAATGCCATTGAATGTCAAGGGATGATACTGTTGATAACAATTCTGAATTACCGCTTCAGAACCTAGACTGCAAAAACAGAGGGAGTGGTGATTCCCTGGATGTTGAGAATGCAACACTACAATGCCTGTCATATGGTGTTCTGCAGAGTATCAGTGCTTGTGTAGAAAATTAATAATCTCAGAATGTGAAAGGAAAACTTAGAGCTGTACGGTTGGCAGAGAAAGAATTCTCTTGCTTGACAGGGCAGAACCAGTATATAAAAGCTGTATACATTGGTGTTTCTCCCCAGAAACCAGGGAAACATAAAAGCTTCAAAGAAAACTGACTGCATTCCCTCCACTGAAAAATCAATTCTGAATGCAATGACTACGCGTGATGCTTGCCAATGATTGCTAGTTGTTGGGTATTGGTACACATGCAAGCATTACAGAAGGTTTTCCTATATACCAGTTTGCAGCTCAAATGATAAACTATCTCCACAAGATAACAATAATACCCCTCACAAACACAAATGACACATAATAAACTTAGCATGTTGGCAGAGACAAGGCATGCTGTAATCATTTACCAGCTGGTAGTCTGTAGTGTTACTCTGAGTAGACCTTACAGCACAAAAACAGGCTATTCAGCCCAGCTGGTCTCTGCCAGTGTTTAAGCTCCATAGTCTCTTCCCACTGTATCAACCTGAGTTTTTATTCTTCACCTGCCTATCTAGCTTCCACTTACTTGTATCTATGCTTTTTACTTCAATTATCCTCTGTCACATTTGTTGTAATATGTTGTAGAAGACAGAAGGCACCACAAGGGTTTGCATAAACATGTTGCGGGTTCATTTATTAGGCACATCTGAACAGTGCCAGATAGGTATAAAGCTTGAGTACATCAGAGCTGTGTGTGCATGCTCTGCTCAAGGCAAAAGTGAAACTAAGACTGGATCGCATGACACATCCCCCTTCTAGATGTCATACTGATATCCCATAAAGGATATTACAACGTCCTGGGACACCCTGAGAGCAAGTGGCTGGACAGTATAAAGCAAAATGGCCTGTACTCATGAGCTAAGCTCATTCAGAACACTGGTAAGGAGCTCCCTATGGGACCTCATCCTCAGGGTCAGAAGGGCTAGCAAGCATTCAATGCTCCCAATTGTAAGGCAATGATCCCACTTTGTTAGATAATGAAGGATATTGGGTTCTCAAATACATTGTGGTGGTCATACTATCTGTTGTTGACTCCCAAGCCCTTCACCCTAAGCCTCAACACAGACTTTATTTTGTCTGAAGTTCATGTTTCCCTTCACCTTTCACTATTTTTTGGCACAAATGGGCAGCGAATGAGATCCATTCACTCGTAGATTCCCATCCTGCAGTGCAGGAGACCAGGTTTGAGGCTGGTTATAAGTGAGAATAGAGAAACAGATTTGGCAAAGTGTGAGGAAGGGGAGAGTGTGTTGAGAGTAGTTGAAGAATGGACCAGGCTGTTGAGGAGGGAACGGGCCTTTTGGAAGGGAGGGGAAGCTGAGTCTGGGGTTGCCCTCCATTAGCAGAAGATGATCTGTGGAACGTGAAGCCGGGTGGAGAGGATGGTGAGAACGAGGCGAACTCTGTCGTGGTTCTAGGGTAGAGTCTCTGTGGTGAGAGCAGAAGTGCGTGAAATGGAATTGACACACTCAAGGGCACTATCAACTATGATGCTTGGTTGAAGAAAAATGGCCGATTGGAAGTGCTGGTAGACAGGGTTGTATCATCAGAAAGTGCGACTGAGAAAGGAGAAATAGGGAGAATGGAATAGAGTCTCCAGAGGCAGCAGGACGTGAAGAAGTGTGGTCAAAGTCATTGAGTTACTGGATTAATACGGAGAGGCTGGATAGACTGGGAGTTCCTTCCCCGGAGCGTAGGAAGCTGAGGGGTGATCTTATAGAGGTCTATAAAATAATGGGCATAGATCAGCTGTTAACATGTTTTCCCAAAGCTAGACAAGTCTAGAACTAGAGGGGTGAGGTTTAAGGTGAGAGGGGAGAAGGGTCCAGGCAGGCAATATTTTCACACAGAGGAACAAGCTACCAGAAGTAGTAATAGAGGCAGGTACAATTTTGTCTTTTAAAAAGCATTTAGACAGTTACATGGGTAAGATGGGTATCAAGGTAAATGGGTAAGAAGCGGGCAATTGGAACAAGTTTAGGGGATTAAAAAAAAGGGGTGGCATGGAAAAGTTGGGCTGAAAGGCCTATTTCCATGCTGTAAACCTCTGTGACTTTATAATGATGAACATTGGTGTTCAAAGAGATGGAAGTTGTATCTTAAAGGGGAGATGTGTAGAGTGGTTTAGAAATACTCATATCCGGATGTAATAAACATTGTTTTGTGCTAATTAAAATGGTCCAGCAGAGTGTGTTAGTTTTTAATTGTGAGTGCTTTATGCTGCTGGGTTACAGAATGATGGTTACACAAATTGAGTTACATTTACAAGCCCAGCGCAAGGTTTTCTCATTTGGCTAGAACGGTTTCAGCACAGGTATGCTTGTGTTTACAAATTTCTAATGGACAAATGCTCTAACACAGAGAGAGAGAGAGAGAGAAATTAAAATGTCACCTCACCAGCACTGACTGTAATGGCTTCCATAAACTGCTCCCGCCACGAGTGTGTACCAATCACCAATGCCAGGTTTGTCTTCTTTATCAGTTTATCCACAGTACTCTGCCAATCAGAAAAACAGATTTATAACAGCATTCAAACATCGCAGTAACACTCAGAGTGAATGCAATAATTACAGAACTGGAAATAGATTGAACACCAGGAAGAGAGCTGAAATTCCCAGTCATTTAAAAATCAGTTGGTGAGAAATTTATGATCGATAATTAAATAGCCCTGCAGAATAACCCACCAGATTTTAAAAAACCCTCAAGTAAACGCCTTCAAAAAGCAAGTCTTTACACATTGCTAGAGGGATTAAAAGAGGTGAGAATTCATAGAATCCCCGCAGAAGTGACCATTTGATTTATTATTGTCACATGTATTAACATACAGTGAAAAGTATTGTTTCTTGTAAAGTATACAGATGAAGCATATTGTTCATAGAGAAGGAAATGAAACAGTGCAGAATTGGCCCATTGACTCTGCACTGACGCTCTAACAGAGTATGTTACCCTCTTCCCCACCCTATCCCTGTAACCCCACACATTTCCCATGGCCAATCCACCTAACCTACACATCTTAGACACTAAGAGGCAATTTAGCACGGTCAATCCACCTAACCTACACATCTTTAGGCCATGGGAGGAAACCGGAGCACCCGGAGGAAAGCCACGCAGATACAGGGAGAACGCGCTGATTCCTCACAGACAGTGACCCAAGCCAGGAATTAGTAGCAGTGGTAAGTGGGTAGAATGGAACAGAGATCAATCAAACGTGTAGTTTGTTTCCAACAAGGGGCTGAAAATGACTAATAAACCCTTGTACCTGCAACACTTAGATCTCAGAGTCCAAATGGGACAGGCAATAAAGGCAAGGAAGCCTAAAAGACAAGTGTCCTTTTACCCTCTGTACATTCAGGGTTAGAAAACCTAGCAGCTATATTGAGAGAACATCCAAAGGAGCACAACCATTCAATTCAGGAGGCATGAGCTCCAAACTCCACCAATGATGGTGACTTCATCTGCAATTTTCTCCCCTAGAATTTCAACATGTCGTGGATGATATATGAAGTAAAACTATCAAACTCATTCAGTGTTCCACTGTAACCATGTAATGCTAAGTCATGTTTATCTTAAAGTCCGAAGACTCAGTAGTCTCTGAAGTATATGTTCAAGTCTCTGGTTTGAAACTGCTGACTCAGATGTGTGTCTTATCATGAAACACTTACATCATTCGTCCCATCGAGTTTGCATGACTGTCCAAAAGAGCATCTTTCCCAGGCCAATATCCTGCCTTATCCCTGTAACCCCATATCAATCGCTAATCCCCAAACCTAATATATCAATCGCTAATCCCCTAACCTACATATCTTGAAACACTAGAGGGCAATTTATCATTGCCAATCCATCTAACCGGCACATCTTTGGACTCTAAGGGGCAATTTAGCTTGGCCAATCCACCTAACCTGCACATCTTTGGATTACAGGAGGAAACTGGAGCACATGGAGGGCAATGTGCAACTTCAAACAGCCAGTGACCCAAGACCAGTGTTATAGTTTGCAGAGGGACTTGGACAAGTTGCAGAGCTGGGCCGAGAGGTGGCAAATGGAGTTTAATGTGGAAAAGTGTGAGGTAATGCACTCTGGCAGGAACAATAAATGTGTAGAGTATAGGGCTAATGGTAGGGCTCTTAATAGTGTTGAGGAACAGAAGGATCTTGGTGTATGTGTCAATAGATCCCTGAAAGTAGGCAGTCAAGTGGATAAAGTTGTTAAGAAGGCATATGAGGTCTTAGCTTTTATTGGTAGGGGGATTGAATTTAGGAGCCGCAGCATCATGTTGCAACTGTACAAAACTCTAGTGCGGCTGCACTTGGAGTATTGTGTGCAGTTCTGGTTCCCACATTATAAGAAAGATGTGGAGGCATTGGAGAGGGTACAGAGGAGGTTTACCAGGATGTTGCCTGGTATGGAGGGCAGGTCTTATGAAGAGAGGCTGAGGGATTGAGGTTGTTTTCGTTAGAAAGGAGGCGGCTAAGAGGAGACCTTATTGAAACATATAAGATGATTAGAGGTTTAGATAGGTTGGACAGTGATAGCCTTTTTCCTAGGATGGAGAAAGCTAGCACGAGGGGACACAGCTTTAAATTAAGGGGTGAAAGTTATAGGACAGATATCAGAGGTAGGTTCTTTACCCAAAGGGTGGTTCGGGAGTGGAATGCCCTGCCTGCAGCAGTTGTAGAGGCGCCAAGTTTGGTGGCGTTTAAGAGGTTAGTTGATAAGTATATGGAAGAGAAGGGAATGGTTAGTTTGGAGGGGCATTGCTTTTTATATTGGTCGGCGCAACATCGAAGGCCGAAGGGCCTGTTCTGTGCTGTAATGTTCTATGTTCTATGTTCTAAGACCAGAATCGAACCTGGGTCCCTGGCGCTGTGAGGCAGCAGTGCTGACCACTGTGCCACTGGGTCACCCCTGGAAAAAGATAATGGAGAAAGGCTAGACTCATGAATCCTATATTAGAGAAAGAGAGGGTGTAACGTTGCCTGCAGGTTTTAGTTTAATTCTGCAAAGAAAAAAAGATCTATCACACCAGAGTTAACAATGATAGATTTTCCTTTACAAAGGCATATTTTCAAAAAATTCTATTGAGTGAAAGAAAATCGAATTGTAAAGATTTTTGAAATATTTCTAGCTGAAATAAATCTCTGTGAGCTGTTGACATTTATAGTTTAAAAGTTGTGTAATATTGGAAAACCTTTGTGTACTCACATTAACAACCAGAGGAAAATAGACCCTATACAAATCTAGTGTTTTCGTCCCATGTTGGGTATTATTTCCTTCTCATTTTCAACTAGTGCCTTTAATTAGAGAGCATATTTACTATACCGTATCACTTCATGGTCTGTCCTTATGATATAGTTTCACCAAGATAAGTTGCAGCCTGAAAGAACTTGCATTTATATAGCATCATTATGTGATGCTGTAAAGTTCTGTACAGCAAGTGAAATATTTAAATATTCTATGGCACAGGAAACACAGCAAGATCCTGCAGTGTGACGATGCCCAAATAATTTGCAGAGGGATAAATATTGACCAGGACACCACAGCAAACTCTTTGACATTTCAAATGAAAGGGGTGGCATGGTGGCACAGTGGTTAGCACTGTACCTCACAGCACCAGAGACCCAGGTTCGATTCCCGGCGTTGGTCACTGGCTGTGTGGAGTTTGCATGTTCTTCCCATGTAAGCGTGGGTTTCCTTCCACAGTCCAAAGATGTGCAGGTTACGTGTATTGGCCGTGCTAAATTGCCCCTTAATGTCAGGGGGACTTGCTAGGGTAAATACATGGGGTTATGGGGATAGTGGGATTGTGTTCAGTGGCCTTCTCCTGCATTGTAGGGTTATATGAACAACAGCAGCCGGAATTCTGCAATCTTGCATGCCTCATTATCAGCAGGAATGGACAATTTGGTGACCACAGAGGCAAGAGCGGAAAATCCCGCAGCAGGCTAGGTGGGAGATTTCCAGCCAGCGTCTCTGATAACAGGAAGCTGGCAATGTTGCACTCAGTACAGTCTGCAGCTTGCATAAGAGGTTTATACCATAGAGCTCATTATCCTAAAGGTCAGTTTAGTAACACATCTCATCACTGGGTTTCCCATTCATGATAATGTAGGGCTGGTTGATGTTTCTGCATTTCTCATGCTCTTGTCTTTCTGCTTTTGGAGGTCTAGACCAAAGAGTGAACTCTCAAAAGCTAAAAACTCCCTCCCTAACTTTCTGGCAATAAGTAGCTAAGTGGATTCTAGATAAGGACAACCAATTTCTATGTCATAGTTTGCCTTCAGCTCAGTGGCACAGCGGTTAGCTCTGCTGCCTCACATTGCCAGGGACCTGGGTTCGATTCCCAGTTCAGGTCACTATTTGTGCAGAATCTATACATTCTCCCCATTTCTGCATGATATTCCTGTTTCCTGCCACAGTCCAAAAGCTGTTATGGCCATGCTAAATTCTCCTTCAGTATATCCAAACAGGCACCGGAATGTGGTGACTAGGGGATTATCACAGTAACCCTTCATTGCAGGGTTAATGTAAACCTACTTGTGACAATAATAAATTTAAAACTGCCAATGCGCTAGCAGTTTCTGAGTAACCCCATGCAGTGTCAAACATACAAGTTTGCTGACTAGTCTTTGTGATGGGACTGAACAATGGGACACAGGGCACCCTCTCTTCCAACCTACAAGTTGTGTAAAGTTAATTCTCTGAATGAATGTTGAACCACTATCAATAACAGTTTGTACAATTCGAAACCTCATTAACTAAGATTCCAACACCTATCCTGGTTGCATGTTGAGAATCATCAAAAGGATCTTTGGTATAAGTATCAGCAAACTGTTAATTAAGAGAAAAGTAAACTGTGTCTTTTCCAGAATTGTAAGTATCAATATATACATTGCCATGATTTAATTATTTACAATGTGAATGGAATGTCAACGTCTATCCAGTTGTGATTGAGGTGTTTTGTCCATAAAGTTATTTTCCTGTGTAATCAGAGCGGAAAGTGCTGGAAAAACTCAGCAGTTCTGGCAGAAAGAATTAACATTCCGAGCCCGATGTGCTGCATCATAACTGCAGACAGATAGCATCCCTACAGTCCAGAAGAGGCCTTTCAGCCCATTGAGCCTGAATTGACAACAATCCCACCCACGCCCAATCCTGTAATCCACTACTTAGCCTAATCATTTAGCCCAACACTAAGGGGCAATATAGCATGACCAATCAACATAACTTGCAAGTCTTTGGAGATATTATGGAGGAGTTTTTAGATGTTTTTAAGAGGAGTTTTGAGGCAATCTTTATACACAGAGGGTGGTGAGCGACTAGAACTTGCTGCCATGGAAGGAGATACAATACTGACTTTTAAGGGATGTCTTGACAAATACATGAATAGGATGGAGAGGGGTATGGTTCCCAGAAAGATAAAGGATTTTAGTTCAGTCAGGCAGTATAGTTGATGCCGGCTTGGAGGGCCAGTTTCTGTGCTGTAATTTTCTTTGTTCTTTGAAACCAGAGCACTTGGAGAAAACCCACGCAGAAACGGGGACAATGTGCAAACTCCACACGGACAGTGACCCGAGGCTGGTATTGAACCCTGGTTCCTGGCACTGTGAAGTAGCCGTGCTAAGCCACAGTGCAATGTGTTTTGTGTTGTTGAGCAAGGGAGAGAGGCAGGTGGAGCAAAAGGGGGAAACAAAGCGAAATAGACAAAAGGAAGAGCAGAATGTCTTCATGGTTAACATTCCTGGAAGGAAAGTGGCAGTGCATAAAACACCAAAACACAATATTGCGGATGCAAGAGATCTGCAATAAAAACAGAAAGTGCTGTTTGTGTGATTTTTAGAAGAAGTACTCCAAAGGTTAATCGGATGAGATACAGAGATTCTGTTTGAAGTGGATCCCATTGAGACAGTAAGTGCTCTTAAAGGTTGTGATAATGATAAAATGTCAGATGCTGGTATTTTGAGCTTGTTTCTCATTACTGTCATTTAGCCCATGGGGGGAGAAAAAACACACTGAATGAGAATTTGCTGGAAGTAAATAACTGTGTGAATAATCTTCCCAGTTATTAATGTGTAAACTAGGCAGGAATTGGTAACAAAGGAAAGGATTGCAGACTATAAACCACCACAGGTTACTAGCTGGCTTGCACCTTAATACTGACTAGCTTTATGAAAATGACGGACAGGATTCTCCGGAATCCCAGTGCGTGTTCCCCGACGGCAGGAGGTGGTGTATTGTTTGCTAGCAGCAGGATTCTCCAGTCCCGCGCCCGTCAATGGGAATTCTCATGATGTCGCCTCGTGCTGGCGGGAACGATCAGAGAATTCCGGCTGGCATCTTTCCCTGTGTTTCATAAAGTTAATTGGCTCATTGGTTGCCAAATTAAACATGCCATTGAAATTTAATAATAATAGGAGTACCCATTGAACAATCATTGTTAATGACTGCCATTCAATGCAAGGAACCCCAAAAAATGAACAATTACAACAGTGAAGTCCCATTCCTTCAGGTAGTGAGCTATTGGAGACATTAAAAATGTCAAAACACTTTATAATAGCCTGAAAATTATTAATTTCACAAGGGCTGCAAAGCCTCTGCAGCAAACAATTCGAAAGGATTTCAACACAATGAGATGCATTTTTGAAGAGAAAGGATATGGTGCTAACACAGATTGGGTGGTTGAATCTGTCATATGAGGAGAGATTAAGTCAGTTAGGATTGTATTCAGTGGAGTTTGGAAGATGAGAGGGGATCTCATAGAATTTTATAAGCTTCTAACAGGATGAGACAGAATAAATTCAGAAAGAATGTCCCCGATGGTGGCGGGGGGAGTCCGGAACTTGTAGTCATATTTTGAGGATGAGGGGTAAATCTTTTGGGGCTGAGGTGAGGAGAATTTTCCTCACCCAGAACTACCACAGAAAGTAGTTGAGGCCAAAGCATTGCATGAATTCAAGAGTGAACTAGATATAGCTTTTGGGGCTAAAAGGGATCAAGGGATATTTGGGAGAAGAGAGAATCAGGATATTGAATTTAGTGATGAAAATGAATGGCGGAGTAGACTTGAAGGGCCTAATGGCCCACTTCTGATTTCTATGTTTGCACTTTTATCAAAAGTAGAAAGAATTTTGTTTGTTTCTGAAGAACTATTTTGTTACCAACAATTTTGTCGCCTCTGCAATGGAGACAACATTTCTATTGAAGCCAATGCATAGTGGTTAACTTCTGCCTGAAGTTGGAGCCAAGACCAAACACTGAAAGATCATGGCAAAAGAATTTCCCTGGGTGCTATTGGGTGCCAGAATAATTAAGTAGACAACATTGCTTTGGTCACCAGATGATAAAATGATTAGGGAAGCCCGCACAGGTTATATTTTATCTTCAGTGTTCTTCATTAGAATACCTTGAATTCATATGACTCCTCAATGATGACTTCCAATTTGGAATGTTCTCCCAGGATGGGTTTTCCCATTTCTGCAATCCGGCGGGCTTCCTCTTCCTCCGCAGTTAGTTTCTCATTAGATTCATCTGCACGCCAGAAAATAACTAGTTAGACATTTCGCACGGTAGCCTCGACACCGAGCTGCACACTTGCATGGTCACACAGCAGTCTGGGGGAAAACGTTTTGTTGTTTTACCCTAGTTCAGCCTACTCTACTCTGTCCTCACCCTCACTCAATTTAAATGGCAAAAGCATTTGAATTTCCACATTCTCCACACCCAGAGTTAATTTTCCCTGCCCTGCCGGACCTGACTTTTGCAGGGTGTAGGGAGGGGCTGGGCATATAAAATAGGTTGGGTGGCTATCTCGCCACCCACTCCTGACCCAGTCCCTTTAATAGACTGAGGGGGTAGGTGCCAAAATCAATAGCCCGCCTACCATATTGAAATGAATAATTAACAGTTAATTAGACTTGTTAGCAAGCCTATTGATATAAATAGTACACTGCCCATACCAAATTACGGTGATGTGGGTGGTCAGGACATTCTTTTAAAACTTGATAAAGTGAGAAAGAACTGAAAGGTGGGAGGGGGGGGGAATATCTCATCCAGAGATTGCACATGGGGCAATAAGATTTAACTCCCTGTTCTTCAGCACCTCTTAATAAACCCAGCCCTCGCCCTCCTCCTTCCCTGGGTTCTAGGATCCCTCTCCTCCCCAAAACCTAAGGATTTATCTCTTTCTGAAGCAGCCAGGATGGTCTTTGCAATTCTTCCTGCACCACCACTGAGCTCTGACATTGCCAGGGCTGATGGGACTGCCAGCCAGATTGGTCAGCAGCTCTTGAGAGCAAGGCTTCCTCCAACTGTGGGGCAAAAGCCCCGTTAATGATTTGGTTTACTTTATTCATTAGTGTTACAAATAGGCTTATGTTAACACTACAATGAAGTTTCCGTGAAAATCCCCTAGTCACCACACTCTGGCATCTGTTTGCGTACACTGAGGGAGAATTTAGCACCTAATCAACACATCTTTTGGACTGTGAGAGGAAACCGGAACATGCACGTAGATAGTGACCCAAGCCAGAAATAGAATCTAGGTTCCTGACGCTGTGAGGCAGCAGTGCCACCATTCACAGTGCATTATGGCTGCAGGACAGACTTTCTTCACAGCTGTCGGTTTTGGGATGACTCCCCCTCTGAGAAAGAACCCCCTTCCTCTCGCTTCCCCCTCCCCCTCATCCTCCCTCTTCTCCTCCCTCTCCCCACCAGCCCAGAAAGTGCAGTCCAACTTGTGAGTGCCATTCTTTAATCAACTGATAACATGCTTATACAAGGCTAGCTTCAAAAAGACTTGGAAATGATTAGTTGTCAAAATAAGTTCATTTAGGTGATTTATGGATTTGTTTATTTTTAAGTATATATCAAGGTATGGATTTTGCATAAATTGCCTGACAGTTGATCAAGTTCTACACAAAGGAAAATCATCCTAGGCTAATTGGATAAATAATTTAATATTAGCCATTACCTTAAAACAACAAGCTCTTTGACAAATAATTGCCATAACACAGTTCCCTCAAACCATTTAACATAGAACATAGAACATTACAACGCAGAACAGGCCCTTCGGCCTTCGATGTTGCGCCGACCAATTATGAAAAAAGCAATGACCCTCCAAACTAAACCATTCCCTTCTCTTCCATAAACTTATCAACTAACCTCCTAAATGCCACCAAACTTGGTGCATCTACAACTGCTGCAGGCAGGGCATTCCACTTCCTAACCACCCTCTGGGTAAAGGACCTACCTCTGATATCCGTCCTATAACTATCACCCCTTAATTTAAAGCTGTGTCCCCTCGTGCTAGCTTTCTCCATCCTAGGAAAAAGGCTATCACTGTCCACCCTATCTAAACCTCTAATCATCTTATATGTTTCAATAAGGTTAACCTGCTGATCCAAGTGAAATTAATCATCGGTCACGTTATCTCTTCAGGTTCACTTCATGCATGTCACTGCTGATTTATTTCCAAATAATCACTTGTTGGATTGAATCAAGTTAGTCCAAAGCATCAGATTATCCTGATAGCTTGAAACATGTTGGGGACTGAACCACTGATGGTAGCTAATAGATGTTTAATCTTTAGTAGTTTAAGGTAATACAGGGCTGTGCAGTACTGATTACTTAATAAAACACAGGTATATTTAAAGAAGCAATGGAGTGGAGTGCAATGAACAGCTTCTATCAAAAAACTAGCCCCAGTGTCTCCTTCACATTTATTTATCTAACAGTCATCCATGTTGGAATAATGTACCCCAGTTACTGACCACTACTGCATCGACTAGTGGCTTACTGCAGCACAGATTCGACTCATTCTAGATGCAATAACACAAACACTGAGTTCTGTTCCACACTTACTGACTCATAAGACAAAGATAGCCGACACTATACACTGTGCAGATGGAAACATGGAATCACAGAGAGATAGACTAAGTGAAAAGGCAAAACTGTGCAAATGGATTTCGGTGTAAGCAAATGTAAGATCATTCACTTTGGACTTGACAAGGATAAAACGGGGCACTTTTTACATGGTGAAAAGCCAGAAACCAAGGAGAACTTAAGAAACTTGTGGGTCCAGACTTGGGGATCATTAATTGGTACAGAATATAATCAAAAGGGCTAGTGAGATACTGGTCTTTATGTCTAGAGAACTAGGATACAAGGAACAGAAGTCTTCCTTCAAGTTACACAAAGTCCTCGTTGGTGCCCTGAGAGCACATCTGGGAACCACATATTAGGTCGGATTAAACCTTGGAGGAAGGACAGTGTCGATTTACCGGAATGACACCTATGGCACCAAGGGGTAAAATACGAGAAAAGATTGCAGCCACTATCGCTGCGTTCTCTGGAATTTGGAAAGGTGAAGGGGTGATTTGATTGAAATTTTCAAGATAGTGGGAGATCAGGGTAGACACAGCAAAACTACCTCCGCTGGTTGGGGAATCTAGGACTGGGTGGCAGGGAGAGATGGCAAGGGAAAGGGAAGGCTCTCAAAGCTTTCAGAAGTGAAATTAACAAGCTTCAATGTGCAAGGGAATTTTGAAACTCTCTTCTGCAAATAGCAATTGATGCTAGGTCAGTAGTTAGGGGGATGGATTCTCTGGCCTCCCTTCAGTTTGTTTCTTGTGATGAGAGCTAGGACAACATTTGCCAGTGGTGGCATCTTCTGCTCCTGTCACTGTGATTTCCCATCAAATATCCCCCATGTTGCCGGTGAACCCACTTAGGGACGGGCCATTGGTGTGAACGGCCTGAAAATTAATATTAATCTGAGAGCGATAGATTTATAATTAAACACGTTAAGGTGTTCGTTCACAGATTAAGCATGTCCTTGCTGTGTTATGGAACAAGCTTTAGCGAATAGTTGGCCACCAGTGGTCCTGTGTTCCTTCTGGCTGCTTTATTGAAATATTGTCTCATCTGGGTACAGTATTCCAAATACTGTACTTGCACTGGGATATTAAACCACAGTGTTTGAACTCAAGCAGGGATATTGAATCATATTCAATAATTTATGCCAAGTGAAAACTATTTACCTGATTGTTCGTCAATTTGAAGATCTCCCTTTAAGATCCTGAGCTCCTGTTATATAGGCTTTAACTTCTTACGTGAGATGTTCAAGTTCAGACATGAGGGTGGGCCAGGTGATGGGTTTGACATATTCTAAGCGGTGCTAGAGAAAGCACACCTCCTCTTGGCCAGTCACAGAGGGACACCGTGGCTTAGATGTCAGACAAGGAGTGGCCAATCCCATCCTATGTCTCATGATCATCTTTCTGCATTCTAAGTCAAGGCCAAAATGCAACTGTAATCTAACACGTGAATCTACACATTGTTAAGAAGGCTAATAAAAGTGTAATAGACCATCCCTAAATTGCTGTAAACCATTTAAAAGATTTCCCGACTGATTTTCTTTTCCTTTTCCCCAGGCGATCTCTAATTCCTTTTGCACAAGGATCAGGGAAAACAGGCAGATACCCATTATGCCAGGCCTCTGCCACTCAAGAGCTTCCCTGAGGAGGCGGAATGCAGTTGGCACAAACGCCAACTGCATTCGCCCACATGTAGATGAGATAGTAGGAGGAGGCGTTCTTAGCCTGCCTACCACTTAATCTATGGGTTCATTCAGGGCTGGGGTGCTCCTGATGCAGCCCATTCTACTCAAGAATGATAGAATTCTCACATTGCAGAAAGAGGCCATTCGGCTTATTAAGTTTGCACCGACCACAATCCCACCCTATCCCCATAACCTCATGCATTTACCTTGCTAATTCCCCTGACATTAGGGGCAATTTAGCCTGGCCAATCAACCTCACCCATACATCTTTGTGCTATGGGGTGAAACTGGAGCACCTGAAGGAAACCCACGCAAACTCGGGGAGAGTGTGTCCCTGGCACCGTGAGGCAGCAGTGCTAACCACTGTGCCACCATACTGCTAGTGTTGAGACTGGTGCTGGGATCCTCCTTTAACCAGAGGTGTAAAAGGCCTTGAAGATTGCTGGTCCTTTATTTTTATGTGTAGGTATTCCCTGGCATTGAGGTCTTCTCGCTCAGTCAGAAGATTCAAAAGCTGACAGGCATCAATTGGCAAACCACTCAGGCCTCTGCCTAGCTGCAATGTTTCCCCTCATTTTTGAGCATTAGACCCTGCCAAGGCACTATCCTACATTGCAGATTCCCAAACTCAGGCCACTGAAACCTCATAGATTGATCTGGACTGCACATTTCCACATATCTCGCAGATCCAGTACTGGGGTAAAGGAAGCCATCGAAAACTGACCCAGACTGGGTGTTGAGACCAGGTAAATCTTTCACCCATTCCCAGCACACTCATTTGTTTCCTAGGGGCAGGATCACCATGGCAGACAAAAAACATCAATTGACCAGGGTCTGGGCAACCCGTGAGGTCTATGGATCTCTTTCAAAAAAGATTGGGATGGCACAGTAGTTAGCCCTACTGCCCCACAGTACCAGGGACCTGGGTTCGATTCCTGGCTTGGGTCACTGTCAGTGTGGAGTTTGTACATTCTCTCCATCTAGCACGAGGGGACACAGCTTTAAATTAAGGGGTATGAGTTATAGGACGGATATCAGAGGTAGGTTCTTTACTCAAAGAGTGATTAGGGAGTGGAATGCCCTGCCTGCAGCTGTTGTAGATGCGCCAAGTTTGGTGGCGTTTAAGAGGTTAATTGATAAGTATATGGAAGAGAAGGGAATGGTTTAGTTTGGAGGGGCATTGCTTTTTATTTTGGTCGGCACAACATCGAAGGCCGAAGGGCCTGTTCTGTGCTGTAATGTTCTATATCTATATCTCTACATGGGTTTCCTCCAGGAGCTCCAGTTTCCTCCCATAGTCCAAAGGTGCATGTGTTAGGTGGATTGCCCATGCTAAATTGTCCCTTAAGTGTCAGGGGGATTAGCTGGGGTAAATGCTTGGGGATAGATGGTCAGTGCAGACATGATGGGACAAATGGCCTCCTTCTGCACTGTATGATTCTATTGGTACAACAACACACTGACTCAGCAAGGTTTGTGTTCTGTGGCTGATAGTCTCTGCTTACTGTGGGGCGCGCTGAACTGAACACAGACTAGAGGAGAGGGCAGGAGGAGTTGAGCCCATCCAGCCCGCAATAAAGGGAATCAGATTAGTAGAAACTGACATCTTACCATCAGCCAATAAGAGAGCTGCAGAGAGAGGAAAAAAAGAGTGAAATCCAATGAAATGGTAGCTGAAGACACTGCTACTCCACACAATGAAACAAGCTGATCCGGGGTGAAACAGTCTTAAAACTACCAAGCTTTCACATAACAAGAAACATTCATGTAAGTTTTCCAACACTGAATATAAGAATGCTTGCCTTTATATTAATATCAGACAGGATCCGTCATCCATCAGGCATCCGTATAATGCACGGAGATAGGACCTGGATGGGACTGTGGTCGGTGCAGACTAGATGGGCTGAATTGTCTCCTCCTTCATTGTGGGATTTAATGATTAAGGCCGTGATAGACTAACACTGGTCTCCAAGGGAATGGAAAGGAGATGTGGATCAGGCAGAAAAGTGGAGTTAAAGCCCAAGGTCGTGTTCAATGGAACAATGGGTCAATTGGTCTACTCCTGCTCCTATGTTTTTGTGGCATTTTTGACTTCAGTTCCATTCACACTACTAAGCCGATAAACACCCGTTTACTGATGGTAGTTGTGAAACAAGATCGTGGCTCCTGTGGGGACATTAAAAACGCCATTGAGTGTGCCAGTCCTGGCCTTGCTCACAGTAAGTGTATGTTTAAGAGCTGGCATCACAGTCAGCCAAAGCAGGGTCCCTGAGCTCTGAAACGGGCCATTCAGTTTGTAATATCGTCAGGCAGTCCTTCCGAAAATGGATCAGTCCCAGGGATCACAGTGAATCACCTCAGACCACAATGGGAATGCTGCCTGTGATGACAACTGGAGCGAAGCGTGAAGTACGCCAAGTAAAACCAAGGGAGACGATAGCTGAAAACATGTATTGATGTTGATAATATACTGAGAATTGTAATTACATTAACTTGCAAAACACTGGTTCCTTATAATAATTCCCTGAATCGCAACAGTTTGCATGTTGTTCAATAGAGGGAGTGCCAGCATAGGTTTACTAGGCTGATTCCTGGGATGGCAGGTCTGTCACTTAAGGAGAGATTAAGTATGTTACGGTTGTATTCATTGGAGTTTAGAAGCATGAGGGATGTCATAGAAACAAAGTACAGGAACAGGCCCTTCGGCCCTTCAAGCCTGTGTCGATCATGATGCCTTAACTAAACAAAAAAATCCTTCTGCCTTTACTCAGTCCATATCCCTCTTACTCAGTCCATATCCCTCTACTCTCTCTCTATTCATGTACCACTCCAGATGCCTCTTAAATGTTGCTAATGTGCCTGTGTCCAACACCCCCTCTGGCAGTGCGTTCCAGGCACCCACCACTTTCTACATGAACAACCTCCCCCCGCACATCTCCCTTAAACTTCCCCTCTCTCACCTTGAACCTGTGCCCCCTTGTAATGGACACTTCCACCCTAGGAAAAAGCATCTGTCTATCCTGTCTACATCTCTCATAATTTTGTAGACCTCTACCAGGTCTCCCCTCAGCTTCCATCTTTCCAGTTAAAACAATCCTAGTTTATTCAACCTCTCCTCATCGCTAACACCCTCAAGATCAGGCAACATCTTGATGAACCTTCTTTGCACTCTCTTCAACACTTCCACACCTTTCTGACAATGTGGTGACCAGAACTGCACGCAGTACTCCAAATGCAGCCTAACCAAAATTTCATACAGCTGCAACATGATCTCCCGATTTTTCCAACATGTACTCAGTGCCCTGGCTGATGAAGGCAAGCATGCTGTATGGCTTCATAATCACCTTGGTCACCTGTGTTGCCACTTCGAAGGATCTGTGGATCTGCACGCCCAGGTCCCTCTGTATGTTAATTTCCTAAGGGTTCTGCCATTTACAGTATAATTTGCACATAAATTTGATTCTCCAAAGTAATTCATATCACTTTTGTTCGGATTAAATCCATTTGTCATTTCTGTGCCCAAGTCTCCAATCTATCTATAATCATGTTATATCCTCTGACAATGCCCAGCACTATCAGTAACTCCACCCATCTTAGTGTCATCTGCAAATTTACTTGCAGATGACCCACATTTTCCTCCAGATCATTTATAGATCCTACAAACAACAGAGGACCCAGCACTGGTCCCTGCAGGACACCTCTAGCTTCAGATCTCCACTCTGAAAAACACTCTTCCACCGCTACTGTCTTCTATAACCAGACCCATTCTGTATCTATCTGGCCAGCCCATCCGAAATCCCATGTGACTTGAATATAAAATTCTAACAGGGTTAGATAGGATAGATTCAGAAAGAATGTTCCCGATGGTGGGGGGAGTCCAGAACTAATGGTCATACTTGTAGGGCTTAGGTGAGAAGAAATTTCTTCACCCAGAGGGTGGTGAATGTGTGGAATTCACTACCACAGAAAGTAGGTGAGGCCAAAATTTCAAGAAGGAATTAGATATAACTCTTGGGGCTAAAGGGATCTAATGTAATATTTATTACTTATTAGTCACACGTAGTCTGACATTAACACTGCAATGAAGTTACTGTGAAAATCCCCTAGTCACCACACTCCAGTGTCTTCAGGTACAGTGAGGGAGAATTTGGCATGGCCAATTCACCTAACCAACACATCTTTCAGAACGTGGGAGGAAACGAGGGCACCGGGAAGAAACCCACAGAAACATGGGGAGAATGCGCACTCCACACAGACAGTGACCCAAGCAGATCTAGGATTATGAGGGAGGAGGCAAGATCAGGATATTGAATTGGATCAGCCATGATCAAAATGAATAGTAGAGCAGGTTCGAAGGGCTGAATGGCCTGCTTCTGCTTCTGATTTTTATGTTTCCACATAGGACAGCATGCAACGTGAATGGCATTGGCAATCCTATAAAATAGACAGAATGTCATACTGCAAGCCTTACAGTGAGGGTAATATATACAGCCTTATACCAAAGAAGATGTAACAGAAAGTGTTAAAAAAAATGAGGGTTTAATCCTGAGCTCGGCTGTAACAGACAATGTCAGATAGATCTGGACCGTATGTGAGAGGGTTTAAGAAAAGGCTGGGACATTCTGGTCCCACTTGTGGCCATGGGTGGACTAGAAAATCCTGGCCAAAGAGTTATAACTGAAAGCCTTGAAATGAAGGTGTGTAGCAGAGCTTCTGACAGCTTTATAATGAGGATGAGTGTAACAGAGACACAGTTAGGACTTACAACCTAATCGCAGTGCGTAACAGAGAAAGTGTTATAACTGAGCTTCCTATCGCAACGATGGACTGTAACAAAGACATTCATATCTTGCGTACGATACATTTATCGAATTATGGTTTCTCCTTTATGCAAACCTGAAATTCCACGTTTCATCCATCTCGGTTTTTCCAGAACAACAAAGAAGTTTTCCTGCTTTTCATACTCTTCATCATCCACAATTTTCACCTGGATTGTCTTCCTGCAGAGGGAGAAAACAAATCAGAAACCTGCAAATCCAACCTGCAAAAGTGGGTGCAGTCTTGAGTAGGAACATGTGGTTGACACTTTTAAGCTCTAATCCATAGCTTCACAACACCAAAGACAGATGCTCAGTGAGCAATCAATAAGGAATTAAAGGCATGTAGAGCACTAGGCGCAAGGGACCATAGACACTTGGTTTACATTGGAATCATGTTATATTTGCAGCAGTTACTGACCACTCCAATTTACACTGGCTCATACCTCAAAGCCTCAATGTCAACAAAAATGAATGAGATTGTCATTGACTTCAAGAAGCGTAAAGGAGGACATATCCCTGTCTACATCAACAGTTTCAATTTTTAAGATCACCAACATCCTAGTCCCCCCATCCCGACACCATAGTTAAGAAAGCCCACCTTCTCTACTTTTCTTGGAAGTTTAAGGAAATTTGGCATGTCAGCTGTGACTCTCACCAATTTTTACAGATGTACCATAGAAAGCATTCTTTCCAGTTGTATCACAGCTTGGTATGGGCTCCTGCTCTGCCCAAGACCACAAGAAACTACAAAAAGTCATGAATGTAGCTCAATCCATCACACAAACCAGCCTCCCATCCATTGACTGTGTCTACACTTCCTGCTGCCTTGGCAAAGCCGCCGGCGTCATTAAGGACCCCGGGCACCAGAGACATTCTCTCTTCCACCTTCTTCCTTCAGACAAAAGATACAAAAATCTGAGGTCACGGTTCCAGCTGATTCAAGGACAGCTTCTTCCCTGCTGCTGTCAGATCTTTGAATGGACTTAGCTTGCATTTTAAGTTGATCTTTCTCTACACCCTAGCTATGACTGTAACACTACATTCTGCATTCTCGTTTACTTCTCTATGAACAGTATGCTTTGTACAGTGTGCAAGAAACACTGTGTGTTAATACACTTGACAATACTAAATCAAATTAAAGAGCCAATTATGAGAAGGCATAGGATTAGAGTGCAAGGGGCAAAGTTTAAAGGGGACGTACATAGTAAGTTTATTTCACACAGGGGGTGGTGGGTGCTGGAGGTAGTAGAAGCAGATACGATAGTGAGTTTTAAGGGGTGTCTTGATAAATCCATGAATAAGGAGTGAATAGAGAGATATAGTACCAGAAAGGGTGAGGGGACTTAGTTCAGAGGGGCAGCATGGTTTGTGCAGGCTTGGAGGGCTGAAGAACATGTTCCTGTACTGTAGTTTTCTTTGTTCTTTTGTCTTCCCCTGCTCCTGTTTGAAAAAATCAAGTCAGAACATGAAACTATCCTGGGCTATATGCATGGATTGATACACTAGACAATTGAGAGTGCTGAAGCCTAATAATATGTTAGACTTTCAAGAGCTATTGTTGAAAAACAAACACTGATCCCTCGTGTCCTCTTTATTTCAGTCAAATTAATAATGTTTCACTGCGGGAAAGTCCTGTTTTTCTAATCTCAGGGAACACATTCTGCAATGAGTGTAGGCATCATTGACTTCTGTTGTAGTAGCACTCTGTAATTAGAGTGGAGGCGATTGATAATTGAAATTGATTTGTGTATGCAAACAGATGTTTCTCCATTCTAATTCCCTCCATCGAGGAAAGAGACACCTGAAAATGTTCAGGTCTTAACCCGCCCCCAAGAATATTAATCTGCTGAGGCAGGAGGAATCTCATTTCAAAAATGAACTCACAGGAGAATGTTATTCAACGGAGGAAAACGCATTGTTATAAATTTCCCATTAAGGTCTACCAACAACCAACTGGGAGCCAACCGTTAAGAGTCGTGTGATAGACGTTTACCCATCTGTCCTGCAGCTTTCCAAAAAATGAAATTACCCGAGATCTCGACAAACCCCACTGTTTTCTCTCTAATCCTTCAGAAACTCACCCCCTCTCCCAAATCCAGCTGAGACAGCAACAGAGCAGAGCGCATGTTAATTCATACTCTCCTATCAGCCTGTGTTTCATTCAGATTGCAACTTGTGTTCACCTCCCACCTCACAATCATTGAACCCGAAAGGTGAGTACGTAGGTTCCCAGGCAATTCAACCCCAATCACTGGGGAACTGCTGTAGTCACAAAGTTTTTATCTAAACGGCGACTGCGTGACACAACAATGCTAACACTTCATCATTTCTATTTTGAACAAAGAATGTTATGATTTTATGAATTCTGTGCATAATGAACATGGAGGAGGGGATAGCACGGTAGCACAATGGTCAGCACTGCTGCCTCACAGTGCCAGGGATCCGGGTTCAATTCCAGCCTTGGGTCATGTTCTGCGTGGATTTTCCATCTTCTCCCCGTGTCTACGTGGGATCCCCCCAGTCCTCTGCTTTTCTCCCACAGTCCAAATATGTGCTGGTTACGTGCACTGGCCGTGCTAAATTGATCCTCAGTGTACCCGAATAGGCGCTGGAGTGTGGCAACTAGGGGATTTTCACAGTAACTTCATTGCCTTCATTAACCTTACTTGGTGACTGATAAATAAACTTTACTTTTACTTACTTTACATCTCCAACAAAAGAATATAGAGTCATAGAGGTTTACAGCATGGAAACAGGCCCTTTGACCCAACTTGTCCGTGCTGTCGTTTCTTTTTTAAAACCCCTAAGCTAATTCCAATTGTCTCATTTAACCCATATCTCTCTATACCCATGTTAACTATTGAAATGATTTTTAAAAGACAAAATTGTACCCGTCTCTACTATATCTCTGGCAGCTTGTTCCAGACACTCACCACACGCTGTATGAAAAAAATTGTCTCTCTGGACAATTTTGTATCTCTCCCCTGTCACCTTAAACCCATGCCCTCTAGAACAAAGAACAAAGAACAAAACAGCACGGGAAACAGGCCCTTTGGCCCAACGAGCCCGCGCCGCCACCCCAATGTTCCCACCTCTACCCGTGATCCCTGTCTGTGTTTATAGATCTATGGATTAAAAACCAAATTTGAGACAATTTAGGGAGAATTTGTTTTGCCAATTAGCCTAAGAGCACATCTTTGGGATGTGGGAAGAAACCGGAGCATGCGGAGAAAACCCACGCAAGCACGGGGAGAATGCGCAAACTCCCACAGACACAGGCCCAAATCCATGTATCTGCACAGCACAGAGATAGTCACTGAGCTGTCGCGTTGCCCATCGAATGGTCCAGGTCAAGCCTACACTAACAACGTGAAGCACTAGGAAACTCTCAAAAAAAATCCAAGAGCAGCCCTCTCATGACCCATCGCGTGTATGCCCCTCGTTAGACAACAAGGTGGACCAAAGCACCTATAGGATAAAAACAGGTACATCAATATCATCATCTATTTACACACTTCCCAGGGACTCCCAAGGCTCATGATCCCTATTTTAAATCAATTTTCTATACCCCTCCATTCCCATTCTGTTCATGTTCCCATCTAAGTATTTCTAAAATAACTCCAGAGTACCTGCCTCCACCGCTTTACTTGGCAGCACATTCCATACCCCCACACCCTCTGTGTGAAAAAAATTCCCCCTAACATCCAAATTATACCTTACCCCCCTCACCCTGAGTCATGACCCCTCGTGCTATTTGAGTCCATCCTAGGAAAAAGCCTAACCCTGTCTACTCTATCTATACCCCTCACAATCTTGTACACCTCTATTAGATCTCCTCTAAATCTACGTCTTTCGAAGGAAAACAGTCCCAATTTGCCTAACCTCTCCTTGTAACTTAAACCTTCCATACCAGGCAGCATCCTGGTAAACCTCCTCTGCACTCTCTCCAGAGTCTCCACATCCTTCTGGTAGTAAGGCGACCAGAACTGGATGCAGTATTCCAAATGAGGTCTAACCAACGTTTTATACAACTGCAACATTAAAGGACAGCTCTTGTACTCTATACCCCTTTCTATAAAGGCTAGCATACTTCACAACCTTCTCCACTTGCTCTGCCACCTCTGTTCACCTGCACCCCCAGGTCCCTCTGCATTTCTATACTCTTAATAGGTCTACCCTTTATCATATACCTCCCCCCTACATTCTTTCTCCCGAAATGCATCACCTCACATTTATCAGGATTGAATTCCATCTGCCATCTGTCTGCCCAAGCTACCAGCCTATCTATGTCCTGCTGCATCGCCTGACAATGCTCCTCACTATCCGCAAGTCCAGCCATCTTTGTATCATCTGCAAACTTGCTGATCACTCCACTTACTCCCTCTTCCAAGTCATTTATATATATTACAAATAGAAGAGGTCCCAGTACCGAGCCCTGCGGCACACCACTAGTGACCGACCTCCAGCTAGAAAAACACCCTTCCACTATTACTCTCTGTCTCCTATTACCAAGCCAGTTACTTATCCATCTAGCTACCTGTCCTTGTATCCCATGAGCCTTGATCTTCTCAACTAACCTCCCATGAGGGACTTTGTCAAACGCCTTACTAAAATCCACATAGATGACATCAACGGCTCGCCCTTCATCCACCATTTTCATCACCTCCTCAAAAAATTCTACCAGATTTGTAAGGCACAACCTCCCCTTAACAAATCCATGCTGCACATCCCTAACAGATCGCAACGCTCTAAGTGCCTATACATCCTATCTCTAAGAATCCCCTCCAACAGCTTCCCTATCACTGACATCAAACTCACCAGCCTATAATTCCCAGCTTTATCCCTACTACCCTTTTTAAATAACGGTACAACATTAGCTACTCTCCAGTCCTCTGGGACCTCACCTGTGTCCAAAGAAGAGACAAAGATTTGCTTCAGAGGCCCAGGAATTTCACCTCGCACCTCCCTAAGCAGCCTGGGATAAATGTCATCAAGCCCCAGAGATTTATCAGTTTTAAACTCCAGTTTTAGACTCCCCTACCTTTGAGAATAGCTATTAATTATCTAGGCGATCTGTGCGCCTCATTATTTTATAGACCTCTATAAGATCACCCCTCTGTGTCCTACACTCCAGAGTAAAAAGTCCCAGTCTATCCAACCTCTGTTTATAACTCAATCCATCAAGTCCTGGTAACATCCTAGTAAATCTTTTCTGCACTTTTTCTAGTTTAATAATTTCCTTTCTATAATAGGGTGACCAGAACTGCACACAATATTCCAAGTGTGTCCTTACCAATGTCTTGTACAACTTCAACAAGACATTCCAACTCCTGTATTCAATGTTCTGACCAATGAAACCAAGCATGCTGAATGCCTTCTTCACCACTCTGTCCACCTGTGACTCCACTTTCAAGGCGCCATCTCTTCTTGTCATTTAATGGCATGACACCGCTGAATCCCCCACTGTCAACATCCTGGAGATTACCATTATACAGAAATTGAACTAAACCCAGCCACATAAAAACTGTGGCTACCAGAGCAGGTCGGAGGCTGGGAATCCTGCAGGGAGTAACTGAGCTCCTAACTCCCCAAAACGTGTCCCCTATCTACAAGCCGCAAATCAGGAGTGTGATGGAATACTCCCCAGTTGCCTGGATGGGTGCAGTTCCAACAACACTCAAGAAGCTCAACACCATCCAGACTGCTTGATTGGCACCCCATCTACCAATATTAACATTCACACTCTCTACCACCGGCACACAGTGGTGATAGTATGTACCAACTACAAGATGCCTTATTCGGCCTCCACTGAGACCACTTTCCAAACCCGCAATTACTGCCAACCACCTTGAGGGAGAAGGACAGCAAACTTCACCACCACTTGCAAGTGCTGCTCCAAGTCACACACCATCCTGACTTGGAAATATATCACCGTTCCTTCACTGTCGCTAGATCAAAATTCTAGAACTCCCTATCTAGCAGCTATTATGAAGTTGCATTTGTAAAGTTAAAAATATGGTTTTTGACAAATGTAATTATTGAAAAGAAAACCAAAATAAATCATATAACATTGTCTCTTTCTAAAGCATGGGTTTTTCTGCTTGGATTTTTAAATTGAAGAAAACAGGCTGCAGAAGCCAATCTTGTAACATAGTGTTGAAAGCCTAGCAGCCAGTGTTCCAGCATAGCAAAACAGGCTTTTGAATTGGACCAGTGTGTTTAAAGCAAGCACTCAAAGGCACAGAATCATTGAATTTGAATTTGAGTGTTAATGACAGCCTCAAGCCACAAATTGCAGGGATACTGTGAGACAATTCTACATATTTAAACCCTGGACAAGGGGGAATAATGGTTAGAGTAACCTCGCCCCCTTTTTAGTCAGAAGGAGGGAGAGGCAAGGCTGTCATTGAATCCTGCAGTTTAATAGATATATCTTCAGAAAATCAGCATATAAAGAGAAAGAGATACCAATTCAGAAAGTGTTCCAGACGGGAACATCTCAAGAAAGTTCATACTTCCAACAGGCGCCTGTTATTGTATTGTTTGAGAATGACCACATTTCTTTCTATTTATTTCACTATTCCTGGATCAGTTTTGTAATATTTGGACAGCATTCTATTGGGGAGTTTATTCAGTTTGTTAATTGTTTTAAGAAGGTTATCACCAGTTTAAAATAAACTGTTAACTGTTCAAGATAGAGAGTGGCAGATCCTGCTTTATCAAAGTAAGAAGTCTCACAAGAAGTCTCACAACACCAGGTTAAGGTCCAATCAAATTGATTGTGAGACTTCTTACTGTATTTAACCCCGTGTAACGCTGGCATCTCCACATCATGATTGCTTTACCAAAACCAGTAGCTTCCTATTTCCTCACACGCTTTCGTACAAGATTATGAGGTGTCTCTTTGGGGAAAAGATCACCTCTGCGTCGTACTGTAGTACTGTGGGTGTGTCTACACCCACAAAGACTGCGGCGGTTTAAGAAGGCAGCACCACCACCTTCTCATGGATAATTAGAAAGGAACAATAAATGTCCCAGCGACACCTACGTCCCATAAAAAAAATAAATATTGATAACACTGCTGGTACCTCTATGGCTGCTTTCGCAAAATGCCACATTAACAAGAGTCAATGTAACTAAGCCCTACGCCCACACACACTGCAGAATTTGTATTTTGGCATCAGTGCTTCCTCTTCGATCAAAATTAGTACTGCGTGTACTTGTAAACAAAGACTAATATTTCAGCAAGGTTTCGGTGGTTATGTCTGCAGAATGATGCATCTCATCTGAACATAACCAGTGATATAAATACTTCTTTACAAAGCAAGCTTTTATGTTGCAGATTTACATTATTTATGGTTTCGAGATCCGAGCATGGCATATTAATCCTTTGAGATGTACGACACATTGGCTACCTCACGAACAGCACTGCAATAGATTTCCTTTGGGAAAGGAATCTTGCTCTGAGGCAAGATTTTACGGTGAAGACGATTGACGAAGCTGATTGAAGCCAAGTGAGTGTCCCTCACCTTGGTATCTTGTCCTCAATCTTTAAAAGTTTTCTGCAAACTATCCTTTCAGTCAAACCACCTCCACATCTTTGCCCTTTTGCGAAGCACCTTGGAATGCTTCCTGCGTTAGGGAATCACTGCAAACCTTTTGTTATGATGAAGTGGTCAAACACCAGGATATGTGATTATTGAACTGATAGTTGCAGGCTCCCCTGCATTGCGAGGGCAGTACGGTGGCTCAGTGGTTAGCACTCTGTTCCATGGCGCCAGGGACCCGGGTTCGATTCCTGCCTTGGGTCACTGTCTGTGCGGAGTCTGCACGTTCTTGCCATGTCTGCGTGGGTTTATCCGGGTGCTCTGGTTTTCAGCGACAGTCCGAAAGATGTACTGGTTAGGTGCTAAATTCTCCCTCAGTGTTACTGGAAAAGGCACCAGAGTGTGGCAAGCAGGGGATTTTCACAGCAACTTCATTGTAGTGTCAATGTCAACCTATTTGTGACACTAATAAAAGGGAGGGACGAAAAAAAGTGCGAGAAAGAGAGGAACAGACAAATGACAAAGAAAGTTGGGGCAGTCAGAGAAAGAGAGAGACAGAAGAAGAAAGGGACAGATAGAGGGGGAGAGAAAGGAGGGACAGACAAGCGGCAGGAAGGGAGAGACAGAGAAAGGACAGACAAGAGACAGAGAAAGTGGGTGGTAGACTGAGGGAGAGAGGGACACTTTTCTGGCAAAGTTAAAACAGCTGCCTGAGTGGAGTGACTAGGGACTTTTCACAGTAACTTCATTGCAGGGTTAATGTAAGTCTTATTGTGACACTAATCAATAAACTACATTAGCTATGTCATAATATAACTATTCAGCTACCCGTCTGGAATCTACGTTGTAGTGTTGTATAATGCTTTTGACCTTTCATATAATAGTGCAAGACACCTACCTCCCCATCGCTAATTATAATACTCACCAGCAAGTAACAGTTTTGGTCCCCTCCCTTGAGGACGGATGTAGTGGCATTGGAGGCAGCTGAGAGGAGGTTCACTAGATTGATTCCAGAGATGAGGGGTTAGTCTTAGTGAGATTGAGCAGTTGAGGCCGACACTCCCTGGAGTTTAGAAGAATGAGGAGAATCTAACTGAGGTGCGCAAGACCCTAAAGGGGATCGATGTAGAGAGGATGTTTCCTCTTGTGGGGCAATCTAGAACAAGAAGTCATAGTTTTAAGATAAGGAATAGCAGAATTAAAATGGAGATGAGAAAAAACTGCTTCTCTCAAAGCACCATAGTGGAATCCGCTATTAGAGTGCGGTGGAGGCCGAGGCATTGAGTAAATTTAAGGATTTAGACAGATTTTTAAGTAGTAATGGATTCACGGGTTATGAAGAATGGGCAGGGAACTGGAGTTGAGGTAGAGACAAGATCAGCCATGATCATATTGGATGGTGGAATGGGCCTGAGGGGCTGAATGGTCTATTCGTGCTCCTTGTTCTTACGTAGCGGGATCTCCTCAGACATAGTCACTCTGCATTATCTTTAAATTTCCTAAATGTTTACCCGAGACTCTAAGCAATACTATAAGATACATACTTTATATGCATCTTTCCTGTTATTTTGGGAGTGTACAAACATAGAAGCAGGAGTAGACCATTCAGCCCATCAAACCTCCACTATTCTAACGGATCGTGGTTGATTATCTATCTCTATCCCGGTTTCCCCCAATGTCTCATTAATATCCAGAAATCCATCAATTTCTCTTGTGAAATTCTGTCCTGCTCAAAGATTCCACAACTCCCTGGGTTAGAAAATTCCAAAGATACACTGCAGAGACTCTCAGTGAAAACATTCTTCCTCATTTTGGTCTCAAATGGCCCTTGTTCTGAGAATTTTTATTTACCTCTGACTAGCAGAGGCTTGCAACCAGGAACAGCAATGTAGCTTGTTCTCTCTCATCTCCCAAAACTCTAAACGTTGGAACTGGGATTCTGAATGAACTCCTATGTTCAGAAACAGAAATTTACAGAAAAAGATATTTTTTTTATCCACGTGTTGGACATGGGTGTCGCTGGCTAGGCGTCCCTAGTTGCCTGAGAGTAGTTGAGAGTCAACCACTTTGCTGTTGCTCTGGAGTCACATATAGGCCAGACCAGCTAAGCTCAGCAGATTTCTTTCCCTGAAGGTCATTAGTAACCAGACAGATTTTTAATCACAATTTTTTTTTTAATTAAATTCATACTCCACCATCTACTGTGGTAGGATTCGAACCTGGGTCCCCAGGAATTAGCTGAGTTTTTGGATTAACAGCCAGGTGATAATACCACTCGGCCACCCATCACTTTCCAGACAATTAGGTACCCTTGAAGTGCTGTCAATGTTTTAGTGCCGGGAACACAGTGATTAAGTTGCACACGTCAAACATCAGGCTCCAACATTCAGCAAAGTGATAACGACTGGACAATCTGTTTGATTGCGGGATAAGTATTTGCACAGTGAGAGGTTCCCTGTCCTTATATAAAAGCAAAATACTGCGGATGCTGAAAATCTAAAACAAAAAGACAAAATGCTGGATAAACTCAACAGGTCTGGCAGCATCTGAAGAGAAACATTTCAAATCTGCATGACTTCCTCAGTACTCCCCAGTTTTTATTTGAAGCACTGACGCTCCACTCTCCAGGAGTGCCCCAATCTCCAGACCCCATCCCCTCTTCCCCCCCATCAGTTACAATCTCCTCCCTCCACCCCCATTCACCCACTTTCAGCAGGCCAAACCCCCAACTGCTGGCCTCCCTCCTGCCCCAACTAGATCCCTGTGCTGAGTGACAGTGCAGAAGGAGGCCATTCAGCCCATCGAGTCTGCACTAACAACAATCCCACCTAAACATGATCCCCATAACACAATGTATTTACCCCCCTAATCCTACTAACCTACACATCCGGGACACTAAGGGATAATTTAGCATGGCCAATCTACCTAACCTGCACATTTTTAGACAGTAAGGGGCAATCTAGCACAGCCAATTCACCTAATCTGCACATCTTTGGACACTAAGGGGCAATTTAGCATGGTCAATTCACCTAACCTGCACATCTTTGGACTGTGGGAGGAAACCGGAGCACCCGGAGGAAACATGCAAACTCCACATAAACAGTGATCAAAGCAGTAATCAAACCCTAGCTGCGAGGCTGCAATGCTAACCACTGTGCCACCCTGCCGCCTAGTAGCTAAACCATTGATGGAGAAACACTCACAGAATGGGGAGGGGGGGTGGATAGTGTGGTGGTGATGCCACCGGGTGAGTAATCCAGCGCCCCAGGCTCCATTAATAAATCTGGAAGATAAAGCTACTCTCGGAACAAGAACCACGGGCAGAATCCTCAACCCTGCCAGCAGCAGCAAACTTGGCAGATGGGGGGAAATTAATTGGACATGAGGCCAAGAATCAGTTTCCTGCCGACAGCAGGAATTCAAGAATTCTGCACTTGGGCCACGCTTCCCAATGAAGAATGTCAGGAAGCTCTTTTGCATGCATTAGCATGTCATGCACATTCACTAAGGTCACCTCACCAGAATAAACTTACCCTTCCAAATGCAGTTTTCACCAAGAAATTGGAATGCTGCTTTCCGTGACTGCACAAGGTGAAGTAGACTTCTTTCATGATTAACAGCGAGTTGCCACTCCCCTGCCCACTTTACGGAGTGTCTGAATGCCAGCCAGTGCCTGGGAGTGGCACAGTGGTTAGCATTGCTGCCTCACAGTGCCAGGGACCTAGGTTCAATTCTGACCTCGGGCAACTGTCCCTGTGGACTTTGCACATTCTCCTTGTGTCTGCGTGGGTTTCCTCCAGGTGCTCTGGTTTCCTCCCATAGTCCAAAGATGCGCAGATTAAGTGGATTGGCCATGTTAAATTGCCCCTTAGTGTTCAATAATGTGCAGATTAGGTGGATTGGCCATGGTAAATTACCCCTTAGTGTCCAAAGATGTGCAGGTTAGGTGGACTGGCCATGTGAAATTACTCCTTAGTGTCCAAAGATTGTAGGATTAACCATGGTAAATGTGTGGCATTACAGGGATAGCGTGGGGGAGAGGACCTCGGTAAGATACAGTCAGAAAATTGGTGCAGACTCAATGGGCCTTTTCTGCATTGTAGGAATTCTATGATTCTAAGTTGCATGGAGGATGACCCAGGAAGGAAGGCGGGTTAGCAGTGAAGGGTGGAGCAGGAACCAGGCAAAGGTGGAAGGGATCGTGCAGGTTATTCAGGTGGGTATGGGCAACACGACAGCTCAGTGACTATCTCTGTGCTGTGCAGATACATGGATTTGGGCCTGTGTCTGCGGGAGTTTGCGCATTCTCCCCGTGCTTGTGTGGGTTTTCTCCAGGTGCTCCAGTTTCCTCCCACATCCCAAAGATGTGCTCTTAGGCTGATTGGCAAAACAAATTCTCCCTAAATTGTCTCAAATTTGGTTTTTAATCCATAGATCTATAACCATAGACAGGGATCACAGGTAGAGGTGGGAACATCGGGGTGGCGACACGGGCTCGTTGGGCCGAAGGGCTTGTTTCCTGTGCTGTTTTGTTCTTTGTTCTTTAAATAGTACCCTGACTTCCTGAATCACCCCACTGTGAGAAACAGCTCCTCACGGTGATATATTAAATGTGCAAGATCGTACAAGGTCAGCTGCCTGCCCCTCAGCACAAATCACTCCCTCTTCTGCACCCACCGCTGAACTTAGACTCCAGAATAGACAATTCAGGCTCATGACACAGTCATCGATTGTGGTAAAAGCCCATCTGGTTCACTAATGTCTCTTTAGGGGAGGAAATCTGCCATCCATACCTGGCCTGGCCTACATGTGAATCCAGAGCGACATGTGGTTTAATCTGAACCGCCCCTCTGAAATGGCCCTAACAAGCCTCTCGGTTCAAGGGCTATTGGGGATGGATATGTTCGCCTTGCCAGCAATGGCCACGTCCCGTGAAGGAAAAAGAAGCTACTGTAACAAGAACAAAGAAAATTACAGCACAGGAACAGGCCCTTCGGCCCTCCAAGTTTACATTGACCATGCTGCCCGACTGAACTAAAACCTCTATCCTTCCAGACACCATATCCCTCTATTCCCATCCTATTCATGTATTTGTCAAGACACCCCTTAAAAGTCACTATAGTATCTGCTTCCACTATCTCCCCCAGCAATGAGTTCCAGACACCCATTCCTCTCTGTGTAAAACATCTGCCTCATACATCTTGTTTAAACCTTGTTCCTTGCACCTTAACCTGTGCCTCCTAGTAATTGACTCTTCTACCCTGGGAAAAACCTTCTGACTACCTACTCTGTCCATGCCTCTCATAACCTTGTAGAATTTTACCAAGTTGCCCCTCAACCCCCGTCATTCCAGTGAGAACAAATTGAGTTTCTCCAACCTCTCCTCATAGCTATTGCCCTCCATACCAGGCAACATCCTGATAAACTTTTCTGTACCCTCTCCAAAGCCTCTGCATTCTTCTGGCGACCAGAATTGAACACTATATTCTAAGTGCAGCCTCACTAAGGTTCTATAAAACTGCAGCATGACCTGATAATTTTTAAACTCAGTGCCCCAGCAATAAGGCAAGCATGCCATATGCCTTCTCGACTACCTTTTCCATCTGCGTTGCCACTTTCAGTGATCTGCGTATCTGTACACCCAGAGTTCCCAATAATATAACTGTAATACATCAAAAATCTAGTGATTAGTATTAACGCTGTTGCTTTAATAAGAAAATGGTTCCTTTTGAATCCCGGAGATGGAGAACGCCAATTTATTTATTAAATAAATCAGCTGGGTACTCATCAGTGAAGAACAATAAACAGTGGGAATATTTACATGATATAATCAACATGATTTAATCAAGCTGCCTTTCATGAGGTCATAGTAAAATTGCTGTTATTTGACTATAATAAGGCCGGCCTTCACACCGTCACTAGCAATGTGGCATTTACACTGAGCGACAGAGAGAAGAGCTCACTTTTTTGAGTTGGTTAACAGTCCATTGGCTTGGCTAACATTCTCATTTTCCAGTCAGACTTGAGTTCATAGCATCCCTACAATGCGAAAGGAGGCCATTCAGGGTTTTTATAGTTGAGGTAAAGGCAGTTTGAGTGAGTCTCGCGCCCATTAGACCACTGCAGCGAGTTTAGAACAGAGAACATTACAGCGCAGTACAGACCCTTCGGCCCTCGATGTTGCGCCAACCAGTGGAACCAATCTAATGACCTTCTAACCTAAACTATTCCAATGTTATTCATATGCCTATCCAATGACGATTTAAATACTCTTAAAGTTGGCAAGTCCACAACTGCTGCAGCAGGGCATTCCACGCCCTTACTACCCTCTGAGTAAACAGCCTACCTCTGACATCCGTCCTATATTTATTACCCCTCAATTTAAAGCTATGTCCCCTCATGTTAGCCATCCACCATCCGTGGAAAAAGCTCTCACTGTCCACCCTATCTAACCCTCCTGTATCAGTTTAATGCAGTTTGACTTGTTACCATGAAGGGGAAGCTAAGTCAGTTCTTGCAAGTGTGCTGATGGGTGGGGGGGGCGGTTGGATTTGTGCCTCTGTGATGATCGGGGGCAGGGGAGAGAGAGGATCATGTCAGACAGACATCAAGGCTGGTGCGGCTGATGCTGGGGGGAGGCGATGTGCAAGGGGATCTGAGGGAGTAAGGAGGTCAGTAATATTGTGAGGGGGGGGGGTCTGCAATGTCTGTGGGGTGGGGAGGAGGCTGAATCTGTCAGGTTCAGTCAGCAGAGCTGGTTTCTATCCCGATTTTTCTGCATATGTGCAGTTTGTGACTCCATCTGAGCTGCAGATTGTCTGGTGAATTGGCCCAGCTGACTACCGCTAGCAGCTAGGAGCAGTCTAGCCCATCTTTTCAAAGACTGAGTGAATATGACAACATGCCCAAAAGATGGATCAGGAACTCTTCCGTTTTCACACCAGCTCGGAAAAAGACCTGATAAAATTCCACCTATTGTTCCGAATTGTATCATTTTCTGAAAATGATGGATTTGCCATTTATCGCAGTCCCTGGTTCCTTCAGTCTGTCCTCTTTGCTAGATGTACAGTGTGCTCATTATAAAAAACCCCACCAATTTCTCGCATGTCATTAACTGATAGTTCCACATTTATTTAAACACACAGTGTAGCTCGCTCACTGCCCACGCAGAGCCATGATAAATGGATTCAGAAAAGCCTGTTGTCACTGATGCAAGATTATAGTTCTGTATTCCAAAAGCCGGCACCATAGTCATTTGATTTTGGTAACTTATCGAGCTTTGGAAATGCGGGTGATTTTCCATGGGGAGCATTTAAGGAATACGACCAGGTTTTGGAAGCACTTCTTTGTTCCAGTACTAAATTGTTGTTTTTGGTGAAATTCTGCAAGGTGTACTGTGCTTTCAATAGTTGAGTTTAAAAGACAGGATGATGGCAGAGAAAGAGAGCACAAGATAAGAACAAAGAGAAAGCAAGGAAAGATGGGACAGAAAGACAGACAGAGAGAGACAGAAAGGGAAGGACTGACAGAGGGACGGTGGCACAGTGCTTAGCACTGCTGCCTCACAGCATCAGGGACCTGGGCTCTGTCTGTGTGGAGTTTGCACGTTTTTCCCCATGTCTGCATGGGTTTCATCCAGTGCTCTGGTTTCCTCCCACAGTGCAAAAGATGCGCTGGTTAGCTACATCAGCCGTGCTAAATTCTCCTTCAGTGTATCTGAACAGGGGCGATTTTTACAGTAATTTCATTGCAGTGTTAATTGCCTTGCTTGTGACACTAATAAATAAAAGGGAGGGACAGACAAAAGGAAGTGTGCGACATAGTGGGGAGAGAGAGAAGAAGGGATAAATAAGAAACAGAGAAAGGGAGGGGTGGGCAGAGGAGGGGAGAGAGAAAAGGAGGGACAGACAAGAGACAGAAAGGGAGGGAAATACAGTGGGGGAGAGAGAGGAGGGATAGACAAGAGACAGAGAAATGGGGTGGCGGACTGAGGGATAGAAGGACATCAGAGCACTCTTCTCTAAAGTTACAGCCGCTGACTGGAGTTCCTAGTGGAAAATTCACATTTCCCATTCCTTTTCCATGTGTCTGTCTTCTTATTGAGCATCCACTGGTCATAACCTGACCAGCCTAAAAGCCTGAGCTACCATCTATCTTTAATGATCCCTCAATTCCATTCGGATATCTGACCATCAGGTTGTAGAATGCTTTGACCTTGTGCGTGTACTCTATCTCCCTGTGCACAGTATAACAAGCTGTGATACAGCACTATCTTTAAAATGACATATGCCGATGTTTGATATCTCACTCAGAGAGGTCATCTGGCTGGCAGGTTGTACACCGTTGGAGTATTGCCACAGATAGCAGGAGACAACGATGGCCAGACTGTGCACCCACACAGCTTGGCAGCAGCTCGGACAAGGGTTTGTTGAGCAATTCCCAGGGAGGAGTAGTTACGGAAGCAGGACAAACTCCGGCACTGAACCTGCCTTCAGTAGCTGCCAAGGGAACATCCGCAGTTCCAGCAACAGGATTTACCCAATTGCAGAGGGGAATCTTCAGGCAGCCCCTGGTCAGTGAAACAAGATTGGAGGAGAAATGAATATTCGCCACAATGCTGGACCCTTGATGTTCTTCAGATGTAGGTGGGATTTTACAGTCACGCTGACCCCAAAACTGGAAAATCCCGCCCGAAGTAAACAGACCTTTCTATTGTTCACTCCCACTCCAATACGATTTGCATGACAGCGGGAGGGGAAAACATCCCCCCCACCCGCCACAATCTTCCACCTTCACTGAAGGTGTCTCAATTCAGTGTACCATGCAGAAGGAAACACCTCTGACACTGCAGCACTCCCTCAGCAGTTCACTGAAGTGTTAATCTGGGATTCGCGGTGAAATCTCTGGAGTGCGGTGTGAACCTATTGGCGCGGAGGATCGTGGAATTCACTGCCCAGAGTTAGGAGACCTCAACTCATTTAAAAACCATCTAAACCTACTAAAATAATGTAACCCGTGAGGCGAGTGCTGGATGGGTCAAATTAGAACGGCAAGTCTTTTATTTTTAGCCAGCGCTGACGCTATTGGTGGAATTTTCAGCCTCACTCACCCCAGGGCCAGAAAAGCCAGCCCGAGGTCACGAGACCTTTCCATGACCCATGTCCCGCCATCTATGGAGCGGAGGGGACGGGAAAGTTCCACCCTGAATGGCTTCTACACTGTAACTTTACCACTGCTCTAAGGCTGAAACTTGCAAATTTGGCCACACATGTTTCATATAAAAATCCTAGAGAGTCCAGGCAGCACAGTGGCCCATCAAGCTTATTCTGCCATTCAATTGGATCACAGTTGCTCACCTATCCCAATACCTCTTCTCCTGTGCTATCCCCGTCGTGTCCAGAAATCTATTGATTTCTATCTGGAACTTGTTCAATGATCAAGTTTACCTCTGGGGTAGAGAATTCCAATGATTCAACACCCTCTGAGTGAAGAAATTCCTTCACATCTCAGAATAAAGTGGCCTGCCCTCATTCTGAGACAGTGTCTCCTGGTACTAGACTCACCAGCTTGTGGTGTCGATGGTTGCCATGATGAGGAGTTGCTGGCGTTGGACTGGGATGGGTGCAGTAAGAAGTCTCACAACATCAGGTTAAAGTCCAACAGATTTATTTTGAAGTGCTGCTCCTTCATCAGGCGAGTGAAGAGTTGTGTCTTCGTTCTTCACTCACCTGAAGAAGGAGCAACACTCTGAAATGGACCAAGACCATTGACGCGGAGGATGGTGGAATTTACTGCCCGGATTGGTGATTGAGTTAGAAGCCCTCAACTCATTTAAAGGTTATCAAAACCTACTGAAATACTGAAACCCGTGAGGCAAGTGCTGGATGGATCAAATTAGAACAGACAACTCCTTTATTTTCAGCCAGCGCAGACGCTGTTGATAAGATTTTCAGCCACGCTTGCCCCAAGGCCAGCCTGAGGTCACAGGACCTTTGCGTGATCCGCATCCCGCCATCTACGGGGTGGACGGGATGGAGAAGTTCCACCCTATGAGCTGAATGGCCTCTACACTGTAACTCTACCACTGCTTGAAGGCTGAAACTTGCATAAATTTGGCCACACGTGTATCATATAAAAATCCCAGAGACCCCAGGCAGCACGGTGGCGCTGCTGCCTATCACAGTGCTAGGGAACCGTGTTCGACTCCAGCCTCAGGTGACTGTCTGTGTGGCATCTGCACATTCTCCCCGTGTCTGTGTGGGTTGCCTCCATGCGTTAACCACTGCGCCACCAGACCATTCATTGTCAGAGGTGGAATCAGTTATTTGCAAGAATGGTGGGCCCGAGGGTTGATAGGTTGAAAGGAGAAGTGAGGGCTGATTGAACAGGGAAGGAACAGGAGAAAGATCCATTAGTAAGCATGGGGACCAGGAGGAGACGCCTTGGCAATCAGCAGAACCTGGGAGTGGGGCCAAGGGAACAGGAAGGGTATCCCGTAGAGGGCAAGAGGTAACATAGGATAGAAATTAAAAAAGAGGCAAGAACAGGGCCTGTGTCCCATAGGCACGCATTGGAGAAGCTCAAGGATCTTGGAGGGTTGTGCGTCTCGAGGGTTGCATGCCTCGAGTGTTGTGTGCTTCGAGGGTTGTGTACCTCTTGGAGGGTTGCACACCTTGAGAATTGCATTCCATAGAATCCCTACAGTCCAAAAGGAGGCCATTAGCCTCATCAAGTTACACCAATCACAATCCTACCCAGACCTGATCCCCTAAACTCCATGCATTTAGCCGAGCTAATCCCACTGACACACTGCACTGCCCCACTGGAGGAGTTCACAGGGATAGGAAGGGTGAGGACGCGCTGGGATTTTAAGACAAGAGTGAGAATATTGAGCAGCCGGTGGAAAAGTGGGCACAGATTAAACCAGTGCATGAGGTTTCTGGGCCAGGTTCCCAGCAAGAAGTCTCTCAACACCGGGTTAAAGTCCAATCAGTTTATTTGATAGTAAAAATTTCAGAAACACTGTTCCTTTGTCAGGTGAGTGGAAAGTTCTGAGTTCCCAGGGCCAAGCACAGATCATCAGCTAGTCAGAAGAGGGTTTGGAAGGACAAGTCATAGAATCTTTACAGTGCAGAAGAAGGCCCGCTTAAATTGAAAGAAAACAAGACAAGTGACATAATTACACATGTTTCATGAGATCAAGAAGTTTGTAAAGAAATACAAAAAATAAATTGCCAAACAGGTTTACTTTAAAGCTAATTAATTATAGCAGTTTGCCATTTGTTTTATGGTGGGTTCCGGGGCAGGTTTAGTCCCAACTTTCTAAACAGACAGAAAATTATTCGCTACAACATTCATAACGCGGAGATTAAGAACCAAATCTGTTTGCTTTGACTTCCTATCGCATATGTTGCAGTTTTTAATTGGGATCTAGCTGACATTGTGGCTGGTGCTGTTGACAGGAGATGAGGAGAACTAATAATTACTGCAAGGAGCAGTAATGCGATGACAGGCACATTAACAAATATTGTCATGGATACTCAATCTTTCCCTATATTGATTTCACACCACTTTGTACAAACAGAGGCTAGTGGTGTGAACTGAGGGCAGCGTTCCCACCTGCAGCAGCGATGGGAAAGTCCAGCAGAGGGCTCCCGATACCTGGAATCGACTGGATTCCCGGTCGGATTTCAGAAACTATTCGATCCTACTGGCCTCCTCCCACCCATCCCCATTAGCAAACCCTCCTATTCCCTTCCCCGTCAAGTACGCTCACCAGCTTCCCACTCAGTCTGGTTCCCCAGGGATATTGACAAAAATCGAATTATTTGCGATGCATTGAGAGCAGCCGAGTTGGGTTGGAGAAGACAGCTTCCGTTGAAGCGTTTACCCTGGAGGCTATGTTCTCAGCGTCCCTTTACCAGATTCTCCTTTATTTACAAACTCAGTTCCACTCCTGAGGGTGCCTCAGGTATACCGTCAGAATCTGTAGTGTCAGTAACCCTGAAAATGCCCACTATATACACAGGTCAGCATCCCTGATTGGGCACACAGTCATCACCAATCTTTTTGGCAAACCAAATGAACTAACTCAAATTAACGAGGAGACAAATTAAAAGGGGCACCCCCCCCCCCCCCCCCCCCCACCGCTCAAAAAGGAGGGGGAACTGCCCGAAACAAAGAACAATGAGGAAAGGAGACTTAAAATGTGATTAAAGAGGTTGATAATTCATCCCAGCCCCCACGGTGCCCAGCGGGCATGGAAGCCGTTCACAGTGCCCTCGGACACTGCATGCTCCCTCTCCAAGGTCACCTGGCCACAAATATAGAGGGGCAGACAGTGAGATCAGATAACCCCCTCAGTCACCTGCTTCCTGATGGCAAGCTTTGCCAAGCCCAGGAGCAGGTTCATGAGGCAGTCTCCTCCTTCCCCATCCCCCTCCGCCCACACTGAGTGCCTGTAGATGAGAAACGTGGGGCTAAAGTGCAAACAAAACATCAGCAAAAGGTTTCTGAGGAAGCAAAAAAGAGTGTGCTGCCTATAATATTGAACATAGACGTGGCTCACGGATTCCACAAGGTCACCTAGGGAACCAATTTAACCTTGGAACTGCCCTACCTCCTCCACCTCCACCTCAGCTCCCCAAGAAAGTGGGGGAGAATCCCACCTTGGTAGGCAGGCAATCATTGCCTCAATCAGGGAGCTCATACTCCCAAGAGACCAACCTCATGGATCTCACTGAGGTTATTACACACCAGCACAGCTACAGTGGGTTAAACTGCCTCTCTCCGTGTGGTAATCTCTTCCTTTAATTTGAAAATAAAAATTGTACACAATGTAAAAAATAGAGAAATATCTATGTATGGACAACTTGATAAATATTAAAATGGGCTTTCACATACAGTATTTATTCTAGATTAGGAAGAACCCTCTTGGCTAATCTCATATGGCAGGTTTTAAATCCCAAACTCCACCGCAACTTCATGCAAATAGATTTTTCCGGTGAGTTCATTCATTTTTCGTTAACCATGGCCCTTCCCAGGGCCTATGCATTGGGGGTTTCCATTCCAAAGAGTAAAGCACTCCCCCTGTGTGAACAGGATAAGCGCTTGTCCATCTTAACCTATCAGAATCATTCACCAGCAGCGCAAAGTCTGAATCAGGAAGTATTAGAACACTGAACTTAATTGGCTAGAGAAAGAGATAATTGTAAAATCTCTCCAGAGCAGGAGGTGGCCATTCGGCCCATTAAGCCTGCACTGACTCTCTGACAGAGTATCTTACCCAGGCCCTCTCCCCTGCCCTATCGTACCCCCCACAGATTTACCCAGCTAATTTCCCTAACCCACACATCTTGGGACATTAAGGTTCAATTCATGCCCCAGCAGTTTCTCCGATCCACGCAGTTTTTTTAAGGATCTATGCAGGATTCAGCCCTGTCCTCATAACCCCATATATTTGTCCTGCTAATCTCCCTGACACTAAGGGTCAAATTAGCCTGGCCAATCAGCTAACCAGACGTCTTTCAGACTGTGGGAGGAAACTGGAGCACCCGGAGGAAACCCATGCAGATACGGGGTGAATGTGCAGACTCCACACAGACATTTATTCACCCATGGCCGGAATTGAACCCAGGTCCCTGTGAGGCAGCAGTATTAACCGCTGTACCACCTGTCAAAGTGTAGCTACAGTGGTCTTTCAACCAATTTGCACATGCACGGTTGTGCCACCATGCCAGCCAACTAATTAAGTTTTTAACACTCCGTCAAATGGGTACTGACATGAGAATGGACAAACTCTAACCTTTTCTGACAAGTTGAATATATGTATATATCAGGTAAGTACTTGTCTGTATAGTATCAGTAATCCATCCAGTCACTTGGCTCCATTTCAATACAACACCCACATTATGGAAATAGGCCATCCAGCCCATCGACTCAGTACCAATTCTCCAAAAGAGTATTCCACAGAAGCCCACCCGCTCTATCCAAATACTCCGTCCTAAGTGTTTAGATGTCCTAAGTTCCTCCGCATGATCGGAACTCCCTTCTCAGCTGCATACGTGCGACTGCTGCAAGTTGCTGCTAATGTTCAGATGAATAATGGAAAACACGTAACACCTTGAATATTACTCCTGCTGCAGACATCCAATCAAAAGCATTTGGGGCATCACAGTGGTTGGCACTGCTGCCTCACAGCGCCAGGGATCCAGCTTCAATTCCAGCCTTGGATAACTGCCTGTGTGGAGTCTGCACATTCTCCCCGTGCCTGCATGGTTTCCTCTGGTTTCTTCCCACAGTCTGAGAGACGTGCTGGTTAGGTGCACAAGTCGTGTTAAATTCTCCCTCAGTGTACCCGAGCAGGTGCCGGGGAGTGGGGACTAGGGGATTTTCACAGTAACTTCATTGCTTTGTTAATATACTTGTGACACTAAAAAATGAACTTTAAACTGAACTTTCTTATGATAGAGAGTTGAACACTTAACTAACTGTAATAGTGAAAAGAACCAGCTATCACCAGAGTCCAAAATATCAAGAGATTTTTTTCTATCGAACCTGCAGTGTCAGCCTCCCAATATCAAAGAACAAAGAACAAAACAGCACGGGAAACAGGCCCTTCGATCCAACGAGCCCGCACCACCACCCGATGTTCCCATCTCTACCCGCGATCCCTGTCCATGTTTATAGATCTATGGATTAAAAACCAAATTTGAGACAATTTAGGGAGAATTTGTTTTGCCAATTAGCCTCAGAGCACATCTTTGGGATGTGGGAGGAAACCGGAGCACCCGGAGAAAACCCACGCAAGCACGGAGAGAATGCGCAACTCCCACAGACACAGGCCCAAATCCATGTATCTGCACAGCACAGAGATAGTCACTGAGCTGTCGTGTTGCCCATCAGATGGTCCAGGTCAAGCATACACTAACGACGTGAAGCAGTAGGATACTCTCGAAAAAGATCCAAGAGCAGCCCTCTCACGACCCATCGCGTGTATGCCCCTCGTTAGACAACAAGGTGGACCAAAGCACCTGTAGGATAAAAACAAGTACATCAATATCATCATCTATTTACACACTTCCCAGGGACTCCCAAGGCTCATGATCCCTATTTTAAGTCAGTTTTCTATACCCCTCCATTCCCATTCTGTTCATGTGCCCATCTAAGTATTTCTTAAATAACTCCAGAGTACCTGCCTCCACCACTTTACTTGGCAGCGCATTCCATACCCCCACCACCCTCTGAGTGAAAAAACTCCCTCTAGCATCCAAGTTATACCTTACCCCCCTCACCCTAAGCCCATGATCCCTCGTGCTATTTGAGTCCATCCTAGAAAAAAACTTAACCCTGTTTACTCTATCAATATCAGTCACACTCTCACAAAATTACTTCATCCACCAGTTTAACAGAGGGACTGACACCGCAGATAGCAAGAAATTATCAGAACTCTCCAGGGACAGAATCCAAAGCAACAACAGTCAGTTTAGTGCTTATTCCCTCCAAAATATGTCATCGCTATAAATGTGCTCCCAGCTATCGTTCATTTTTAAAGCCATACACCTTTACTATCCTGGTCATAGATGCCTTTTTAGCGATCTACATCACACAATAGATAGGCACGCAAGATAAGTTGGAGTGAAAGTCAGAGTGGCATAGCAGTTAGCGCTGCTGCCTCACATTGCCAGGGACCAGGGTTCGATTCTACGCTTGAGTGACTGTGTGTGAGGAGTCCGCATGGGTTTCCTCTGGGTGTCCAAAAGACACGCTAGTTAGGTGGATTGGCCATGATCAATTGCCCCCTCATGTCCAAAGATGTGTAGATTGGGTGGATTGACCATGCTAATTTACCCCTTAATGTCCAAAGATGTGCAGATTAGGTGAATTGGCCATGCTAAATTACCTCTTAGTGTCGAAAGATGTGTAGATTGGGTGGATTGACCATGCTAATTTACCCCTTAATGTCCAAAGATGTGCAGATTAGTTGAATTGGCCATGCTAAATTACCTCTTAGTGTCCAAAGATGTGTAGATTGGGTGGATTGACCATGCTAATTTACCCCTTAATGTAATGTCCAAAGATGTGCAGATTAGGTGAATTGGCCATGCTAAATTACCTCTTAGTGTCCAAAGATGTGTAGATTGGGTGGGTTGACCATGCTAATTTACCCCTTAATGTCCAAAGATGTGCAGATTAGGTGAATTGGCCATGCTAAATTACCTCTTAGTGTCCAAAGGTGTGTAGATTGGGTGCATTAGCCATGCTAAATTACCCCTTAGTGTCCAAAGATATGCAGATTGGGTAGATTGGCCATGGTAGATGCTCGGGATAACAGGGATAAGATGTGTTGGGTGGGCTTATGTGGAATGTTCTTTCGGGGAATTGGTACAGACTTACTGGGCTGGATGGCCTATTTCTGTCATATACGGATTCTATGGTTATATGGAAATGGAGCCACGTGATTGGATGGATTACTGACAAGTAAATCAGATAAGGATTACTTTCGTCTGCCCTTTGTAACATTGCGGGAACAAGGACAGACAAAACTGTGCTCCAACTCTTTGATCCCACTCTGCTTGCGGGACCCATAGTTTGTCTAAATCTACTTTGCCTTTTTGTGGGTGGGTTCTTTGCTGCGAAAGAGTGCAGCAACACAGATATTGTGCAAAGGAGTCTAAAATCGTTCATGCACAGCTTTCCTTAATCACACTGGGAGAGGTGGCATTGTCGAGGAAGAATATAAACTTAGCTTGTTGCTTTTACTGAGACACACAGGCTGATATTAGATGAGCTAAAGCTAAGTCATGGGCTGCAGTGTACATTATCTCAGTCACTGGGGGAAATAAAGCTTGCACTGCAGAAGCCTTCACTAATTCTTATCATGGAGAACAATATCAATTTATATGGAGATGGATGATCTCACACTTTAATATATCTAGGTTTGACAGCATGGCAGAACCCCAAAAAGGAGATACCAGTAACAGTCAGACAGCACCAAGGACCTGCATCCAATTCCGGTCTTGGATGACTGTCTGTGTGAATTCTGCATGTTCTCCCCATGTCTGCATGGGATTTCCTCCGGGTGCTCCGGTTCCTTCACACAGTCCACAGACGTGCAGGTTAGGCGGATTGGCCATGCTAAATTGCCCATTGATGTCCAAAGATATATAGATTAGGTGGATTGGCTATGCTAAATTGTCCGTTGATGTCCAAAGATGTGTAGATTAGATGAATTGGCCATGCTAAATTGCCCACTGATGTCCAAAGATGTGTAATTTAGATGGATTGGCCATGCTAAATGCACGAGGCTGAAGGGGGGGAGAGGGGAGGTGAGTTGCCTGGGTGAAATGCTCTTTGAGAGCCTCAATGGGCTGGATAGCCTCTTTCTGCATTGCACGGATGCCAAGATTCGATGATTCTATTCTAAGACTTGGAAATAAAGATTACCTGTAAAACTAGTCTGAACTTCTCTTGTATTCATGGCTACCACCACCATTCTAATGGAATTTACTGTGATTTGACCATTTGAACTGTTTTTACATTTGGGAAGCAACCAACGTTACAAGAAGTAAGGTCCTATTTTCCAGAATTTTAGTCTTACTGTGTTAATTCTCAGGAATTCATTGTGAACTGGCACCAATTGCTGTTCTTCGTTGTCTTTTATTCATTCACGGGACATGGGCGTTGCTGGTTGGGCCAGCATTTATTGCCTATCCCTAGTTGCCCCTTGAGAAGGTGGTAGTGAGCTGCCTTCTTGATTCGCTGCAGTCCATGTGCTGTGGGTTGACCCACAATGCCATTAGGGAAAGAACCCAACGATTGCGAAGGAACAGCCAACATATTTCCAGGTAAGGATGGTGAGTGGTTTGGAGGGGAACTTGCAGGTGATGGTGTTCCCATGTATTTGCTGCCCTTGTCCTTCTAGATGGAAGTGGTCATGTGTTTGGAAGTGCTGTTTAAGGATCTTTGGTGAATTGCTGCAGTGTATCTTGTAGATGGTACACACTGCTGCTACTGACCGTTGGTGATGGAGGGAGTGAATGTTTGTAGATGTGGTGTCAATCAAGCAGGCTACTTTGTCCTGGATGGTGTCAAGCTTCTTGAGTGTTGTTGGAGCTGCACCCATCCAGGCAAGTGGGGAGTATTCCATCACACTCCTGACTTGTGCCTTGTAGTTGGTGGACAGGCTCTGGGGAGTCAGAAGGTGAGTTACTCGCTGCATATTCCCAGCCTCTGACCTGCTCTTGGGCTAGATTCCAACATGCAGCAGGATGCCATTCAGCCCATCGAGTCTACACTGACCAGAATCCCACCCAGGCCCTACCCCCATATCCCTACATATTACACTCATTAATCCCTCTAACCTACGCATCCCAGGACACTAAGGGCAATTCGTTAGCATGGCCAATCAACCTAACTCACACATCTTTGGACTGTGAGAGGAAACCGGAGCACCCGGAGGAAACCCACGCAGACATGAGGAGAACGTGCAAACTCCAAACAGACAGTGACCTGAGCCGGGAATTGAACCCAGGACCCTGGAGCTGTGAGGCAGCTGTGCTAACCACCATGGTATCATTTGTAGCTACTGTGTTTATGTGGTGAGTTCAGTTGAGTTTCTGGTCAATGGTAACCCCAAGGATGTTGACAGTGGAGGATTCATTGATGGTTACACCATTGAATGTCAAGGGGCGGTGGTTAGAGTGTCTCTTATTGGCGATGGTCATTGCCTGGTATTTGTGCAGCGCAAATGTTACTTGCCTCCCAACTTCTCCTTTGGGAACATTTAAAGCTGAACCCCAATGGTTTTCCACACTCAGATCACCCTGCTACTTGAGTTAGCTGGATTCCTGTGATTAAAAATAATTTGATCATCAGTTTATGTAACATGCTGTGTTGTACGTGCCTCATTACCGATGGCAAAATAGATTCATAATAAGGTCAAACCCACAGCAAGCGTAATAGACTTGAGGTTGAACTGGAACAACAAAGATCAGGCAACAATCAGCTCCAGTTAATGGGAACGTCTCCAACTATCTAAATCAATTTCAGTGCCAGCAACTCAAAGAAAACACAAGAATGACAGCAAATATTTTGTTTTCATTAGCTTTCCTTTGACATGCCTGAATTAATAAGAATAAATATGAAACAAAATTTAATATTAGCAATAAGCCGTAATAGAATGTCACAAATGCGTCTGGTTGAGGTTCAGTTCATTTAAATAATCCAAAGAATGATTCTCAGGATTGTCCTTGAGAACTGTATTGCTCCCCCTCATATCAGGAGAGCAGTGCTCCTTTTATAGTGATGCCACTGATTCAACGCGATCTCAAGCAGCCAACACTCCAGAATCTTCCACAGCAGGGTTGTCTTAGCAACCCAACATCAGTTCTTTACGGTAAACAATGCAAAGAAAACCCAATTACCTGCGGACCAAGGAACCTTTAATCACCAGGCAATGGGAATCAGCGTCGCAAATAAACACAACTTCACACTTAACCCCTAAATCAACTTGTTGCTTAATACAAGGGTGAACCTTGTGTGAATCTGTGTGTAGGGCACACAGTGTCAGGGGCCCAGGTTCGACTCCCAGCCGGATCACTGTCTGTGTGGAGTTTGCACATTCTCCCTGTGTGAGTTTCCTCCAGGTTTCTTCCCACAGTTCAAAGATGTTCAAGTTAGGCGGATTGGCCATGATAAATTGTCCCTCAGTGTCAGGTGGGGACTAGCTAAGGTAAATGAGTGGAGTTTTGAGGATAGGGCCTGGGTGGGACTCTGGTCGTGCAGACTCAATGAGCTGAATAGCCTCCTTCTGTAATGTAGGATTCTAGCCTAAGAGCGGGTCAGAGGCTGGGAATACTGTGGCGAGTAACTCACCTCCTGACTTCCCAAACTGTATCCACCATGTACAAGACACAAGTCCACCCACTCGCCTGGATGGGTGCAACCCCAACAACACTCAAGAAGCTCGACACCATCCAGCAATACCGCATTTTGAGAGGCACTTTAAAGAATTATTTTTCCTTCCATATTTCTCTCAGCTCCACCTCATTCCCCATCTCGACAGGAGTCTGCGCCTAAGCTTCCCCCCATCCGAAGGGAGATGAGGACATGTGTCTCGTCGCGGCAGAATTGGAAACTTGATCTCAATAAAAAAATCAGGAATTAAAAATCTAAGGATGATTACAAAATCATTGTCAACTGTCGTAAAAACTGGTTCACAAAGAGGAGACAGAGGGAGAGAGGGAGACAGAGGGAGAGAGGGAAGGAAATCTGCCGTCCTTACTGGCCCCAGAGCCATAGCAATGGTTGACTCTTACATGCCCTCTGAAATGATCCAGCAAGCTATTCAGTTCTAGGGCAGCCAGGGAAGGGCAACAAATGCTGACCCAACCAACAACGTTTATGAACAAATAAATAAAGGTGCCCCAATCCTATATTGTATTTTGTTGGGCTTATCTCCAGTTATTCTGTGGTTAAGCAAACATGCAAAAGAGAGCAACTATAACAACGACTAATGCAATAGGTAGAATGCCGTTTGTTCTTTCTGCGGGTGACACTGCAACATCTATCAAACCTATTTTGATCACATGTCCCAGCCCGACAAATTCTCTTTTATATTCATTCATGGGACATTGGCGATGCTGGCTGGGCCGGCATTTATTGCCCATCCCTAGTTGCCCTTGGACAGCAGTTGAGAGTCAACCACATTGCTGTGGAACTAGAGTCACATGTAGGATCACATCATAGCAGTGCAGAAGGAGGGGGGTATGGCTGAGTTAGGAATTGAGTAGCTATGGGTGGAGTTGAGGAATAGGAAGGGAGAGGTTACTATGTTGGATGTGTACTACAGACCGCCCAACAGTCCGCAGGCCGTGGAAGAAGGGATATGTAAGGAAATTTTAGATAAGTGAAGGAAAAATAGGGTAGTTGTAATGGGGGATTTCAATTTCCCTGGGGTAGATTGGAAGGTGCCGAGAGTGGAAGGTGTGGAAGGGGAGGAATTTGTACAGTGTGTTTTAGAAGGGTCCTTAGAGCAGTATGTGGATAGCCTGACTAGAGAGGGGGCTATACTGGATCTGGTTCTGGGGAATGAGCCAGGGCAGGTGGTTGACGTTGTAGTAGGAGAGCATGTGTCTAATAGTGACCACAACTCTGTCTGCTTTAGGGTATTAATGGAAAAAGATGAAGCCTGCCCTAAGGGGAGGGTGTTAAACTGGGGGAGGGCTAGATATAGCCAGATTAGGCAGGATCTTAAGGATACCGACTGGGATAAGCTGTTCGAGGGTAGGTCGACGCTGCACATGTGGGAATCTTTCAAGAGAAAACTAAAATTTTTGCAGGATAGACACGTACCAGTAAGGAGAAAGGATGGGAAGGGTAAGATTAGAGAACCGTGGGTTACTAGAGATGTTGAGGACTTGGTCAGGAAGAAGCGGGAGGCATACGTTAGATCCAGGCAATTGGGGACAGAGGCAGTGCTGGAAAAATATAGAGAGTGTAGACGGGATCTTAAAAGGGGTGTCAGAAAGGCAAAAAGGAGCCACAAAATGGCTTTGGCAGGTAGGATTAAGGAAAATCCTAAGGCATTTTACTCCTATGTAAGGAGCAAAAGGATGGTTAGAGGGAAGATTCGACCTCTCAGGGACAGAGGAGGGGATCTATGCTTAGAGCCTGAGGGGATGGGGGAGATCCTGAATGAATATTTTGCGTCAGTATTCACATGGGAGAGGGGCCTGATGTCTGATGCCGGCTTTGAGGAATTTGAGGACCCGTTAAAGGAAATAATCATTACGAGGGACGAAGTGTTGGGGCTTTTAGGTAGCATAAAGACTTATAAAGCTCCGGGGCCTGATGGTATTTATCCCAGGCTGCTAAGGGAGGTGAGAGATGACATTGCTGGGCCTCTGACGCAAGTCTTTGTCTCTTCTTTGGACACAGGTGAGGTCCCAGAGGACTGGAGGATTGCAAATGTAGTACCGTTGTTTAAAAAGGGTCAGAGGGATAACCCAGGGAACTATAGGCCAGTGAGCTTGACTTCAGTTATAGGTAAGCTAATGGAGAGGATCCTCAGGGACAGGATGTATGAGCATCTGGAGCGCTGCAATCTGATCCAGGATACGCAGCATGGCTTCGTTAAGGGGAGGTCGTGCCTTACGAACCTAGTGGAATTTTTTGAAGAGGTGACAAAAACGGTTGATGAAGGACAGGCCGTTGACGTCGTCTAAATGGATTTCAGTAAGGCGTTTGACAAGGTTCCCCATGGTAGGCTGATAAAAAAGGTGAAGGCGCATGGGATACAGGGCCAGGTATGTAGATGGGTTGAGAACTGGCTTGGGAGGAGGAGACAGCGGGTAATAGTGGAAGGCTCTTTTTCCAACTGGAGGTCAGTCACTAGTGGTGTGCCACAGGGCTCAGTACTAGGACCTCTTCTATTTGTGATTTATATAAATGACTTGGAAGAGGGGGTAGGTGATGTGATCAGCAAATTTGCTGATGACACTAAGATACTTGGATTGGCGGGGACTGAGGAGCAGTGCCAGGCAATACAACAGGACATAGATAGGCTGGTAGATTGGGCAGATAGATGGCAAATGGAATTTAATCCGGATAAATGCGAGGTGATGCATTTTGGCCGGAATAATGTAGAGGGGAGTTATAGGATAAAAGGTAAAACTATCCGGAGTATAGAGACGCAGAGAGACCTGGGGGTGCAGGTTCACAAGTCTCTGAAGGTGTCAGTACAGGTGGAAAAGGTGATAAAGAAAGCGTATGGTATGTTAGCCTTCATAGGAAGGGGTATAGAATACAAGAGTAGGAGTTTGATGTTGCAAGTGTATAGAACGTTGGTTAGGCCTCACTTGGAGTACTGCGTCCAGTTCTGGTCGCCGTACTACCGGAAGGATGTGGAGTCCCTGGAGAGAGTGCAGAGGAGATTTACCAGGATGCTGCCTGGTATGGAAGGGCTGTCTTACGAGGAAAGGTTGAACGCACTGGGGTTGTTTTCCCTTGAAAGACGTCGGCTGAGAGGGGATCTATTAGAGGTATATAAGATTATGAGGGGTATAGATAGAGTAAATGGTGGTAAGCTTTTTCCACCATTAGATTCGGATAGAACGAGGGGTCACGGGCTCAGGGTGAGGGGGGCTATGTATAAGACTATATTAGAGGGCATTTTTTCACACAAAGGGTAGTGGGGGTGTGGAATGCACTACCGAGTAAGGTGGTGGGAGCAGGCACGCTAGGGTTGTTTAAGGGTCTCTTGGACAGCCACATGAGCGGTCTGCAGATAGAGGGATATAGGAGGACTGTTTAAATACTTTATTTGTTTCCACAGGCTGTTTCGGTCCACCTTGTTGACCAACAAGGTGCATGCATTCGGCAGGTCGTGCGAGGGCTGCTCCTGGATGTTACTTCAGGAGTGGCCTAGTGCTTCATGTCGTTAGTGTATGCTTAAACTGGACCATCAGATGGGCAACATGACAGCTCAGAGACTATCGCTGTTGCTGTGCAGACACATGGATTTGGGCCTGTGTCTGCGGGAGTTTGCGCGTTCTCCCCGTGGTTGCGTGGGTTTTCTCCGGGTGCTCCGGTTTCCTCCCACATCCCAAAAATGTGCTCTTAGGCTGATTGGGTAACAAATTGTCCCTATATTGGTCTCTATATTTCATTAAGACATTAGGATGGTGGCGCGGGCTCGTTGGGCCAAAGGGCCTGTTTCCCGTGCTGTGTTGTTCTTTGTTCTTTGTAGGCCAGACCAGGTAAGGACGGCAGATTTCCTTCCTTAAAGAGACATTAGTGAAGCAGATGGGTTTTTCTGACAACGGTTTCATGGTCATCGGTAGATTCTTCATTCCAGATTTTTTTTTACTGAATTCAAATTCCACCATCTGCCGTGCCAGGATTTGAATCTGGGTCAGAACATGGATTTCTGGATTAATGGTCTAGCAGTAAGCACTGGGCCATCACTTTCCTTAAATTCTGCAAGGAAGATAAAAACAACAGCGCTGTTTGAACATGTTCATCCCCAAGTTTCCCTCCAAGTCACATATCATCCTGATTTTTGACATACATCACTATGTCTCATTGGGTCAAAATCTAAAAGACGTGCTGGTTAGGTGCTAAATTTTGCCTCAGTGTACCCGAGCAGGTGCCAGAGTGTGGTGACTAGGAGATTTTCACTGCAACTTCATTGCAATGTTAATGTAAACCTACTTGTGACACTAATAAATGGACTTGAACTTGGTGAAGGGTGATCTTTGGTCCACCTGAAACTTGCTGATCTTCCAGTGCAAAGAATTGCCCTCAGCCAAGTGGTACAGACCGGCACATTCCAGGACTACGTGCTGGGGGACGCAACGCAAGTTTGGGGCAACTGCTGCCAAAGTGCCAGGGGGCAAGGCTACTGTATAAGACCTTTAAGCTAATGTAGACCAAGGTGCTGGTAACTGGCTAAAATCCCTCGGACTGTGTGTATATTTCTAACTGTGTATAGCTTTACTGCAGCATCGCAGACTGTAACATGTAGCTTGTAAAGAATTTTGGGCTTTATAATGAAAGTATAAAATGTTTTCAAACTGAATTCGGCGTGAATTCTGATCTCAGGAGAAATATAAATATCATCAAACCTTACTGTCGTAATTGTTAAAAATACTTTGTAATGGGTTTTTCAGATTTTGTACGAATATTTTTGCAAAAAAAAAATCACTTCTCAGCCTTTTGGCTAAGATCAAGCGTCAGATCAAACCCAAGGTGCTGCAATGCGTCACGGATCTTGTCTCTCTTGTGGAGTCCAGGATTTGTATTCAATTGGAATTTGGTTTTTGGAGCAATACATGTCCCCACCCACCCAACCTACCAACCCTCCATTCACCGCTCCCCCCACCCCCCCCCCCCCCCGCCTCATACCCCCACACCCCCCCACCCCCACCCCCACCCACCATCACCCCCCCGCCTGGGCATCCTTTCACACTAAACCGTGATCCAAACTGGCGCTTCCATTTTATCCACAACATTTCTGAATTATTAGGAGAGGTTGGATAGACTGGGACATTTTTTCCCCCTGGAACGTAGGAGGCTGAGGGGTGATCTTATAAAGGTCTATGAAATAATGAGCGGCTTACATCAGCTAGATAGTCAATTTCTTTTCCCAAAGGTAGGGGAGTCTAAAACTAGAGGGCAGAGGTTTAAGGTAAGAGGGGAGAGATACAAAAGGGTCCAGAGGGGCAATTTTTTTCGCTTAGAGGTGGTGAGTATCTGGAACAAGCTGTTAGAGGTAGTAGTAGAGGCAGGTATAATTTTGTCCTTTAAAAATTATTTAGACAGTTATATGGGTAAGATGGGTAGAGAGCAATTTGGGCCAAATGTGGGCAACTGGGACTAGCTAGGCAGTTAAAAAAAAAGCTGCATGGACAAGTTGGGCTAAAGGACCTGTTTCCATGCTGTAAACCTCTGTGACTGTAAGGAGAAGGATTGAGGGCTCAACTTGTCCACGGTGAGCATTGGCTTTGTAACTTTAATTAAGGAGTAAAAGTTACACAGATCAAAAATGTTCCCCAAGCCCCAATCCTTCCCAGAAAGTGGTTCTCTTGACTCATCGCAAAGTTGGCATAAAAGCTCAGAGTATATGTACCAGAAATAATGCAAACACATTTTATCTTGCGGCTGGGGTGTATAAGAAAGAAAAATGTGTGCCACTGTGCCACCCATGGGAACTGGCTGGAGGTTGAAGCTGTGTGAGAGGCAAGTGCCATAGAGTGTCCAACAACCTTTAATACAACTGAGAGTCCAAGACCTCAAGGGACTACACAAGGTCCTGAATGTAGCCCAATCCATCACGCAAACCAGCCTTCAGCAAACCAGCAAACCAGCAAACCTGTAGACTCTGTCTACAGTACCTTGGGAAAGCAGCCAGCATAATCAAGGATCCTATGCACCCTGGACATTCTCTCTTCCACCTTCTTCCAACAGAAAAAGTCTGAGATCACATATCAACCAACTCAAGAACAGCTTCTTCCCTGCTCCTATCAGACTTTCAAACGGACCTAGCTTGCATTAAGTTGATCTTTCTCCATACCGTATCTATGACTGTAACACTACATTCTGCACTCTTTCATTTCCTTTTCTATGAATGGTATACTTTGTATAGTGCACAAGAAACAATACTTTTCACTGTATGTGACAATAATCTACCTTGTTGACAACAAGGGGCATACACATGGTGGTTGCGTGCGAAGGCTGCTCTTGGATGTTTCTTCCAGAGTTGCCTGTTGCTTCACGTTGTTAGTGTATGCTTAAACTGGATCATCTGACGGGCAACGTGACAGCTCAGTGACTATCGCTGTGCTGTGCAGATACATAGATTTGGGCCTGTGTCTGTGGGAGTTTGCACATTCTCCCCGTACTTGCGTGGGTTTTCTCCGGGTGCTCTGGTTTCCTCCCACACCCTAAAAACGTGCTGTTAGGCTGATTGGTGTAACAAATTGTCCCTAAATTAGTCTTCCCTCAATCTTCCCCAGTCAGTGTAGACAAAGGTCACAGGTAGAGCAGGGCACTCATAATGTTAAAATAGCAGCGCGGGCTCATTGGGCCGAAGGGCTTTTTCCGTGCTGTTTTGTTCTTTGTTCTTTGTAATAAATCAGATCAAAGTCTCAGTGAAGCGAGGGAGGAGATCTTTTAACCAGCCTGCTTCGGCACTTAGTCCCCTCTGCAGCAGGGTCTTGCCCACCATACTCCCCACCTCTCCCTCCCGCACACCTCAACCCCCAGAGTGAAAATCGCGGCACACCTGGGGCTCTCTAGCCAAAGGTGGGAACAAGCCCCAGCTCAAGCTACTTTCCTGGGGAGTGAAAATCCAAGCAACCAAAGACAATGACCCCTTTCATTAGAAATCTTTCCTTTGGGAGAATTGGCGAGCTATCAAAGCATTACTGACTGAGCAATAAATCAAACAAGCTTTAGATGTTCCCCTGTGTAAATTCTGCAAGAGCTACCGGTGGCTGAACACTATTGAAATTCCCTTGCTACCATACAACTGATCTGCTGTAAGAAGAACTGATGCACACCTCCAAAGTTTTGATCCGTGACCTTCTCCCCAGTGCAAGTCCCACTCTGCACCAACTCGGTGTCCTTCACACTACCTTGAGAGCTGTTCAGTGCCTGCGGACGCTCGCAAATTATTTCCAACTGTTAGCTTGGGGAAACGAGGCTACACTTTGCAATCTAACGGCAGACAAAGAGCTGGAGAGAGAGTTATATGATCATTGTGATCTGGTTTCTCTGGGACTTCACTGACAAAAAGATACATGCTACCTGCGAGATTTCGTTTCAATTAAGCAATCTGTTCTTCATAAATGGAGCGCGATATCTTTACTCCTGGGACACAAAGGAGAGACTTCTAAAGATGTGGCAGAAATAAAAACAGACAAAAATCAAAAAGTGTCTAATCTCCATTTCCCAGCTACCTATCATCAGCATTTCAATGTTAACAGGGGGAAAAAAATCTTCAAACATTGTTACAAAGGGAGATGGGGGATTTGGTCTAAATGTTCACTCTGAGTGTACATCAAGTAGTCTCACAACAGGGGATATATAGACACAAACTTAATTACAAGATAATGGTTAGACTGCAAGTTTTAACAGGTAATCTAGTCTTTACCTGGGGCCTGGCCCTATGTGGGATTGTTGTTGGTGTAATCTCAATGGGCTGAATGGCCTCTCTCTGCACTATAGAGGTTCTGTGATTCTGTAAAACCAGAGGAAACCCACATAGACATAGGGAGAATGTGCGGACTCCACATGGACAGTGAGAGTGTAGAGAGGTTTAAGCAGAAGTTAAAGAGATGTGTATTGTCTCCAGAAAGGACAGTTAGTGAGATTTTGCAAGCCCAGACAAGTCATGGGAGCTACAAATAATGTGACATGAACCCAAGATTCCGGTTGACACCCTGTTTGTGAAACAAATCCTCATTCTCCAGATGAAGGAGCAGTGCTCCAAAAAGCTCGTGCTACCGAATAAACCTGTTGGACTTTAACCTGGTGTTGTGAGACTTCTTACTGTGCCTACCCCAGTCCAATGCTGGCAACTCCACACTCTGAGTGTACATCGAGACTGAACTTATTGACTAGGACCTGGGGAAAATTACTCTCTAAGCTTACGTTTATTTATTAGTGTCACAAGTATGTTACATTAACACCGCAATGAAGTTACTGTGAAAATCCCCTAGTCGTCACACTCCAGTGCCTGTTCAGGTACACTGACGGGGAATTTAGCATGGCCAATGCACCTAACCAGCATGTCTTTCATACTGTGGGAGGAAACTCGAGCACTCAGAGGAAACCCACTTAGACATGGGGAGAAGGTGCAAGCTCCACACTGACAGTGGATGGCACAGTGGTTAGCACTGCTGCCTCACAGCTCCGGGGACCTGGGTTCAATTCCAGACTCAGGTGACTGTCTGTGTGGAGTTTACATGTTCTCCCCATGCTTGCATGAATTTCCTCCAGGTGTTCTGGTTTCCTTCCATATTCCAAAGATGTGCCTGTTAGGTTGATTGGCCATGCTAAATTGCCCCACACTGGGGGCTAGCAGGGTACGTTTGTGGGTTGGGGGATAGGGCCTGGATGGGATTGTTGTTGGTGCAGTCTTGATGGGCTGGACAGCCCCTCTCTGCACTATGCGGATTCTGTGATTCTGTAAAACCAGAGCACTAGGAGGAAACCCACGTAGACATGGAGAGAATGTGCAGACTCCACACAGACAGTGACCCAAGCTGGGAATCGAGCCCGGGTCCCTGACACTGAGAGGCAGCAGTGCTAACCGCTGTGCCACCGTGCCGCTCACAACCTCAAGACCCAGAGTTCAAATATCCCTGCTGCAATAAATAAGCTGGATAAAGTCAACATACGTTTAACGCTTCCCACAGTCATTCTGTTTGCAAAATGAGATTGAATAAAGAACAACACAGCACAGGAAAGAGGCCCTTCGGCCCAACAAGCCCATGCTGCCATTTTAACATTCAGTGAACGCCTCATTCCAATCCTTCTTCCACCTATGACTTTTACCTACTTTTCTAGGATTCCACAATAAAGGTGTGCAAATTTACAGAATTATATATGTGTGCCAGATTGAGGGAGGTCTAATTTAGGGACAGTTTGTTAACCCCAATTGGAGTTTGCGAACGATTGCGAGAATAAAATTTGTGTTGGTTCGAGAATCAGATTTAGCAAATTTGGAACTGTGAGAGGAAACGGGGAATAAAAGTGATGAATGAATCCAGGGGCTTGCACTAGATGGAATTGGTCCTGGGTTTGAAAGGTGCTGTCTAAGGATCTTTGGTGAATTGCTGCAGTGCATCTTGTCGATTTTGTACACACTGCTGCTACTGAGCGTCGGTGAGGAGAGATTGAATGTTTGTAGATGTGGTGCCAATCAAGAGGACTGCTTTGTTCTAGACATAAGAACATAAGAAATAGGAGCAGGAGTCGGCCATCTAGCCCCTCGAGCCTGCCTCACCATTCAATAAGATCATGGCTGATCTGAAGTGATCAATTCCACTTACCCGCCAGCTCCCCATAATCCTTAATTCCCTTATCTATCAGAAATCTATCTACCTGTGACTTCAACATATTCAGTGAGGTAGCCTCCACCACTTCAATGGGCAGAGAATTTCAGAGATTCACCACCCTCTGAGAGAAGGAGTTCCTCCCCAACTCTGTTCTAAACTGACACCCCCTTATTTTGAGGCTGTGCCCTCTAGTTCTGGTTTCCTTTCTAAGTGGAAGGAATTTCTCTACCTCTACCCTGTCTAGCCCCTTCATTATCTTATATGTCTCTAATAAGATCAGCCTTCTAAACTCCAACGAGTACAGGCCCAATCTATTCAATCTCTCTTCATAAGCTAACCCCCTCATCTCCAGCATCAACCTGTGAACCTTCTCTGTCCTCCCTCAAAGGCCAAAATATCCTTTCACAAATAATGTGACCAAAATTGCACACAGTCCTGGATGATGTCTGACTTATTGCTGGAGTTGCACCGATCCACACCAATGGAGAGTATTCCATCACACTCCTGACTTGTGCCCTGTAGATAGTAGACAGGTTTTGGAGGTGAGTTACTTGGTGCAATATTCCTAGCCTCTGTATTGCTTTTGTATCCACTATGTAGCGAGTCCAGTTGAGTTTCTGGTCAATGGTAATTCCAAGGATGTTAACAGTTGGGGAATTCAGTGATGGATATAACATTGAGTATCAAGGGGAGGTGGTTAGAGTATCTCTTATTGATGACAGTCATTGCCTGGCATTTGTGTAGCATGAATGTTACTTCCCACTTGCAGCCCACTTGCTGGACCTACATAAGTAAAAGTCCCAAGGTATCTTACAGCCAATGTAATGCCTTGGAGAATGTCGCTGTTGCAATGTCAGAAATGCAGAAACTGGTTTCTTTCCAACTAACTCTCACAAACAGAAATCTGATATTGGCCAGATCACCCATTTTTCTTTTGGTTACGTAGGATAAACCTTGGCTGGAACAAACAGCCAAGAAATTCTCTCCTAATTTCTCAGCACTGTCAGCCTGGCTTCTGTGCTCAGCCTCTGAAGTCAACTTGTAACTTTGTAAGTCACAGCGTTCCATCAACCACCAATGTCCTGGGTGTGGTTTTCAATCCAGGCACAGCCTCAAAATAAGCGGGGGGGGGGGGGGGGGGGGGGGGCTGCAATTAGAACGGAGTGAGGATGAACTTCTTCACTCAAAGGGTGGTGAATCTCTGGAATTCTCTGCCCATTGAAGTGGTGGAGGCTACCTCGCTGAATATATTTAAGTCACGGGTAGATAGGTTTCTGATAGACAAGGGAATTAAGGGTTATAGGGATATGCGGGAAAGTGGAACTGATCCACTTCTCAGATCAGCCATGATCTTATTGAATGGCAGGGCAGGCTCAAAGGACTAGGTAGCCTACTCCTGCTCCTATTTCTTATGTTCTTAGGATCAGGAAGCCCATATCCGGATAAGTTCCAAGTCCGGGATCGGCGTATGGGTTGCGTAGTTTTTGCAACACTATTAAATTTAAATCTCCAAATTGGCCAGGAGGCAAGCTTGGATAAGACCATAAGGCATAGAGCTGAAATAGGCCCATCGAGTCTGCTTCTCCATTCAATCATGGCTGATATTTTTCCATTCTCCTGCCTTTTCCCCATAACCCCTGATCCCATTATTAATCCAGAACCTCTGTATCTCTGTCTTAAAGACACTCAGTGATCCAGCCTCCTCTGTGGCAGAGAGTTCTGCAGATTCTCCACTCTCTGGCTGAAGATATTCCTCCTCATCTCTGTTTTAAAGGAGCGTCCCTTCAGCCTGAGGTTGTGCCCCTCTGGTTCTACTTTTTCCTACCAGTGGAAACATCCTCTCCGAGTCCACTCTATCCAGGCCTCACAGCAGCCTGCCTGGCCTCAGCAGAAGTGCCAGGCGGTGGCCATTGTTAGACAGTGCCACGTCATTGCCAATTTAAGCAGGCAGCTCCCCGTGGGGATCAGACACTGCCAAAGGGCCAACAAGATTGGGTGTGGTGCACTCACCCCTGACGACATTTTGCCCCTTGAGATTTCAAAAAGCAACTGCAGAGAAAGTTACCAAGTCCTCGGATGAACCCTGGGACAACAGCTATGCAGGGCCAGATTTTTACCACCCTGCCCACCACGGGAATCGGTGCAGGCGAGGGGCAGACATGGGAAGATCTGTTAAGAGGGCATTAATTAGGGGGCTGGCAGATTTTTCTCTCTCTACAACGCCCCACCCCACCTCGCATTCCCAGACTTTGAAGATTTAAAACTGTCCCAGAGACATCTGGATGCCCAGATGATCTTCCAGACTGCGAGTTTCTAAAGCCGCTCCTCCACCCGAAGTCCCGATCCTGCGTTCCTTTAAAATTCCCGACCCATATACATTCAATCATGGTTTGGAGGCGGAAAGCAATGTTAAGAATTCCTGCCATTCTATTTACAGGCCTTCAATAAATCATTGCAAATAATGTATTGGTCACAATGTTTGGATTACACTGCTGTAGCGTCTGTAATTTATAACATAGGTGCCCTCTGTTCCTACAGCTATAATTTAAAATGAAGGAAAATTACTTCTCCGATCCATAATTTAAAACTGGGAAAGCTTCACTCCTTCAGTAATTCACTCCTGCAGTGTTTGCTTTTCAACGATGCATCATAAAATTTGACACGACTCTGTACCTGTGTCATTACCAGACACAGTGCCAGGTTATTTAAGTAGGTAATGAATTCTGCCACCGGGTCTAATTGGCATGTCTGATGCCATCCAGCAAGACATACAGCCGTGGCTTTCTCACACATCTCCTCCCTTTGCGGTGAGGCAGAGTGGGCAGCATTGGCATAGCGCCCGTCACCTTCCGAGCACTTCCCAAGGTGCGTCGCTGCCAACGAGCTGCGCCTGACACTGAGTCACTCTGTTGTGGCTGCCAGGTTACGGGCACAGCAGCATCCAACTCAACAGCGCAAAGTGATTAGCTCATCTCTTTGGAGCTGGGAAATGTTTCTCGGCCTGAGATGCCTAGAGAAGCCGGCTGCTTTCTTTTAGTTGGATGGAGACGTGGTCTCTCTGTGATAGCCGAACGCATAGAGTGATGGGGGACTGCAGCACTAACAGCACCGTGGGTGTACCTACACCACTTGGACTGCAAGATGGCAGCTCACCACCACCTTCTCAAGGGGCAGTGAAGAATGGGCAATAGATGCTGGACCCCAGCCAGCGACACCCACGGGCAGAATGTTTACCAATTTGGCACTGAGCGCTGGCCTAGGTGAGAAAGCCGGCGTGCGACTTGCCAGCTACACAGCGGGCATTCCCCTCCAGATAACCCAGCACTTGGTGCAACAAAAGATGGGGGCAGGGGTCACGCCATCGTGCTGGTGGGCTGGAGTCGGAGAAAGAAATCTGAACCCAAAAGTTAGGCTGCCACTTCCAGCAGAGAAAGATAGGAAAAAGGAGCAGGAGGAATCCCTTTGCCCTTCGAGCCTGCTCTGCCACTCATTAAGATCATGGCTGATCATCCAACTCAAAAACCTGATCCCACCTTCCCTCCATATCCTTTGATCCCCTTCGCCCCTGGTGCTATTTCTAATTCTTCTTGAAGACATACAATGTTTTAGCCACAACTACTTTCCTGTGGTAGTGAAATCCACAGGCTCACCACTCTATGGGTGAAGAAATTTCTCCTCATCTCTGACCTGAACAGTCTACCCCGTATAGGCGGTGGGTTAGCACTGCTGCTTCACAGCTCCAGGGACCTGGGCTCAATTCCCAGCTTGGGTCACTGTCTACGTGGAGTTTACACATTCTCCTTGTGTCTGCGTGAGTTTCCTCTGGGCAATCCGGTTTCCTCCCACAGTCCAAAGATGGTTAGGTTGATTGGCCATGCTAAAAATTTCCCCTTAGTGTGCTAAGATGCATAGGTTAGAGGGGATTAACGGGTAAATATATGGGGATAGGGTCTGGGTGGGAATGTGGTCAGTGCAGACTTGATGGAGCAAATGGTCTCCTTCTGCACTGTAGGGTTTCTGTGTTCTTTCTGTGTATCCTCAGACTGTAACCATGTTTCTGGACACTCCCACCATCGGGAACATCATTCCTGTTCGAATTTTAAAGATTTCTATGAGATTTCCCTGCCCCCTCCCCACTTTATTCTTCTGAACTCCAATTCCGACCGACCCACAATCTTTCCTCATACATCATACAACATAGAACATTACAGCGCAGTACAGACCCTTCGGCCCTCGATGTTGCACCGGCCAGTGGAATTAACCTAAATTATTCCAATATCATCCATATGCCTATCCACCGAACATTTGAATGCCCCCAAAGTAGGCGAGTCCACAACTGCTGCAGGCAGGGCATTCCATGCCCTCACCACCCTCTGTGTAAAGAACCTGCCTCTGACATCCGTCCTATAACTACCACCTCTTAATTTAAAGTTATGTCCCCTCGTGTTGGTCATCACCATCCGAGGAAAAAGGCTCTCACTATCCACCCTATCCAATCCCTTGATCATCTTATACGCCTCAATTAGGTCACCGCGTAACCTTCTTCTCTCTAATGAAAATAACCTCAGGTCCCTCAGCCTTTCCTCATAAGGCCTTCCCACCATACCAGGCAACATCCTGGTAAACCTCCTCTGCACCCTTTCCAATGCTTCCACATCTTTCTTATAATGCGGCGACCAGAACTGTACGCAATACTCCAAGTGCGGCCGCACCAGAGTTTTGTACAGTTGTAACATAACCTCACGGCTCCTAAATTCAATCCCTCTACCAATAAAAGCTAACACACCGTATGCCTTCTTAACAACTTTATCAACCTGGGTGCCAACTTTCAAAGAGCTATGTACTTGTACCCCAAGATCCCTCTGCTCGATAACACTATTAAGGGTCCTTCCTTAAAATGTCCTTCTTTACCCAAAGGGTGGTTCGGGAGTGGAATGCCCTGCCTGCAGCAGTTGTAGATGCGCCAAGTTTGGTGGCGTTTAAGAGGTTAGTTGATAAGTATATGGAAGAGAAGGGAAAGGTTTAGTTTGGAGGGGCATTGCTTTTTATATTGGTCGGCGCAACATCGAAGGCCGAAGGGCCTGTTCTGTGCTGTAATGTTCTATGTTCCATTAGCCCTATATTTCATATGCCTGTTATTCCTACCAAAGTGAATCACCTCACACTTATCCGTATTGAATTCCATTTGCCACCTCACGGCCCAGCTCTGCAACCTATCTGTGTCCCTCTGCAAACTGTAACATCCATCCTCGCTGTCTACAACTCCCCCCACTTTGGTATCGTCAGCAAATTTACTAATCCAACCCTCTACACCCTCATCTAGGTCATTTATAAAAATGACAAACAGCAGTGGCCCTAAAACAGATCCTTGAGGTACACCACTTGTAACTGCACTCCAGGTTGAATATTTCCCATCAACCACCACACTCTGTCTTCTATCAGCTAGCCAATTCCTAACCCAAACTGCTAAATCACCTTCAATCCCATGCATCTGCACTTTCTTCAGTAGCCTACCATGGGGAACCTTATCAAACGCTTTGCTAAAATCCATATACACTACATCAACTGCCTTACCCTTATCTACCTCTTTGGTCACCTCCTCAAAAAACTGAATAAGGTTTGTGAGGCACGACCTACCCTTCACAAAACCGTGCTGACTATCCCTAATCAATTTATTTCTCTCTAGATGCTTATAAATCCTATCCCTTATAATTCTTTCCAAGACTTTGCCCACAACAGAAGTCAGGCTCACCGGTCTATAATTTCCAGGATGTCCCTACTCCCCTTTTTGAACAAAGGGACAACATTTGCCATCCTCCAGTCTTCCGGCACTATACCTGTAGCTAACGACGACATGAAGATCAAAGCCAAAGGCTCTGCAATCTCCTCTCTAGCCTCCCAGAGAATCCTAGGGTAAATCCCATCTGGCCCAGGGGACTTATCAATTTTCATACCCTCAAGATTCGCTAACACCTCCTCCTTATGAACCTCAATCCTGCCCAGTCTACAACCTAGTATCGCAGTATTCTCCCGACAACATTGTCTTTCTCCTGCGTGAATACTGACGAAAAATATTCATTCAGTGTCTCTCCTATCTCCTCAGGCTCCACGCACAACTTCCCACTGCTATCTCTGACTGGCCCTAATCTTGCCCTAACCAATCTTTTATTATTTATATACCTGTAAAAAGCTTTAGGATTCTCCTTAATCCTATCCGCCAAAGTCTTCTCGTGTCCTCTTCTAGCTCTTCTCAACTCCCTCTTTAGCTCCTTCCTGGCTGATTTATAGCTCTCCATTGCCCTAACTGAGCCTTCACGTCTCATCATTATATAAGCCTCCTTCTTCCTCTTCACCAGAGATTCAACTTCCCTAGTACACCATGGTTCCCTCACTCGACCACTTCCTCCCTGCCTGGCAGGTACATATTCATTAAGGACATGCAGAAGCTGTTCCTTAAATATGCTCCACATTTCAGATGTCCCCAGCCCCTGCAATTTCCTGCTCCACCCTATGCATCCTAAATCTCTCCTAATAGCCTCATAATTACCTTTCCCCCAGCTATAACTACTGTTATTCGGTACGTGCCCATCCCTTTCCATCACTAAGGTAAACGTAACCGAATTGTGGTCACTATCACCAAAGTGCTCACCCACCTCCAAGTCTAACACCTGGTCTGGTTCATTACCCAATACCAAATCCAATATAGCCTCACCTCTTGTTGGCCTATCTACATACTGAGTCATGAAACCTTCCTGCACACATTGAACAAAAACTGACCCCTCTAACGTACTTTAACTATAGCTTTTCCAATCGATATTAGAAAAGTTAAAGTCCCCCATTACAACTACCCTGTTACTTTCACACCTATCCAGGATCAACTTTGCAATCCCTTCCTCTACTTCTCTGGAACTTTCTGGAGGCCTATAAAAAACTCCCAACAGTGTGACCTCTGCTTTCTTGTTTCTAATCTCAGCCCACACTACCTCAGCAGACAAGTCCACATCAAACGTCTTTTCTGCCACCGTAATGCTGTCCTTAACTAACAATGCCGCTCCTCCCCCTCTTCTACCACCACCTCTGCTCTGACTGAAACATCTGAACCCCGGAACCTGCAACAACCATTCCTGCCCCTGCTCTATACACATCTCTGAAATGGCCACAACATCGAAGTCCCAAGCACCAATCCAGGCTGCAAGTTCATCCACCTTATTGCGTATGCTCCTCGCATTAAAGCATACACACTTCAAACCACCCTCCCGTTTGCCGCTATACTGCTGCGACCTAGAAACATTATCCGTGACCTCCCTATTCACATCCTCCTGTATACTGGCACAACAATTCAGGTTCCCATCCCCCCCCCCGAATCAGTTTAAACCCTCCCGAATAGCACTGGTAAATTTACCCCCCAAGATGAACAGAGGGATCTTGGTGTATTTGTGCATAGATCCCTGAAAGTAGGCAGTCAAGTCGATAAGGTTGTTAAGAAGGCATACGGAGTCTTAGCTTTTATTGGTAGGGGGATTGAATTTTGGACCCGGAACGTCATGTTGCAACTGTACAAAACTCTAATGCGGCCGCACTTGGAGTATTGTGTGCAGTTCTGGTCCCCACATTATAAGAACGATGTGGAGGCATTGGAGAGGGTACAGAGGAGGTTTACCAGGATGTTGCCTGGTATGGAGGGCAGGTCCTTTGAAGAGAGGTTGAAGGATTTGAGGTTGTTTTCGTTAGAAAGGAGGCGGCTAAGAGGGGATCTTATCGAAGCATATAAGATGATTAGAGGTTTAGATAGGGTGGACAGTGATAGCCTTTTTCCTAGATGGAGAAAGCTAGCACGAGGGGACACAGCTTTAAATTAAGGGGTATGAGTTATAGGACGGATATCAGAGGTAGGTTCTTTACTCAAAGAGTGATTAGGGAGTGGAATGCCCTGCCTGCAGCTGTTGTAGATGCGCCAAGTTTGGTGGCGTTTAAGAGGTTAATTGATAAGTATATGAAAGAGAAGGGAATGGTTTAGTTTGGAGGGGCATTGCTTTTTATTTTGGTCGGCACAACATCGAAGGCCGAAGGGCCTGTTCTGTGCTGTAATGTTCTATGTTCCATGTTCTATGTTCTATCCCGCAGCACAGGTAACAAACCAGAGATAACCACTCTGTTAGTTTTAGCCCTAAGTTTCCACCCTAACTCTCTGAATTTCTGCTTTATATCCCCATCCCTTTTCTTACCTACGTCATGGGTACCTACATGCACCACAACTTGGGGCTGGTTCCCCTCCCCCTTAAGGATCCCGAACACTCAGTCAGAGATATCACTGACCCCAGCGCCTGGGAGGCAACATACCAACCGCGAGTCCCGCTCCTTCCCACAGACTCTCCTATCTATCCCCTTAACGAGGGAGTCCCCAATCACTAATCCAGATCTTTTCTTCCCCCTTCCCACCTGAGCATCAAGGACAGGCTCAACTCCTGAGACCTGTACTGCATGGCTTACCCCGGTTGTATCTACATCCCCAACAACATCCAAAGCAGAGTACTTATTGCGCAGAGGAACAGCCTCAGTGGAACTCTGCACTGACTGCTTCTTACCCCTTCTAACAGTCACCCATGTATCACATTTAGGAGTAACTATCTCCCTGTAGCTTTTATCAACAGCCATCTCTGCTTCCCTAATAATTCTTAGTTCCTCCACTTCCAGCTCCAGGTCCCTAACACGGTCCTCAAGGAGGTGGAACTGGATGCACCTCTGGCAGGTGTAATCAGCTGGGACACTACCAGTGTCCCTCACCTCAAACATCCCACAGGAGGTACATCGCCCTGCCTGCACTGCCATCACTATTACTTCCTTTACCCAGAAACAAATATAAACTTAAACTTACCTACTCACACGCCTAGTCTCCTTTTTTCATTAGGTTAGAGGAGGGGGGAGGGTTGGGATACTCTACACATGTAGAGTATCGGGATTCTTCACCTTCCCAATTTATGGAGGTCCAGGTGAAAAAAAAAAACTTCTGCACAGGCCTCCCTGTGACTACTTCCTGTTTCCGGGGTTTTAAGAGTTAAAAAAAAACAGACACGATTTTGGGAAAAAAAAGACACACAAGAGGACTGATGTCAAGTCTTTGACATCAGTCCTCGTTATCCCCGGAATCTGCCTGGTAAACCTTCTCTGCATTCTCTCGAGAACAAGGACATCCTTCCTCAGATAGGGAGACCGAAACTGCACACATTATCCCAGTGTGGCCTCACCAAGACTCTGTATAATTGCATCAAGACACTCCTGCTTCTGTACTTGGATCTTCCCACTGTGAACATAGAACATAGAACATTACAGCGCAGAACAGGCCCTTCGGCCTTCGATGTTGCGCCGACCAATTATGAAAAAAAAAAGCAATGACCCTCCAAACTAAACCATTCCCTTCTCTTCCATAAACTTATCAACTAACCTCTTAAACGCCACCAAACTTGGCGCATCTACAACTGCTGCAGGCAGGGCATTCCACTCCCTAACCACCCACTGGGTAAAGAACCTACCTCTGATATCCGTCCTATAACTATCACCCCTTAATTTAAAGCTGTGTCCCCTCGTGCTAGATTTCTCCATCCTAGGAAAAAGGCTATCACTGTCCACCCTATCTAAACCTCTAATCATCTTATATGTTTCAATAAGGTATCCTCTTAGCCGCCTTCTTTCTAACGAAAACAACCTCAAATCCCTCAGCCTCTCTTCATAAACCTGCCCTCCATACCAGGCAACATCCTGGTAAACCTCCTCTGTACCCTCTCCAATGCCTCCACATCTTTCTTATAATGTGGCGACCATAACTGCACACAATACTCCAAGTGCGGCCGCACTAGAGTTTTGTACAGTTGCAACATGACGTTGCGGCTCCAAAATTCAATCCCCCTACCAATAAAAGCTAAGAGTCCGTATGCCTTCTTAACAACCTTATCGACTTGACTGCCTACTTTCAGGGATCTATGCACACATACACCAAGATCCCTCTGTTCATCAACACTATTAAGAATCCTACCCTATACTCTACACATTTATTATTCCTGCCAAAGTGCATTACCTCACACTTTTCCACATTAAACAAGGCCTTCTTCACTGCCTGTTGCAGCTTCTATGACCCCCACACCAATATGTATTCTCAAACAGCCTCACTCGGATGGCTCCCACAATCTGGTTCCCAATGTGGAGTGCAATAAGTGTAGACAAGGGTTATGGGTGGAAGAGGGAACTCACAATGTTAAAATGGCAGCGCAGGCTCGTTGGGCCAAAGGGCCTGTTTCCTGTGCTGTGTTGTTCTTTGTTCTTTGATGATGTGGCCATTATCACACTGTTATTTCTGACCCTCCTGATTATGGCTAATAATTTTGCAGATGACACCAGATTGGTAGCATCTCGGACAATCTAGAAGATTATCTCGGATTGCAACGCGATCTTGATCAATTGGGTCAGTGGGCTGACGAATGGCAGATTGAGTTTAATTGAGACAAATGCAAGGTGATGCATTTTGTTAGATTGAACGAGGGCCGGACTTACTCAGTTAAACGGTAGGGCATTGCGGAGAGTTACAGAACAAAGAGATCTAGAGGTACGTGTTCAAAGCCCCTTGAAAGTGGGCAGAGTGGTGAAGAAGGCATTCGGCATGCTTAGTTTCATTGGTCAGAACAGTGAATACAGGAGTTGGGCGTCTTGTTGAAGTTCTACAAAACATTGATAAGGCCACACTTGGAATAATGTGCACACAGTTCTGGTCACCCTATTATGGAAAGGATATTATTAAACTAGAAAGAGTGCAGATGAGATTTACTAGGATGCTACCAGGACTTGATGGATTGAGTTATAAGGAGAGGCTGGATAGATTGAGATTTTTTTCTCTGGAGCGTAGGAGGCTGAGGGGTGATTTATAGAGGTCTATAAAATAATGAGGGGCATAGATCATCTAGATAGTCAATGTCTGTTCCCAAAGGTATGGGAGTCTAAAACTAGAGGGCATAGGTTTAAGGGAAAAGATACAAAAGAGTTCAGAGATGCAATTTTTTTCGCACAGAGGGTGGTGAGTGTCTGGAACAAGCTGCCAGAGGTAGTAGTAGAGGTGGGTACAATTTTATCTTTTAAAAAGCATTCAGACAGTTACATGGGTGTAGAGGGATATGGGCCAAATGCAGGCAATTGGGACTAGCTTTAAAAAAAAGGCAGCATGGAAAAGTTGGGCTGAAGGGCCTGTTTCCATGCTATAAACCTCTATGACTCTATGATGTTCACACCTTGGTTTCTTATAGTGCGGCAAGGGCAAGACTTCAAGTCTTAGCAGTAAGGTGCAGGAGAACGTGGAGACCCTGAAGGACTCTGTACAAATACAAGTCCTTCTTTCTACTGGCAACATTCGAAGAGCAGTTTGTGCGCAATCAACCTCAGCTGACACTGTGTGAATCACGCATTAACACAGAAAATAGCAATCGCTCACACAAGTGCAAGAAATGCTGGCCTTTGTTTTGAAACCTGGCCAGGTTTGAATATTTAACATTCAGCTGGAAGAGCAGCTATTATCAAATCACATCTTTGCCTTTCCACAAGAGTTAGTATACTAGGAGCAGAATAAACCGTAGAGATTCCTGTAGATGCAAACTCATCGCTTACTCATCGACCCCCCCAGGGATGGAGGGTGTGAGGGTTGGGAAGGGTTGGGAAGGGTGAGGGAAGTGGGGCTCAGCGACAATATGTAGTTGACACTGCAATCAGACCAGCCACAGTCTTACTGAATGGTGAAAGTCTTAGCTTGGGCTATGCGGAGTCTGCATGCTGTCCCTGTGTCTGCGTGGGTTTCCTCCGGGTGCTCTGGTTTCCTCCCACAGACTGACAGGTATGCTGGTTAGGTGCTAAACTCTCCCTCAGTGTACCCGAACAAGCACCAGAGTGTGGCAGCTAGGGGATTTTTCACAGTAACTTCATTGCAGTGTTAATGTAAGCCGACTTGTGATATTAATAAATAAACTTAAAAAGAAGTCAGGGAATGTTCAACAAATTTGGCTTTGCCTGCCCACACCCACATTCAAAGAGTGGCTCCAGTTCACCAGCAAGAGCAGTTAACGGGGAGTTCCATAGACCAACACAAAATGCAAATACTCAGTGATTAAAGAGAAGCATTCTTTTCACTTCTAATTCTGCACAAAACATTAAAATATAAACGAACGCATCAAATAATGCAGTTTAAATTGTTCTGAATAACCACCTAATTGCTTCCAATTGGTAAAGTGACAATTTGCGTTGGAAGAATGTCCAAAATTCTGCTTTGTTGAGAATTCCATTTGTAGACTTCGAGATAACACAAAAGTGTTATGATTAAGGATTATACAAAGTGAGTTAAAAATGTCTAGATTGACATATCCAATATAACTTGGATTCCGCCCTGTTTTGTCTTAATATAATCCCCACTTCCACACCACCTGACAAATGGTCACTCAACACACACCTTTCTTTTGTATAGTTTATATATTCAATCGTGGGATGTGCGTATTATTGGCTGGACCAGCATTTATTGCCCATTCCGAGTGACTCTCAAACTAAGTGTCTCACTCAGCCATTTCAGAGCGGCAGTTGAGAATCAACCACATTGCTCTGGAGTCATGTGTAGGCCAGGCCGGGTAAGGATGGCAGATTTCCTTCACTAAAGGAACCACGTGGGTTTTTCTGACATCAGTAGATTCTTAAATCCAGATATTTTTGACCATGAATCTGAAATTCCACCAGCTGCCATGACGGGATTCGAACCCTGGTCCCCAGGACATGAGCTGTGTTTCTGGATTAACTGTCAGCCAGCCCTAGTTGTACTCCATTCCCACCTCTCACTCGTACCCCAGCTGGATTCAGCCCACACCTCCACCCATACCCCACCCCTTCCCAGTTGGACTCTACATCTCCACCTGTACCCTATTCTCACCCATACCCCACCCCCCATCAGTACCCCATTTCCCCTTCCACCTGTACCCCACCCTTCATCAGTACCCCACCCCCATCAGTACCCCATCCCTCCTCCTCCTGTACCCCCCATTCTCCACCTCCACTCATACCCCATTCCCCACGTACCCATCCCCCCTTCTATTCATCCCCCATCCCCTCATTAGTACCCATTCCCCCATCCACTCATACCTTACCCCGTCATCAGTACCTCATTCCCCTCTATTTGTACTCCATCCCGTCACCAGCACCCATTTCCCCCTCTCCACAAGTACCCCATCTCCCCACCAGACCCCCATTCCCCCCCTCCACCCACACCCCATCTCCCCACCAGTACTCCATTCCCCCCTCCACCCTCACCAGTACCCAGACTCCCCTCCATCTCTACCCCATCCCCCATCAGTTACCCATTCCCCCTCCACCCCTACCCATCTCCCCACCAGTAACCTTTTTCCTAGGATAGACTCGAATAGCACGAGGGGTCACGGGCTTAGGGTGAGGGGGGTAAGGTATAATTTGGATGCTAGAGGGAGTTTTTTCACACAGAGAGTGGTGCGGGTATGGAATGCACTGCCAAGTAAAGTGGTGGAGGCAGGTACTCTGGAGTTATTTAAGAAATACTTAGATGGGCACATGAACAGAATGGGAATGGAGGGGTATAGAAAACTGATTTAAAATAGGGTTCACGAGCCTTGGGAGTCCCTGGGAAGAGTGTGAATAGATGATGATATTAATGTACTTGTTTTTATCCTACAGGTGCTTTGGTCCACCTTGTTGTCTAACGAGGGGCATACACGTGATGGGTCGTGAGAGGGCTGCTCTTGGATTTTTTTCGAGAGTATCCTAGTGCTTCACATCGTTAGTGTACGCTTGACCTGGACCATTTGATGGGCAACACGACAGTTCAGTGACTATCGCTGTGCTGTGCAGATACATAGATTTGGGCCTGTGTCTGTGGGAGTTTGCACATTCTCCCCGTGCTTGCATGGGTTTTCTCCAGGGGCTCCGGCTTCCTCCCGCATCCCAAAGATATGCTCTTAGGCTAATTGGCAAAACAAATTCTCTCTAAATTGTCTCAAATTTGGTTTTTAATCCATAGATCTATAAACATAGACAGGGATCACGGGTAGAGGTGGGAATATTGGGGTGGCGGCGCGGGGGCCGAAGGGTCTGTTTCCCGTGCTGTTTTGTTCTTTGTTCTTAACCCATCCCCCCTTCACCTGTACTCCATCCCCCCACCAGCATCCCATTCCCCTCTCCACCCGTACCCAACCCCGCCATCAATACCCCACTCCCCTCTGCACCCATACCCCATCCCCCCACCAGTACACCATCCCCCTCTTCACCTATACTCCATCCCCTGTCAGTATCCCATTCCCCCCTCCACCCATACCCCATTCCCCACCTGTACCCCATCCTCCCTTCACCTATACTCTCCCCCATCAGTATCCCATTCCCCCCTCACCCGTACTCCACTCCCCCCGTCAGTATCCCATTCCCTCATCCACCCATACCCCATCAGTACCTCATTCCCCCCGCCAGTGCCCCATTTCCTCCCCCACCACCCTGTCCCCCACCTCCCCACACCCATTGGGCAGTCAACATACTCGTTCAAGCCGGTGATGAGAATGGTTGGACAATGCAGAGCCAAGGCAAGTGCAACCTGCGAATACTGCAGGCACAGGAATAAGGAAGCAAGTCACACCGCCACAAGCTCTGCTTGGAAACAAACAACAGTTTGCTGCCACTTAATATTAAGCTTCTCTCACCATTAACAGTATGAAAATAGCATCTTAATTTCAGAATCCTGTGTACTCTAAAAATACATTGACGTGCTCTGTGTTAACCTGACATCACGTGAAGATTACTTCTTTTTGCACAATTTCAGCTGTTTGTCAATGCTTGTGGGTGGGATTTTCCATTCCCGCAGCACGTTTTCCAGCAGCGGAAGTGGCTCACTGTTGGTCAGTGGCAGAATCTTCCAGTCCCACCCAAGTCTGAAGGGGTTTGTGTGTGCCCTTCCCACTCTGCTGCTCCCTGTCCCTCATCATCTTGTACATCTCGAACAGGTCACATCCTCATCTTCTCTGCTCCGACAAAAACTATTCAAGTCTACCCAACCTCTCTTCAGAACTTAAATGTTCCATCCTAGGTGGCATCCTGGTGAATCTCCTCTGCACCCCCTCCAGTGCAATCACGTTCTCCCTATAATGCGTTGGCCAGAACTGCACACAGTGCTCCAGCTGTGGCCTCACCAAAGTTCTATACAACTCCAACATGACCTCCCTGCTTTTGTAATCTACACCCCTATTGATGAAGGCAAGTGTCCCAAATTTTGTGGTTTTGTGAAGGGTAGGTCGTGCCTTACTAACCTCATTGAGTTTTTTGAAAAAGTGACTAAAGAGGTGGATAGGGGTAAGGTGGTTGATGTGGTATATATGGACTTTAGTAAGGCGTTTGATAAGGTGGCCCATGGAAGACTTCTGCAGAAAATGCAGATGTATGGGATAGAGGGTGATTTAGCTAATTGGGTTAGGAATTGGCTAGCAGATAGAAGACAGAGGGTGGTGGTTGATGGGAGATATTCATCGTGGAGTTCGGTGACAAGTGGTGTACCTCAGGGGTCTGCTTTGGGGCCCCTGCTGTTTGTAATTTTTATAAATGATCTGGATGAGGGTATTGAAGGATGGATTAGTAAATTTGCAGATGACACTAAGTCGGTGGAGTGGTAGATAGTGAAGAGGGGTGTTATAGTTTGCAGAGAGACTTGGACAAGTTGCAGAGCTGGGCCGAGAGGTGGCAAATGGAGTTTAATGTGGAAAAGTGTGAGGTAATGCACTATGGCAGAATAATAAATGTGTAGAGTATAGGGCTAATGGTAGGATTCTTAGTAGTCTTGATGAACAGAGGGATCTTGGTGTGTATGCATAGATCCCTGAAAGTAGGCAGTCAAGTCGAGAAGGTTGTTAAGAAGGCATATGGAGTCTTGGCTTTTATTGGTAGGGGATTGAATTTCGGAGCCGCAACGTCATGTTGCAACTGTACAAAACTCTAGTGCGGCCGCACTTGGAGTATTGTGTGCAGTTCTGGTCCCCGCATTATAAGAAAGATGTGGAGGCATTGGAGAGGGTACAGAGGAGGTTTACCAGGATGTTGCCTGGTATGGAGGGCAGGTCTTATGAAGAGAGGCTGAGGGATTTGAGGTTGTTTTCGTTAGAAAGGAGGCGGCTAAGAGGGGACCTATCGAAACATATAAGATGATTAGAGGTTTAGATAGGGTGGACAGTGATAGCCTTTTTCCTAGGATGGAGAAAGCTAGCACGAGGGGATACAGCTTTAAATTAAGGGTATGAGTTATAGGACGGATATCAGAGGTAGGTTCTTTACCCAAAGGTGGTTAGGGAGTGGAATGCCCTGCCTGCAGCTGTTGTAGATGCGCCAAGTTTGGTGGCGTTTAAGAGGTTAGTTGATAAGTATATGGAAGAGAAGGGAATGGTTTAGTTTGGAGGGGCATTGCTTTTTATATTGGTCGGCGCAACATCGAAGGCCGAAGGGCCTGTTCTGTGCTGTAATGTTCTATGTTCTATGTTCTGAATACCATGCTTCTGGTGGATATCGTGATGCTGTTTCCCTCCTATAGGCAGGAAAAGGACATAGATAGGCTGGTAGCTTGGGCAGATAGATGGCAGATGGAATTCAATCCTGATAAATGCGAGGTGATGCATTTCGGGAGAAAGAATGTAGGGGGGAGGTATATGATAAAGGGTAGACCTATTAAGAGTATAGAAATGCAGAGGGACCTGGGGGTGCAGGTGCACAAGTCTCTGAAGGTGGCAGAGCAAGTGGAGAAGGTTGTGAACAAAGCATATGGTATGCTAGCCTTTATAGGAAGGGGTATAGAGTACAAGAGCGGCCTTTAATGTTGCAATTGTATAAAACGTTGGTTAGACCTCATTTGGAATACTGCGTCCAGTTCTGGTCGACTTACTACCGGAAGGACGTGGAGACTCTGGAGAGAGTGCAGAGGAGGTTTACCAGGATGCTGCCTGGTATGGAAGGTCTGAGTTATGAGGAGAGGTTAGGCAAATTGGGGTTGTTTTCCTTAGAAAGACGTAGACTTAGAGGAGATCTAATAGAGGTGTACAAGATTATGAGGGATATAGATAGAGTAAACAGGGTTAAGCTTTTTCCTAGGATGGACTCGAATAGCACGAGGGGTCACGGGCTTAGGGTGAGGGGGGTAAGGTATAATTTGGATGCTAGAAGGAGTTTTTTCACACAGAGGGTGGTGGGGGTATGGAATGCGCTGCCAAGTAAAGTGGTGGAGGCAGGTACTCTGGAGTTATTTAAGAAATACTTAGATGGGCACATGAACAGAATGGGAATGGAGGGGTATAGAAAACTGATTTAAATAGGGATCATGAGCCTTGGGAGTCCCTGGGAAGTGTGTAAATAGATGATGATATTGATGTACTTGTTTTTATCCTACAGGTGCTTTGGTCCACCTTGTTGTCTAACGAGGGGCATACACGCGATGGGTCGTGAGAGGGCTGCTCTTGGATTTTTTTCAAGAGTATCCTAGTGCTTCACGTCGTTAGTGTACGCTTGACCTGGACCATTTGATGGGCAACACGACAGCTCAGTGACTATCGCTGTACTGTGCAGATACATGGATTTGGGCCTGTGTCTGTGGGAGTTTGCACATTCTCCCCGTGCGTGCGTGGGTTTTCTCCAGGGGCTCCGGCTTCCTCCCGCATCCCAAAGATGTGCTCTTAGGCTAATTGGCAAAACAAATTCTCTCTAAATTGTCTCAAATTTGGTTTTTAATCCATAGATCTATAAACATAGACAGGGATCACAGGTAGAGGTGGGAATATTGGGGTGGCGGTGTGGGGGCCGAAGGGCCTGTTTCCCTGTTTTGTTCTTTGTTCTTAACCCATCCCCCCTTCACCTGTACTCCATCCCCCCACCAGCATCCCATTCCCCTCTCCACCCGTACCCAACCCCGCCATCAATACCCCACTCCCCTCTGCACCCATACCCCATCCCCCCACCAGTACACCATCCCCCTCTTCACCTATACTCCATCCCCTGTCAGTATCCCATTCCCCCCTCCACCCATACCCCTTCCCCCCACCTGTACCCCATCCTCCCTTCACCTATACTCCATCCCCCATCAGTATCCCATTCCCCCCACCCGTTACTCACCCCCCCCCGTCAGTATCCCATTCCCTCATCCACCCATACCCATCAGCACCACATTCCCCCCGCCAGTACCCCATTTCCTCCCCCACCACCCTGTCCCCCACCTCCCCACACCCATTGGGCAGTCAACATACTCGTTCAAGCCGGTGATGAGAATGGTTGGACAATGCAGAGCCAAGGCAAGTGCAACCTGCGAATACTGCAGGCACAGGAATAAGGAAGCAAGTCACACCGCCACAAGCTCTGCTTGGAAACAAACAACAGTTTGCTGCCACTTAATATTAAGCTTCTCTCACCATTAACAGTATGAAAATAGCATCTTAATTTCAGAATCCTGTGTACTCTAAAAATACATTGACGTGCTCTGTGTTAACCTGACATCACGTGAAGATTACTTCTTTTTGCACAATTTCAGCTGTTTGTCAATGCTTGTGGGTGGGATTTTCCATTCCCGCAGCACGTTTTCCAGCAGCGGAAGTGGCTCACTGTTGGTCAGTGGCAGAATCTTCCAGTCCCACCCAAGTCTGAAGGGGTTTGTGTGTGCCCTTCGCACTCTGCTGCTCCCTGTCCCTCATCATCTTGTACATCTCGAACAGGTCACATCCTCATCTTCTCTGCTCCGACAAAAACTATTCAAGTCTACCCAACCTCTCTTCAGAACTTAAATGTTCCATCCTAGGTGGCATCCTGGTGAATCTCCTCTGCACCCCCTCCAGTGCAATCACGTTCTCCCTATAATGCGTTGGCCAGAACTGCACACAGTGCTCCAGCTGTGGCCTCACCAAAGTTTTATACAACTCCAACATGAACTCCCTGCTTTTGTAATCTACACCCCTATTGATGAAGGCAAGTGTCCTAAATACCATGCTTCTGGTGGATATTGTGATGCTGTTTCCCTCCTATAGGCAGGAAAAGGACATAGATAGGCTGGTAGCTTGGGCAGATAGATGGCAGATGGAATTCAATCCTGATAAATGCGAGGTGATGCATTTCGGGAGAAAGAATGTAGGGGGGAGGTATATGATAAAGGGTAGACCTATTAAGAGTATAGAAATGCAGAGGGACCTGGGGGTGCAGGTGCACAAGTCTCTGAAGGTGGCAGAGCAAGTGGAGAAGGTTGTGAAGAAAGCATATAGTATGCTAGCCTTTATAGGAAGGAGTATAGAGTACAAGAGCTGGCCTTTAATGTTGCAGTTGTATAAAACGTTGGTTAGACCTCATTTGGAATACTGCGTCCAGTTCTGGTCGACTTACTACCGGAAGGACGTGGAGACTCTGGAGAGAGTGCAGAGGAGGTTTACCAGGATGCTGCCTGGTATGGAAGGTCTGAGTTACGAGGAGAGGTTAGGCAAATTGGGGTTGTTTTCCTAAGAAAGACGTAGACTTAGAGGAGATCTAATAGAGGTGTACAAGATTATGAGGGGTATAGATAGAGTAAACAGGGTTAAGCTTTTTCCTAGGATGGACTTGAATAGCACGAGGGTTCATGGGCTTAGGGTGAGGGGGGTAAGGTATAATTTGGATGCTAGAGGGAGTTTTTTCACACAGAGGGTGGTGGGGGTATGGAATGCACTGCCAAGTAAAGTGTGGAGGCAGGTACTCTGGAGTTATTTAAGAAGTACTTAGATGGGCACATGAACAGAATGGGAATGGAGGGGTATAGAAAACTGATTTAAAATAGGGATCATGAGCCTTGGAGTCCCTGGGAAGTGTGTAAATAGATGATGATATTGATGTACTTGTTTTTATCCTACAGGTGCTTTGGTCCTCCTTGTTGTCTAACGAGGGGCATACACGCGATGGGTCGTGAGAGGGCTGCTCTTGGATTTTTTTCAAGAGTATCCTAGTGCTTCATGTCGTTAGTGTACGCTTGACCATTTGATGGGCAACACGACAGCTCAGTGACTATCGCTGTGCTGTGCAGATACATGGATTTGGGCCTGTGTCTGTGGGAGTTTGCACAATCTCCCCGTGCTTGCATGGGTTTTCTCCAGGGGCTCCGGCTTCCTCCCACACCCCAAAGATGTGCTCTTAGGCTGATTGGCAGAACAAATTCTCCCTAAATTGTCTCAAATTTGGTTTCAATGCATAGATCTATAAACATAGACAGGGATCACGGGTAGAAGTGGGAATATCGGGGTGGCGTCACAGGCTCGTTGGGCTGAGGGGCTTGTTTCCCGTGCTGTTTTGTTCTTTGTTCTTTGTCACCACACTCTGGAACCTGTTGGGGTACATTGAGGGAGAATTTAGCATGGTCAACGCACCTAAACAGCACATCTTTCAGACTGTGGGCGGAAACCCACGGAGACATGAGGAGAACATGCAGCCTCCACACAGACAGTGACCCAAGTTGGGAATCGAACCGAGGTCCCTGGTACTGTGAGGCAGCAGTGCTAACCAGTCTCCCACGGTGCCACCCATTATAGCCCGCAAATCGCGATGGATCTTGTTTATAACCGGTTGCTCCACAGTAAAGACCATGTTGGGATTTCTGACCTAATTCGGGGTCTTCTAACTTTTGCTTAGTGCGGGAATTTCCAACCATTCCCATTGGCAGGATCTTCCAGTCCCGCCAAGGGCGACCCTACCCTCAGCGGCAGAGGGTATACAATGTACAATGAAAATAATTTGACCTTCTAAATGAAGCTGCGTTGTCCAACTCTCCCTGAATGACAAGAAACCCATTGACAGCAGCGGGACTGAAAAACCTCACCACCGGCCTTGGCAATCCACCTCTGCTGCCACTGAACATAATGGGGGGAGAGGTGTGCGCGAAACCCCGAGTATGTAACATTCTCACCTCCAGGTCAGAAGGTCGTAGATTCAAGCCCCAATACAAGGTTTGGGGCTGGAATTTCCACACCTCCTGTGGTGTATTTTGCGAAAGACGAGGAACTTCCAGTCCCGCCACTGTCAACGGCTTTATCATTGCTGAACCCAGAGTGGAGCATCGCCATCAGCGAGACTGGAAGATCCTGCTGGCAGGAACAGTCAGAGAATTTTGGCTTTGATCTCAAAGTCTAGGTGGGCACTCCAGTGCTGTAATGCAGTACTAACAGGCTTTGGTTTAACCTTTGATTTTGATTTGACTTATTATTATCACATCTATTAACATACAGTGTTTCTTGCATGCTATGTAGCATCGAACCCCGAACTTTGGCGCTGTGAGGCACTTCTGCCCAGGGACATGGCTTCAATTCCCAGCTTGGGTCACCTTGCAAAGCATAATCATGCACCACTGCAATAGAAGCCCATGGTCACCTCTTACAGCATGGCATCAGGAGGAGGCATCTCACAAGATATTGGTCTGCATCAAAGCATGTCCAGGTCAGAGAATCAGAGAAACAATCCCTAAAGTGCAGAAGGAGGCCATGCGGCTCATCTATTCTGACAGAATATCTGAATTTCAGGCCCTTTCCCCCACTCTAGTCCCATAGATAGTTGATAAGTATATGGAAGAGAAGGGAATGGTTTAGTTTGGAGGGGCATTGCTTTTTATATTGGTCGGCACAACATTGAAGGCCGAAGGGCCTGTTCTGTGCTGTAATGTTCTATGTTCTATATTCTATGTTCTATATTCTATGTTCTATAACCCCTCCCCCCACACTTACTGTGGCCAATCCATTGAACCTACACATCTTTGGGCATTAAGCGTCAACCTAGCTTGGCCAATCCATCGAACCTACAATCTTCAGACATTAAGGGGCAATTTAGCATGGCCAATCCATTGAACCTACACATCTTTGGGCATTAAGCGTCAACCTAGCTTGGCCAATCCATCGAACCTACAATCTTCAGACATTAAGGGGCAATTTAGCATGGCCAATCCATCGAACCTACACATCTTTGGACACTAAGGAGCAACTTAACATGGCCTTCACAACTTTGGATTTTGGGAGGAAATCGGAGCACCCGGAGGAAACCCATGCAGACTCGGGAGAACATGCAGACTCGACATCGACAATCACCTGAGGTTGGAATTGAACCTGGCACCCTGGCGCTGTAAGGCAGCAGTGCTAACCACTGTGCCACCATGCCATCCTTAAGATCACAGATGCATTATGAAGACCTCATTGAACAAAAAGATGACTGGCCATGAGCGAGTTGTACGACATTCTGCATGAAGAGTTGCAAGCAAGATGTTTTGCAGTCCTCTCATACCCACGGTTCACTTCAGGGAGTCACATGAAGACTGCACATAGCATCACGCTGTGTGGTTTCCAGGCACCAGATCATTAGTCATGGTAATTTGCCTCTTAGTATCCAACATGTGCAGGTTAGATGGATTGGCCATGGTAACTGTACAGGTTTATGGGGATATGGTGGGGTGTGGGTGAGGTAGAGTGCTCTTTCGAAGGGTCAGTGCAGACTTGATGGGCTGAATGACCTCCTTCTATACTGTAGTGATTCTATACTTCTCTGTTTAAACGTGATGTAGAGGTGCTGGTGTTAGACTGGGATAAACACAGTAAGAAGTCTCACAACACCAAGTTAGAGTTCAGCCAGTTTATTTGATATTTGATATCAAATAAACTGGCTGGACTCTAACCTGGTGTTATGAGACGTCTTACTATGTTCGCCATTTAAATACCAGACTGTTTTACTTCAAAGCCCAGCAAAGCCAAATCCATTGATGGTTTCGACAATGCGGTTTGACAGTTCGTTGACAGCTTGACAGTTCTTTGACAGTTTTGACAGTCCTAACGCGTTTGTGCGCTTTTTACGCGTAATCATGTTTACATTTAAAAATGCCTCACCTCTCCAGTGCCCTGCCTATCCAAATGAAACCGCCAAGATGATATTAGCTGCCATTGTTTAAAAAAATGTATACGAACTGCGGGCTGACACCAAGCCTCACGAAAATAGGAAATGCCAAGTTCGGGAGCGGGATTTTCATCCATTTCCATCGTTTCCATCATATTCGAGAGCCTCTCTGTTGTGTCAAAATTCTGGGCCCTAGTTTCGCAATGCCTTTTATCCTGATTAGTTAAATGGGAAGTGAATCGAATATGCTGCCTTTTGAGGCATAAAATATGGTTGTGACGTTAGATTGTGATGTCCCTCAGCCAAGGATTTGGCATCAACACATCCTTTTTCGGCCAGGCTAGTTATCGACCATGTTCTGCAGACACTGGGACCCTCTCGATAATGATTATTTCAGAGATTCCAGATTTTATTCATTCATTATTCAAGCACGTTCACATAATCCAGTGCTCGACACATTACTTAATCAAGCAGTAAACTTTGTTTGTACAAATGAGCTGCCTCTAACCACATGTTTTATTTAACAAAGAAGCGAGAACTAGAGTCATAAAGATCAAAGCGCCTTCCAGCAAGAGTCCCATTTAAAATTATTGTGACAGTTATTTTCAGTAATTTCCTCCAATGGCATATTCATAAGATACACTGACACAGGAAAGGCAGCTGGGATCACTTTGTCGAGTTCATTCAGGCATCTATTGGCCCATATTTCACACACTATTTCATAGAAATATAGAAAAACGAGAGTTCAATACAGGCCCTTTGGCCCACAAAGATATGCCAAACATATCCCTACTTTAGAGATTACTAGGCTTTACCTATAACTCACTATCTTACTAAGTTCCAGGTACTTATCTGAAAGTCTCTTTAAAGACCCTAACAAATCTACATTCACTACCGTTGCTAGCAGCCCATTCCACACACTCTGAGTGAAAAACGTACGCCTGACATCTCCTCTGTACCTACTCCCCAGCACCTTAAACCTGTGTCCTCTTGTGGTGACCATTTGGGAAAAAGCTTCTGACTATCCACTTGATTAATATCTCTCAGTATCTTGCACACCTCTATCAGATCACCCCTCATTCTTCGTCTCTCCAAGGAGAAAAGACCGAGCTCTCTCAACCTATCCTCATAAGGCGTACCCCCCAATCCAGGCAACATCCTTGTAAATCTCATTCTGCAACCTTTCTATGGTTTTCACATCCTTCCTGAATGAGGCAACCAGAACTGAGCACGATACTCCAAGTGGGATCTGACCAGGCTCTTATAAAGCTGCAATATTATCCCTCGATTCCTAAACTCAATCCTTCGATCGATGAAGGCCAGTACACCATACGCCTTCTTGACCACATCCTCTGCATGTTTTGAGCGTCCTATAACTCGGAAGTTTAAATTCTCACCCAGAGTTTTCAATTTAGTTTCAAATTCAGTTAAAATTCCCACCCGGAGACTCCATTCTCTCAAGAGGATATTTGTCAGAGGGAGGTAGATTGGCCTGGCATCCTTCCCCAGCGCTCAGCCAGTAGGAAGACCTGTGCAAGGCTTCCTTAGCAGGTACGGTGTCTAAATTCTTCCAATTTCTTTCCTGAGGATTGAACCCCTGCTTCCCTGCTATCCTGGAACTCGCTATCCCTGGGTGAGGGGAGAGTGGGGGAGGAAGCGGGGAAGGACCAATGATTCCAATGGGAAATGGGAGGAGCGCTTGAGGGAAATAAATTTGCAACGCTGCAGAACGGTGGGGGGGAAATGGGATTGATTGGGTTGTTCTGCAGATGATGGGCCAAATGGCCTCCTTCTGTGCCACTCTCTGAGAGGGATTTGGCAATGGTCTCGGAATCCCCTGTCACTTCGTTTCGAGCACATTTTGTTCCACTCAGGCACTTGGCTGGCTGGCAGCAGGATCAAAGACCCCCTGGGTGGTGGTGGTCGGGGGGCGGGGGTGTCAAAATACAATTCCAAATTCAATGTGACACAATACCACCAGAAGTGGGGTCCAAAGCTGACAGCTGCATTAGAAATCACACTCCAAATCAAAGATAAATCCCTAAGCCCCACCAACATCATTCACGCACATAGAACCCCCCACCCTCCCTCCATCTGTGGATTTATTCTGCTCATATCTCTACCAAAGAATTCAGGAAAACCTTTCTACCCAAAGTTGTTTTTATTCATGGGGATATGGGTGTCGCTGGCTGGGCCAGCATTGATAATCCATTCCTCGTTGCCCTTGGAGGGCAGTAGAGGGTCAACCACATTGCTATGGCTCTGGAGTCACAAGTAGGCCAAACCGGCTCAGGACGGCAGATTTCCTTCCCTAAAGGGATATCAGTGAACCGGATGGGTTTTTCCACCAGTGGTTTCATGGTCTTCAGTAGATATTTTTTATTGAATTCAAATTCCACCATCCGCCGTGGGGGGGACGGGGATTCGAACCCGGGTCCCCAGAACATTGACGAGTTTCTAAACTTGCTTAATAGTCTAGCATGACCAATCCACCTAACCTGCACATCTTTGGAGTGTGGGAGGAAACCGGAGCACCCGGAGGAAACCCACGCAGACGCGGGGAGAACGTGCAGACTCCGCACAGTCACCCGAGGTCAGAATCGAACTTGGGTCCCTGGCGCTGTGAGGCAGCAGTACCAACCACTGTACCAACGTGTCGCCCAATGGTGCAGGATTGTTCACTAGTGGCACAGACTGGCTTTGGAAGTGCCTGCCTTCTAAACTTTTCATTTACAACCTGCTGGTCTGGTTGCCACAGTGAAGAGATTAAAACAATTCCAAAACATACTCAATCATGTAAATACATGACACTAGTGTACAAGATCATACATGTAAGTTTTATACCATGAGAGGTGTGCACATATATATATACATAGACTCACTCATGAATACTTGCTTACATGTGCATGCAGAGCATCCTGCTCGCCATGAGAGTGGACCATGGGAAGATCCAATGGCCTTGGGTGAGATTTTATGGTTTAAGAACAAGCTAAGCCATAAAACCCCGTCCATAGACACCTACACACAAACTAGCCGATGGGTCTAGTGGGATTATTAATCCAGAAGCTCAGCTAATGCTCTGAGGATCCGGGTTCAAACCCTGCATGGCAGATGGTAGAATTTGAATTCAATTAAAAAAATCTGAGAATTAAAAATTAATCGTGAAACCATTGTCGGAAAAACCCATCTGGGTCACTAACGTCCCTGGGAAGGAAATCTGCTGTCCTTACCCTGGTCTGGCCGACATGTGACTCCAGAGCCACAGCAATGTGGTTGACTCTCAACTGCCCTCCAAGGGCAACTAGGGATGGACAATAAATGCTGGACCAGTCAACAGCACCCATGTCCATAATGAATAACAAAAATGCATCCAATTTTAAGAGTCTCTTGAACTAAGAATTGAACATGTTTAGTAGCCAGTTCACATATGCACATTTTAGTATCAGAACAAGTCCCAAAGCAATCTTAAAAACCCATAAAGAATCCATTACTGCTCACACCCACTTGTTTACTCGGGTCATTTTTGCCATGCCAATAACGGCACAGAGAGGAATAATATTATGGCCACATGTTCAAGATGTTTTGTCCTCCAGACCCACGCAAGTTTCTGGACAAAGGTCCTTTCGCTGATATGGAAAAAGCTCCACACCAATTGTCATGTCTTGCGTTCAAATCCTGACCATGAAGTTGTTTGATGCATGAAGCTATCCGACGTAGCTATCAAACTTAATCAAACTTGACATTTCAGCAACCTTCAGCTCTTAATCCTAAGCAAACAAAACCACAGGCCGGCTGTTAGGATCAACATTACTAGCTCAATGTTTGCCAAGTGAAATTGGATTATTAAGGGCATTTACTCCTTCCCTATGGGCGGCACAGTAGCACAGTGGTTAGCATTGCTGCTTCAGAGCTCCAGGGCCCTGGGTTCGATTCCCGGTTCGGTTCACTGTCTGTGTGGAGTTTGCACATTCTCCTCGTGTCTGCGTGGGTTTGCTCTAGTTTCCTCCCACAGTCCAAAGATGTGCGGGTTAGGTTGACTGGGCCATGCTAAAATTGCCCCTTAGTGTCCTGAAATGCGTAGGTTAGAGGGATTAGTGGGTAAATATGTAGGAATATGGGGATAGGGCATGGGTGGGATTGTGGTCAGTGCAGACTCGATGGGCTGAAGGGCCTCTTGCTGCACTGTAGCATATTTATGATTCTTTGCCAAGAATGTTAGCTTGATGGGGAGAAGTATTTATTTGATTTGCATTTTAAGACAGTACAAGGAAAAGGATTCTCAAGATTATCTAATTCAGTATGATACTCCAATCCAGAAACCACAGGACCACTTCAGTGCCCAATTCTAGATCTTGCCATTTTTCCAAAAAAAAATTAAACCCCTTAAACCATTGAATGGAGATTTAGTGGGGTTAGCGTCTGAGCCAGGAGCTCCTGGTTCGAGTCATAGAACCCTTACAGTGCAGAAGGAGGCCAATCAGCCCATCGCGTCTGCGCCAACCACAATCCCACCCACGGCCTATTCCCTTCAGCCCACATGTACATCCTGCTAATCCCCTGATGTATAGGCCAGTCAACCTAACCAGCACCTTTTTGGACTGTGGGAGGAAACCGGAGCACCCGGAGGGAACCCATGCAGTCTTTGGGAGAATGTGCAGACTCCACACAGACAGTGACTCAAGGCCGGAATCGAATCCGGGTCCCTGTCGCTGTGAGGTAGCAGTGCTAACCACTGTGTCACATTGCTGCCGTCTCATCCCAGGACTTGACAACTAAGGAAGGTGCATTCGTAACGCGGCCAAACAGGTTGAATGTCAACATTTAAATCCTTCTTAACACAAAGGGTTGTGAATCTGTGCAATTCCCTGTCCCAGTGAAGCAATTGAGGCTACCTCTTTTGAGTGTTTTTAAGGCAAGGATAGATCAATTTTTGAACAGTAAAGGAATTAAGGGAGCGAGCGGGTTAGCGGAGCTGAGTCCACAAAAAGATCAGCCATGATCTTGAATGGCGGAGCAGGCTGGAGGAGCCAGTTACAAAAAAACATAGAACCCTACTGTGCAGAAAGAGGCCCTTCAGCCCATCGAGTCTGCACTGAACACAATCCCACCCAGGTCCTACCCCCTTATCCCTACATATTAAACCCACTAATCCCTCTAACCTACATGTCCCTGGACACTAAGGGGCAGTTTCTTAGTATGGCCAATCAACCTAACCCGTACATCTTTGGACTGTGGGAGGACACCGAAGTACCCAGAGGAAACCCACGCAGACACGAGGAGAATGTTCAAACTCCATACAGACAGTGACCCAAGCCAGGAATCAAACTCAGCACCCTGGAGCTGTGAAGCAGCAGTGCTAACCACTGTGCTACCGTGCCGCACCTAGTCCTGTTCCTGATTTTTATGTTGTTCCAAACATACCAATGGCTGGTAGTAACAGCAGGAGAGACTCCTGGTTAGCCATGCTTGGCATGGAGTGTGTCCCTCAAGCTACAAGTGCCCCAGACTAGCAACCTGTTCAGGGAATAACTAGCTATGGAAACAGATGTAAGTCTGCCTTAGTGCACCACTAGGAAGAGAATTGGAAAGAAACTCTTTGAGCAGGCGGCACAGAAAAAAGCAATGGTAAGACTGCAAAAAAGGGGGCATGAAATAGTTTTGGCGGATAGGATTAAGGAAAATCCAAAGGCTTTTTAACTCCTATGTTAGGAATAAAAGGGTGGTTAGAGGAAAAATCGGACCTCTTAGGGACAAAGGAGGGGAACCGTGCTGAGAGCCCAAGGGAATGGCGGAGATCCTGAATGAATACTTTGCGTTGATATCGGCTTGACAGCTCCTGTCTCTGAGGGAGCTGTGGACCAGTTGAGGAAAATATCCATACCGAGGGAGGAAGTGTTAGAGCTTCTAGGTAGCATTAAAACTGATAAATCTCCAGGGCCTGATGGCATTTATCCCAGGCTGCTTAGGGAGGTGCGAGGTGAAATTCCTGGGCCTCTGACACAAACCTTTGTCTCTTCTTTGGACACAGGTGAGGTCCCAGAGGACTGGAGAATAGCTAATGTTGTACCATTGTTTAAAAAAGGTAGTAGGGATAACCCTGGGAATTATAGACCGGTAAGTTTGACGTCAGTGGTAGGGAAGCTGTTAGAGGGGATTCTTAGAGATAGCATGTATAGGCACTTACAGCGTTGCGATCTGATTAGGGATACGCAGCATGGTTTTGTTAAGGGGAGGTTGTGCCTAAATCTGGTAGAATTTTTTGAGGAGGTGATGAAAACGGTGCACGAAAGGCGAGCCGTTGATGTCGTCTATGTGGATTTCAGTAAGGCGTTTGACAAAGTCCCTCATGGGAGGTCAGTGGAGAAGGTCAAGGCTCATGGGATACAAGGACAGGTAGCTAGATGGATAAGTAACTGGCTTGGTAATAGGAAACAGAGAGTAATAGTGGAAGGGTGTTTTTCTAGCTGGAGGTCGGTCACTAGTGGTGTGCCGCAGGGCTCAGTACTGGGACCTCTTCTATTTGTAATATATATAAATGACTTGGAAGAGGGAGTAAGTGGAGTGATCAGCAAGTTTGCAGATGATACAAAGATGGCTGTATTTGCAGATAGTGAGGAGCATTGTCAGGCGATGCAGCAGGACATAGATAGGCTGGTAGCTTGGGCAGACAGATGGCAGATGGAATTCAATCCTGATAAATGTGAGGTGATGCATTTCGGGAGAAAGAATGTAGAGGGGAGGTATATGATAAAGGGTAAAACCTATTAAGAGTATAGAAACGCAGAGGGACCTGGGGATGCAGGTGCACAAGTCTCTGAAGGTGGCAGAGCAAGTGGAAAAGGTTGTGAAAAAAACATATGGTATGCTAGCTTTTATAGGAAGGGGTATAGAGTACAAGAGCTGGCCTTTAATGTTGCAGTTGTATAAAACATTGGTTAGACCTCATTTGGAATACTGCGTCCAGTTCTGGTCGCCTTTACTACCGGAAGGACGTGGAGACTCTGGAGAGAGTGCAGAGGAGGTTTACCAGGATGCTGCCTGGTATGGAAGGTCTGAGTTATGAGGAGAGGTTAGGCAAATTGGGGCTGTTTTCCTTAGAAAGACGTAGACTTAGAGAAGATCTAATAGAGGTGTACAAGATTATGAGGGGTATAGATAGAGTAAACAGGGTAAAGCTTTTTCCTAGGATGGACTCGAATAGCATGAGGGGTCATGGGCTTAGGGTGAGGGGGGGGTAAGTTATAATTTGGATGCTAGAGGGAGTTTTTTCACACAGAGGTGGTGGGAGTATGGAATACGCTGCCAAGTAAAGTGGTGGAGGCAGGCACTCTGGAGTTATTTAAGAGATACTTAGATGGGCACATGAACAGAATGGGAATGGATCGCAGGAAATGTTAGGCACACAAAACCGATCTGTATCCGGACTATACCAACTCCAGTAACTCTCCCAGCCTTTGTGAGCTGTGTCAGTATGAGGGGGGTTGAGGGTCGCTCAGCCACTCGATGCGTGGGGCGAAAACATCCGGATTTTGGACACAGCCGGTTTTGAGCTACTCTGTCTGTTTACCAGGTTCCATCACTAGTGACAAACCATGTAAACCGCCTTGCATAACCACCCTTATCAAACCTTTTGCTAACACATACAGATACAGAAATAAAAAACCCATCTGATTCACTAATATGCAACGAGAGGCTATGCACCACTGTGCCCTGTTCTCTGAACTTTATCCCATTTTCCTCTTTTGCTTTCACTGTCCGTACAAAAGGAGGCAGAAACCAGAATGGCAGGGATTAGGATGTCTGATTCTTTTAATTATTTGTATTGATCCCTGCTGGTCTGCTCCATGTATATATATGTGAAATGATGATTGTTCTGCACTGTGCGGAATCCGAGGAATTTGTTCCATGTCTCATGGACAGCAAGTTGAAAATTCTCAAGAAAAACATTATTAAAGAAAGCACAAGACAGGAATACCAGATGAGACCAATCAGAGGCATAGGTGAGGGTACGAGTTTTCTCCTTCAAAACATGACATCAGGGATGGTAACTCTTGCCTCAGAGTCAAAAGACTATGTGACCAAGTCGCACTGGACACATAATCTAGGCCGGCACGTCCTGAGGGAGCGATGCGCTATCGGAGCTGCTGTCGGTTGGATGAAGTGCTGACTTGGAAATATAGCAATGTTCTTTTGGTCAAAATACTGGAATTTGCTGCCTAACAGCACTTTGGGTGTACTTACACCTCAGGCACTGAAGCAGTTCAAGAAGGTAGCTCATCACCATCTTCTCGAGGGGCAACTGCAGGAGGGCATGGAAAGCCATACTAGCCAACGGTGCCTGCATCGAATGAATGAATAAGAAAGTAAAATCCTTGCCAGCTCAGGGTCCAGGCTATTGAAAGGCATGGCAGCCATTGCTGGAACAATGGAAGTTCAGGAATGACCTACGGCCAAGATTGGAAGAGAGCAGAGATCTCTAAGGGTTAACATAGAAATATAGAAATTAGAAGTAAGAGTAGGCCGTTCAGCCCTTCGAGTTTGCTTCGCTATTCATTTGATCATGGCTGATCATCAAATTCAATATCCTGATCCCCCCCTTTCCCCCATATCCCTCAAGACCTTTAGCCTAAGAGCTGTATCTAATTTCTTCTTGAAATTAGACAATGTGTGGGAATGAATTCCACACATTCACCATCCTCTGGGTGAAGAAATTTCTCCTCACCTCAGTCCTAAACAGTTTACCCCCTTACCCTCAAACTATGACCCCTAGCTCTGACTCCCTTCACCATTGGCACATTCTTACTGAGTCTGTGCTATCTAACCCTGTTAGAATTTTATAAGTTTCTATGAGATCCCCTCTCACTCTTCTAAACTCCAGTGAATATAATCCTAACCGACTTAGTCTCTCCTGATATCACAGACCTGCCATCCCAGGAATCAGCCTGGTAAACCTTCACTGTACTCCCTCTATAGCAAGGACATCCTTCCTCAGATAAGGACACCAAAACTCCAGGTGTGGCCTCACCAATGTCCTATACAGTTGCAATAAAACATCCCTATGCCTATACTCAAATCTTCTCGCTATGAAGGCCAATATACCGCTTGCCTTCTTTACTGCCTGCTGTACCTGCCCGCTTATCGAGTCGTTATTGTCTCAGTGCTGGAAGGGATGACCAGTTTTTTAAGAGAAGGATGGGAATTTTTCACTTGGCGGGAGGGTGTTTGAGAGGTCGGCGATATTGGGGCAGTAAGCAAAGGGGTCCAACAAGGATTGCAGCAGGCTCAAGAAGGCGGCTCACCACCACCTTCTCAAGGGCAATTAGGGACAGGCAATAAATGCTGGCCCAGCCAGCGATGCCCATGTCCCATAACTAAATTTTTTAAAAAATGCCTCAGGGTGGGGACGGAGTGTGTGTCCCATAGTGCCGTAGCCACTATGAAGAAGAGATGCAGGCGAGTTTGCCCTAAAATCGTGCCTAATAACTCAACCAATGCCACTGTAACTAAGAAATAGGCCGAGGCCTCACTCCTGTTTGTGCACGAGTTACCTGTTGCATTGCAAAAGTGTTTTAGAGAAAAAAAAAATTGTGTAGCCCTTTGGAATGTCTTGAGGTTGAAAAAGATGCAAATTTTCTGTTGCATTGGGTCTTGGGGAGGTTCCGGAGAGCGGATTCGGGAAGATTGATGAGGGGAGCGAAGTCGAAATGGGCCTGGAAACTGTACAGATGTCTTTCAGCTGCAGAAGAGTTCTTCCAGAGAAAGAGTGCCTTTGGGGGCTGAACAGCAACTTCCCGATGGAGCCATCAGTCCTCTCCGCTGACTCATCGCGTGAACTGCAAGGAACCTTTGACTAAACACCGGGTGGGAAGGGAGAGGCTCGGGTAACGTTCCAATGCAACATGAGCAAATCATCACACCTCTCCGTTGGAAAAGTGGCCTCTCGGCGTGACTTTAATGACAGTGCTTTCGAAGATGAATGGCTCTCCAGCGTTGCAGAGACACAAGAGAGCTTGAGGAAAAGAGAAACAACATCCGCTACTCGATTCTGAGGCAGCCCATGAACCGGGTTGTTGCTAAGAGACAGGGTTGGCTGTTTCAGCCCACTAACACAGCAGCAAGCCCGATTGCTGTCAGCTCCTGGGCCGTGCCTTCCGACCCTACCCCCGTGCTTCCGCTGCCTTCCGCATTCCCGCTGACAGCCCAGTTCCCAGGAAGGCGCCGGAAGGAGCTGAAAATAATCCGGGTAAACTCGGCCGCCAATGGGGAAACTTATGCCTTTGACCCGCCCCAGTGCCTTCCACATACACCAGGAACGGGCCCTCCACAGAGAATGCAACACCACCTCAAACGCCCCCTTCTCTCACACACCCCTGCATTGTGTCTGCGGTGTGTACTGTGGTGAGCAACCTGCAGCCCAGGGAGTTTCCCCTGCAGCCCATCTGGGTCCTGAGTGTGGACATTTTGTTGATCACTACCCAGGCACGGGATTGCCACTGATTTCCATCCGTATACTTTTTTTTTCCCTGTTGGTGTGACTGAAGGGATTCGCACGTGAAGCGAGAGTGAGTGAAGGGAGGTGCGCACTGCTCACTCACGACACTAATTGTGAGTGCCGTGCGCTCCCTCTGTGTCCAAACCATCAATATTTTTCTTGTTTCTAACCATTTAAAGTACAACGGTTAAGCATTTTCTAGAAGTCGTCATGAAATATTTGGTGTGAATTAAATTTACTGGAGTTTGCACGTTCTGTCCGTATCTGCTTGGGTTTCTTCCCACAGTCCAAAGATGTGTGGGTTAGGTGAACTGGCCATGGTAAATTGTTCCTCAGTATTCAGAGAAATGAATTGATTGGGGATAGTCAGCAAGGTTTTGTGAAGGGTAGGTCGTACCTTACTAACCTTATTGAGTTTTTTGAAAAAGTAACCAAAGAGGTGGATGGGCGTAAGGCAGTTGACGTGGTATATATGGACTTTAGTAAGGCGTTCGATAAGATTCCCCATGGAAGGCTTCTGCAGAAAATGCAGATGTATGGGATTGAGGATGATTTAGCTAATTGGATCAGGAATTGGCTAGCTGATAGAAGACAGAGGGTGGTGGTTGATGGAAATTATTCATCATGGAGTTCGGTTACAAGTGGTGTACCTCAGGGATCTGTTTTGGGGCCCCTGCTGTTTGTAATTTTTATAAATGATCTGGATGAGGGTATTGAAGGATGGATTAGTAAATTTGCGAATGACACCAAAGTCGGTGGAGTGGTAGATAGTGAAGAGGGGTGTTATAGTTTGCAGAGAGACTTGGACAAGTTGCAGAGCTGGGCCGAGAGGTGGCAAATGGAGTTTAATGTGGAAAAGTGTGAGGTAATTCACTTTGGCAGGAATAACAAATGTGTAGAGTATAGGGCTAATGGTAGGATTCTTAGTAGTGTTGATGAACAGAGGGATCTTGGTGTATATGTGCATAGATCCCTGAAAGTAGGCAGTCAAGTAGATAAGGTTGTTAAGAAGGCATATGGAGTCTTAGCTTTTATTGGTAGGGGGATTGAATTTCGGAGCCGCAACGTCATGTTGCAACTGTACAAAACTCTAGTGCGGCCGCACTTGGAGTATTGTGTACAGTTCTGGTCCCCACATTATAAGAAAGATGTGGAGGCATTGGAGAGGGTACAGAGGAGGTTTACCAGGATGTTGCCTGGTATGGAGGGCAGGTCTTATGAAGAGAGGCTGAGGAATTTGAGATTGTTTTCATTAGAAAGAAGGCGGCTAAGAGGAGACCTTATTGAAACATATAAGATGATTAGAGGTTTAGATAGGGTGGACAGTGATAGCCTTTTTCCTCGGATGGAGAAAGCTAGCATGAGGGGGCATAGCTTTAAATTAAAGGGTGATAGTTATAGGATGGATATCAGAGGTAGGTTCTTTACCCAGAGGGTGGAAAGGGTATGGAATGCCCTGCCTGCTGCAGTTGTAGATGCACCAAATTTGGGGGCGTTTAAGAGGTCCGTGGATAGGTTTATGGATGAAAAGGGAATGGTTTAGGTTAGATGGTCATTGCTTTTTCTTAATTGGTCGGTGCAACATCGAGAGCCGAAGGGTCTATTCCGCGCTGTAATGTTCTATGTTCCATGTTCTAATGCAGAATTGCCAGCATTGGACTGGGGTAAGCACAGACACTTACTGTCCAGAGATATGCAGGGTAGCTGGATTCACCATGCTGAATTGCCCATTGGTGTCCAAAGATGTGCAGGTTAGGTGGATTGGCCATGCTAAATTGCCCCTTAGTGTCCAAAGATGTTCAGGGTAGGTGCATTGGCCATGCTAAATTGCCCGTTAGTGTCCGGATGGCCTCATTCTGCATTGTAGGGGTTCTATGCTCTATAATTCTATTTAATCTTATTCATGGGGTCATGGCGAGTGGACAAGCCAGATTTCAATCTTGCGGCTCACTGAGATGAGGGGGGAGGGGTACACTCATGTGGCCCAATCACTAGCCTAGGTAGCTCATCACTGGGTTACACTGCTGTAACTCCGCGAGGTTTCTTCCACGGAACCTCCCAAAGTTGTGAACTCAGGAACTAGAAGGATGAGACCAATCTAACTTAACTTGGGCATTCAATGGGCAGGCATTCAGGATTATTGGAATTCTCTACCCAACAGTACAAGTCGATGCCTCTCCTCCTCAAGGGTAGATAGATCTAGGCAAATAGATGGTGGCGTTGTTAGCGACATCCATTCTCGGACATATATTTCTGAAAAGATGAGTTCAAAGGAAGCGTGGCCCTGGAAAACTTAAGCATCGGCCTACTTTATATCCACAGAGGGTTTGAAATCCAATCAAATCCAAGTAGTAGGGGAGGGGAAGGGTAGCGGTGGTGGACCATCCGTTGAACTGGGGCGGGATTTTCTGGGGTATGGGGCAAGTGTGGTTGCAAGAATATTCTATGGTTCTATAGATGCAGGTCAGTGGGAAATGGGTCAGCACAGCCAAGAGGGGCCAAAGGGCCTGTTTCTGCCCCGTAATGTTCTAAAATTCCGACTGTTACATTCAGGTTATACCTCACCATCCCTGTTCGGAAAAGCAGCTGATATAAAGACCAGTGTTTACACACCGCCCCCACCACCACGGGGCATGTACCCTCTTCCAACAGACATGGATCACCCTCCCTGCACCTCCCCCATGGAATACATCCACTGCCCCCCCACCCCCCCCATGGCACTAACTCCTGGCAGTACCCCCTGGCACTGCCCCCAGCTGCCATGGACTTCTACCCCTGCTGTACCCACCTAATAAGATCATAAGACATAGGAGCAGAATTAGGCCTCTCGGCCCATCGATTCTGCCCTGCCATTCAATCATGGCTGATACTTTTCTCACCCCCCCCATTCTCCTGCCATAACCCCTGCTCCCCTTATTAATCAAGATCTTACAATCTCTGTCAATGACCCGGCCTCCACAGCCTTCTGCGGCAAAGAGTTCCACAAGTTCACCATTCTCTGGCTGAAGAAATTCCTCCTCATCTCTGTTTCAAAGTATCGGCCGTTTAGCCTGAGGTTGTGCCCTCTGGTTCTAGTTTTCCTACTTGTGGAAATATCCTCTCCACATCTGTTCTACTCAGGCCTCGCAGTATCCCCTGCAAGTTTCAATAAGATCCCAACCCTCATTGACCTTCTAAATTCCAATGAGTAGAGACCCAGAGTTCTCAGATTGGAAGAGTATGAAGCAGACCGGGGGAGTGTGAGCCAGACTGGTAGGAGTGTGAGCCAGACTGGTAGGAGTGTGCATGTATATGACTATGTGGAGTGTGGTAAATATGAATAACGAAATACAGACACATAAGGTAGCATGAATATATGATGGTTAGAACCGAGACCTGACTGAATGATGGGCAGGACCGGGTATGCAATAGTCTGGATACAAGGTTTTGAGGCAGACAGGAGAGGAAGGTAAGTGGGAAGGGTGGCAGAATTGTTTAATGAGATTATCTCTGGCCTATAAAGATAATGTCGCAGGAGAGTCAAGGGCAGATTATATTTGGCTAGAGCTAAGGAACAAAAATGGTACAATTACAGTGCTCGGTGTGTTTTGCCTGTCAACTAGTGATAAAATTAGAGAAAGAAACTTGTCAAGAAATTACAAAGAGATGCAAAAATTATAGAGTAGTTATAATGGGAGAACTTTAATTATCTGAATATAGATCAGGATGGTAGCTTACTGGGCAGAGAGGGGGTTCCTAGGCGTGTCCAGGAAAGATTTCTATGGCAGTATGTCCAATGAGAAGGAAGGTGCTTCTGGACCTGTTCTTTTTCTGCCAGTGAGTTTGGGCCTGGCAGATCAAGTATAAGAAGAAAATATTTAGGGAATAGTGATCAAAAGGTTTAGGTTGGCTATGGAATAGGACAAGGAACCATCATAAAATCATACAAACCTTACACTGCAGATACAAGATACTCAGCCCATTGAGTTTGCACCGACTCTCTGACAAACTCTCACCCAGACTCCATCTCCTAACCCCACATATTTACCCCGTTAACCCCTAAGCTATACATCTTGAGGTACTAAGGGACAATTTAGCATGGCCAATCCACCTAACCTGCACATGTTGAGACACTAATGGGCAATTTAACATGGCCAATCCATTTAACCCATACATCTTCGGACACTAAAGCACAATTTATCATGTAATGAAGAAAATCTGCCAACGCCTCTATTTCTTCAGAAGGTTAAGAAAATTTGGCATGTCCGCTATTATGCTCACTAATTTCTACAGATGCACCACAGAAAGCATCCTTTCTGGTTGTATCACAGTTTGATGAGGCTCCTGTTCTGACCAAGACCATAAGGAACTACAAAGAGTTGTGAACGTAGTCAATTTCATCACCCAAACCAGCCTCCCATCCATTGACTCTGTCTACACTTCCCACTGTCTTGGAAAAACAGCCAGCATGATTGCATAACGCACTCCGGACATTCTCTCTTCAACTTTCTTCTATTGGGAAAAAGTCTAAGGTCACGTATCAACCACACAAGAACAGTTTCTTCCCTGCTGCTGTCAGACTTTCGAAGGGACCTACCTCATATTAAGTTGATCTTTCTCAACACCCTAGCTATGACAGTAACACTACATCCTACACGCTCTCCTTCTCTATGAATGGTATGCTTTGTCTATACAGCACAAGAAATAATACTTTTCTCTATAACCCAAAACATGCAACAATAATAAATCAAATTGAGACATGGGGTAAAAATCGTTTTACACAGTGAGTGGTTAGAATCAGGAATGTGCTGCCAGAATGTGTGGTGGAAGCGTGGTCAACTCAAGCTTTCAAAGGGCAATTAGATTATTATCAGGAAAGATTTGCAGAGCTACAGAGGGAATTGAGGTGAATTGATCCTTCGGGGGGCTGCACAGACTCAACAAGCCAAAAGGCCTCTTTTTGGGCTGTAACCATTCTCCAATTAAAAGCTGTGACACATTAGATTATGCAGATATCCCAAGCTGGAACGCAGTATGAGAAACTGGCTCTCTGGGTGTATGTTAAAGACGCCATGGTAACTTTTCAAAGATAAGCCAAGAAGCTCTCCCTAGCATCCTAGCCAATGTTTATCATTAACAAGTGCCACCTAAAACACATCATGTGGTTATTTATCCCCTTGCTGTCTAAAGGATGTTGCGATGTGCTAAGTGGCTGCGACATGCCTTATTTCAGAAATTAGAGCTTTGGGATATCCAGAGGTCGTGTAAAGCACTTCCAGAGATACAAATTCTCTCCAGACTATCAATTAAAGTGCAGGGTCAATTGCTTAATCAGTAGTGGTGCAGGCAGATACATAGAACAGAACAGCACAGTACAAGCCTTTCAGCCCTCAACATTGTGCCAAGCTATGACCAATCCCAAGATCAAGCTATCTCACTTCCTATCACTCTGGTCTGCTCCACGTGCCTATCCAAATAACCGCATGAAAGTTCCTAAAGTGTCCAACTCCACTATCACAGCAGGCAGTCCATCCCACACCCCAACCACTCTCCGAGTAAAGAACCTACCTCAGACATCAACTTAATATGAGGTAGGTCCCTTCGAAAGTCTGACGGCAGCAGGGAAGAAACTGTTCTTGTGTGGTTGATATGTGACCTTAGACTTAGAAGCTACCTCAGACATCTCTCCTATATCTCCTACCATGAACTTTATAGTTAAGCCCCCTAGTTACAGCTACAGCCATCTTGAGAAAATAGTCTCTGAACGTCCACTTTATCTATTCCCCTCATCATCTTATAAACCTCTATTAAGTCGCCTCTCATCTTCCTCTGCTCTAAAGAGAAAAGTCCCAGCTCCCTCAACCTCTCCTCATAAGACCTACCCTCCAAACCAGGCAGCATTCTGGTAAATCTCCTCTGCACTCTCTCCAATGCTTCCACATCCTTTTTATAGTAAGGTGACCAGAACTGCACACAATATTCCAAATGTGGTCTCACCAAGGTTCTGTATAGTTGCAGCATAACCCCACCGCTCTTAAACTCTAACCCCCTGTTAATAAACGCTAACACATTATAAGCCTTCTTCACGGCTCTATCCACTTGAGTGGCAACGTTCAGAGGTCTGTGGCTATGAACCCCAGGATCTCTCTATTCCTCCACATTGACCCTGTTGACCCTGTAATCTGCATTCAAGTTTGTCCTACCAAAATGAATCACCTCGCACTTATCAGGGTCAAACACCATCTACCATTTTTCAGCCCAGCTCTGCAACCTATCAACGTCTCTTTGCAGCCTACAACAGCCCTCCACCTCATCCACTACTCCACCAATCTTGGTGCCATCAGCAAATTTACTGACCCACCCTTCAGCCCCCTCTTCCAAGTCATTGAGATTGCACTGCAGAGTCAGCAGTGGCTCAGTGGTAGCGATCTTCCCTCTGAGGCAGGAGTCTGTAGCGTCTGAGTCACAGAAACATAGAAAATAGCAACAGTTTTAAAAGTTTTTCAAGTTTATTAGTCACAAGTAAGGTTTCCATGAAGTTACTGTGAAGATTCCCCGAGCTGCCACACTCTTGTTCGGTTACACTGAGGGAGAATTTAGCACGGCCAGTGCACACCTAACCAGCACATCTTTCGGACTGTGGAAGGAAACTGGAGCACCCGGAGGAAACCCATGCAGACATAAGGAGAACATGCAAACTCCACACAGATAGTGACCCAAGCTGGGAATCGAAGCCGGGTCCCTGGTGCTGTAAGGTAGCAGTGCTAACCACCCTAGAAGCAAGAATAGGCCATCATGGCTGATCATCAAATTCAATATCCTTATTCCCCCCTCCCCCCATCCCTTGATCCCTTTAGCCCCAAGAGCTATATCTAATTTCTTCTTGAAATCACACAACACTTTGGCCTCAACTACATTCACCATCCTCTGGGTGAGGAAATTTCTCCTCATCTCAATCCTCTTACCCTCAGGACTATGACCCCCCTCTAGTTCTGGACTCCTCCAAGTCATCTGTTTAGAGAGAAATAAAAATTTAAAACAACTTGAGCTCAAATATCAAGCCCTGACCCTCCACTGTCACACTGAGAGAGCGGCGCACCGTTAGTGGCGTCTTCCTTCAAATTGGCTGGTGGTCATAAAAAGGCCTGGCAAGGCGATGGTCGCGTGGTATTATCACTTGACCATTAATCCAAAACCTCAGCTAATGTTTGTGGACCCAGGTTCGAATCCCGCCACAGTAGTTAGTGGAATTTGAATTCAATAAAAAAATATCTGGAGTTAAGAATCTACTGATGACCGTGAAACCATTGTCGGAAAAACCTATCTGGTTCACTAATGTCCTTTAGGGAAGGAAGTCTGCCGTCCTTACCTGGTCTGGCCTACATGTGACTCCAGAGCCACAGCGATGTCTCTCAACTGGCCACGGGGATGGGCAATAAATGCTGGCTCAGCCCATGTCCCATGATTAAATAAAAAGAACACATTTATCCCACAAGACAAAAAATAAATCAATTGTCTGGCATTATCACTGTTCGTGGGATCTTGCTGTGCGACATTGCCTGGCGCTTTTCCAACACGACAGTGACTACCATTCCAAAATACTGAGTTGGCTGCAAAATACTTCCAGACATCCTGCATCAAGAGAGGTGCGATGTGAATGCATTTTTTAACAGGAGATACTAGATTCTGATCATTTTATCTTACATGTGCTGGCATTCTGAGCTTTATTGGATAAAGTACAACTGTGTCCATGCCAGGATTCAAAAACTGATGCGATTCCACCTTCCGCCCCATTCCGATAATGTGCGAACCACCCACTGTAGTTACCTGCTCCCTAACCACACAAATCCTCGGCGGAATGCGAGTGCCTGTACTCGCTCAAGTGAAAACTCTTGTCAAATTCCCTTCCCAATTGAAAAAGCAAGATTCCCAAAGACAGAAACGTCTGACTGTTACTTTGCATTAACCCGTCTCCTTCTCACTTGCATTCCAGAACGGAGACTGCCCTGTTTGCTCAACAACTTGTCAAATCCCCTTTGTTGAGACTAGGGCAGATCCACCGACTTAACCAAGTTCCATTTGTTCTTAAGTATCTCCATCAGTCTTGCTCAATGGCCTGTTCAGTGCACTGCTTTGGAGGAATTCACCTGTCAGGTTAGATGTTAAATTGGGCAGCACAGTGATTAGCACTGCTGCTTCACAGGACTTGGGTTCTATCCCCAGCTTGGATCACTATCTATGCAGAGTCTGCACATTCTCCCTGTGTCTGCGTGGGTTTCTCCCGGGTGCTCCGGTTTCCTCTCACAGTCAAAAGACATACTGATTAGGTGCCTTAATCGTGCTAAATTCTGTCTCAGTATACACGAGCAATGGGAATTTTCACAGCAACTTCATTGCAGTGTTAATGTAAGCCTACTTATGACACTGATAAATAAACTTTAAAACGTTAAAAAAAACTTTGAATTGAGATTCTGCATGCTTTGACTTTAATCAATGAGCAATGGTTTTCAATACTGTACTGAACATTTTCCTTTGAAAAATCTTAAAGCAAAGCAGTTTAAAGCGGTCATTTGCAATCTTGAGTTTTTTTATAGTTTAAAGCAACTTTTCAAAGGCAATTTGCTGGAAGAAGTGTGTTTCAAGGTGATACAATGCGTCATAAATACAAGGATTGGTTCATTTCTCTGTATTCCAGAAATAAAACGGTAGCTAGCATTAATTTCAGCACCATGGACAGAAGCAGCAGCGCAGCACTGATCAGTCAGACACACACAAATTACGGATCTGCCCAGGACAGCAGTGGGCAAACAAGGTTAATGAGTGGGCCACATGAGTGGCTCCCCTTCATCTCAGTGGGCCGCACGATTGAAATCAGGCTTGTTCACTCACCCACGGATAAGATTACCATTGAAAATAGTTGAAGGAGTCGCTATTTGGCCCTTCGAGCCTGCACCACTATTCAATATGATCATTACCGATCATACATTTTCAGTTTAGGGGCGGCACAGTGGTTAGCACAACTGCCTTACAGCGCCAGGGACCTGGATTCGATTCCCAGCTTGGGTCACTGTCTATGTGGAGTCTGCACCGTCTCCCCCCCCACCCCGCGTCTGCTTAGGTTTCCTCCGGATGCTCCGGTTTCTTCCCACAGTCTCAAAGACATGCTGCTTCAGTGGATTGGCCGTGCTAAATTCTCCCTCAGTGTACCCGGATAGGAGTGTGGCGACTCGGGGAATTTCACAGTAACTTCATTGCAGTGTTAATGTAAGACTTACTTTTGACTAATAAATAAAGTTTAAATAAACAAATAAACTTTACCCGCTTTCTCTCGTATCCTTTGATCCCTTTTAGCCACAAGAACCACATCCAGCTCCCACTTGAACATATCTAACAACCACTTTCTGTGGTAGAGAATTCACAGGTTCATAACTCTCTGAGTGAAGAAGTTCTTCCTGATCTCAGTCCTGAACAGCTTATCCCTTATTCTTAGACTGTGACCCCTGAGTTCTGGACTTGCCCAATATTGGGAACATTCCATATCTGGCCTGTCCAGTCCCATCAGGATTTTATACCTTTCTATGAGATTCCCTCTCATTCTAAACTCCAGTGAGTAAAAGCCCGGTCAATCCAATCTCTCTTCGTTTGTCAGTCCTGCCATATGAAGGCATTAAACAAATTTAATCCACGCTGAATATTCCATAGCGAGTTATAGAAAATGCTTCATCATTTATATATTAATAAGCTCATCAACTTTAAATGGTTAAAAAATATTGACACTTTGGATACAGAGGGAGTGCACGGAGCTCACAGTCCATGTTGTGAGCAATCAGCACACACCTCACTTCACTCACCCTTGCTTTACGTGCGAATCGCTTCAGTCACACCAGCAGGAAAAAAAACCACCCGGATAGAAATCAGCGGCAACCCCGCGCGTGGACAATGGTCAACAAAATGTCTCATGGGGACCACACACAGATAGGCCGTGCGTGTGCCCTCACCCCGGAGCTGCAGATTGCCCTCACCCTGCTGTGCTGGAGCTGTGTGAGTGCATCAATTCTGGTGGACGGAATCGCGGAGATATTGCACGACAGCCTCCCGTTATCCTTTGCCACGGCATGCTACCTTCCAACTTCACATGAGAAAATGTATGGCCTGTTCATCGCCTGCTGAGATAAATGCTGGACTGTCAGCCAGATGCGTTTTATTCCCGTGCCCAGCCTTCCTCAAAGCAATAAGTAATTGCTCCTGGGTTAATAACAGCATTGAGCCGGAGATTAATCTTTAATCCCTGAAAACTCCAGGCTGCTCCGAAAGGTTAGCACTGATCCATTCAAATGCAAATTGAGTGGCTTCGTACAGAAAATGATGAGTCAGGATAATAACCAACAAGGAATTTGAGATGTGTGATCGGTGTAGCTAGCTGGTGGCGAGGGCTGGCGACGTGAGATCGTGTGGTAAAAATACCGTGCTCACAGAACTGGTACAGCGCAGAAGGAGGCCATTTGCCCATCGTGTCTGCACTGGTTCTCCAATAGAGCAACTCAATTAGTTCCACTCCCTGGCTTTCTCACAGAACCGATAACAGTCTAATTCCATTTGGGATGAACCTATATCCACCACACTCCCAGGCAGCGCAATCCAAGCCCTTATTTAATAGTAGAGGACGTGCCCCTGTCTACATCAAGTGGAATTGTCCAACAGCTTCAAGCTTTTAGGTGTCCAGATCATCAACAACCTGTTCTGGTCCCTCCATGCTACACTTAAGAAAGCATACCAATGCCTCTACTTTCTCAGGAGGCTAAGGACATACAGAATTTCCATTACTGCTCTCCCCAATTTTTATAGACGTGCCAAAGAAAGCATTCTTTCCGGGTACATCGCAGCTCGGTATGGGCTCCTGCTCTAAGCGAGACTGCAAGAAACTACAAAGGGTTGAGAATGTAGCCCATTCCATCACGCAAACCAGCCTCCCATCCGTTGACTCTGTCTACGCTTCCCACTGCCTTGGCAAAGCAGCCAGCATAATCTAGGACCCCAAGCACCTGACATACTCTCTTCCGCTTTCCTCCGTCAGGAAAAAGGTACAAAAGTCTGAGGTCACAGACCAAGAACAGTTTCTTCCCTGCTGCTGTCAGACTTTTGAATGGACCTACCTCACACGAAGCTGATCTTTCTCTAGCTGCGACTGTAACACTACATTCTGCATACTCTCCTTTCCTTCTCCCCATGTACTCTATGAACGGTGTACTTTGCATAGTACACAAGAAACAATACTTTTCACATGACAATAATTAAATAAAATCAAATCAAACAACTTGTTGTGCAAAAACATTTTGCCTCATAGGCCTGTACTCGTTGGAGTTTACAAGGCTGAGGGGGGATCTTATAGAGACATACGAGATAATGAAGGGGCTAGATAGGGTAGAGGCAGAGAGTTTCTTCCCACTGAGCAAGGAAACAAGAACTAAAGGGCACAGCCTCAAAATAAGGGGGAGTCAATTTAGAACAGAGTTGAGGAGGAACTTCTTCTCCCAGAGGGTGATGAATCTTTGGAATTCTCTGCCTGTTGAAGCAGAAGAGGCTACCTTGTGAAATCTGTTTAAGTCACAGATAGATAGATTTCTGATCAATCAGGGAATTAAGGGTAATGGGGAGCAGGCGGGTAAGGGGAACTGAACCACTACCAGATTTTTATTGAATGGCAAGGCAGGCTCAAGGAGCCAGATGGCCTATTCCTGCTCCTATTTCTTATGTTCTCATATCCCATTCAGTTTCTTTTACTGTGACTGTAAATCTGGCCCCTCTTCTTCTCGATCCGGACACTTGCCGTGCCAAACGCTGCAAACTTCCCCCAGATTGGCTCGGGTAACAGGAGAATCGCTCCACACCACCCCACGGTCAGGTCTATCCCAACGACTGCAGCAACACTCGAACTCAATGAATTGCTCATTTGCTGCAGATATGATGGGCCAAATGGCCTCCTTCTGCACTGAAACAGTTCCTGTGAGTCATGGTGTTTAATCTGACAGATTGCCCACATGTGTGTGGCTCACACACACACACACAACGGATTCAAGAGCCCATCATCAGCGGGTAGTCTCTGTCACCTAAACAGTCACCCTTGGGTATGGCACAGCAGCTCAAACACCGCTGAGGACTGTCACAGAATGAAAGCATCATGGCCACAGAATCCCTACAGTGCAGACGAGACCATTCAGCCCATTGAGTCAGCACCAACAACTATCCCACCCATACCCTATCCCCATGACCTTAAGTATTTACTCCACAAACCTTCTGACACCAAGGGGCAATTTAGCATGGCCAACCTACCCAACCTGCACATCTTTGGACACTAAGGGGCAACTTAGCATGGCCAATCCACCTAACCTGCACATCTTTAGATACCAAGGGACAATTTAGCATGGCCAATCCACCTAACCTGCACATCTTTGGACACTAAGGAGCAATTTAGCATGGCCAATCCACCTAACCTGCACATCTTTAGATACCAAGGGGCAATTTAGCACGGCCAATCCATCTAACCTGCACATCTTTGGACACTAAGGTGCAATTTCGCATGGCCAATCCATCTAACCTGCACATCTTTGGACACTAAGGTGAAATTTAGCATGGCCAATCCACCTAACCTGCACATCTTTGGACACTAAGGTGCAATTTAGCATGGCCAATCCACCTAACCTGCACATCTTTGGACACTAAAGGGCAATTTAGCATGGCCAATCCACCTAACCTGCACATCTTTGAACACTAAGGTGCAATTTAGCATGGCAATCTACCTAACCTGCACATCTTTGGACATTAGGGGCAATTTAGCATGGCCAATCTACCTAACCTGCACATCTTTGGACACTAAAGGGCAATTTAGCATGGCCAATCTACCTAACCTGCACATCTTTGGACATTAGGGGCAATTTAGCATGGCCAATCCACCTTGCAAATTTACATACTCATTCCAGGTGTTGTTCTCTGGTAAGAGAGAGTGAAATGTCATTAGCTGCCTTTAAATAGATAACCTCCCTCACACAGCAGCAACTCTGAGCCATTACAAATATCTACAGTTCCAGCCTTAAGAAACCCGTTAGCTCCTCCATGGCCACGATTTTGCTCAGAGGTTGCAGTTATGGATTCAGTAGATAGAGGAGTCCATCCTTAAGCAGCTGCTCCACAAACCTTTCTTCATTCAGTCATGGAACATGGGCATAGCTGGCTGGGTCCAGCATTTATTGCCCATCCCTAATTGCCCCTTGAGAGGGTGGTGGGGAGCTGCCTTCTTGAATCGCTGCAGTCCACACATTGACCCACAGTGCCATTAGGGAGGAAATTCCAGGATTTCAACCTTACAACTACGAAGGAACGGCCGATATATTTCGAAGGCAGGATGGCGAGTGGCTTGGAGGGGAGCTTGCAGATGGCAGTGTTCCCATGCATCTTGTGATGGGTTTTTATGACAATCAGTCATGGTTTCAGGGTCAGCATTAGATGTGCAAATCCAGATTTTTTTTTATTGAGTTCAAAATTGTACCATCTGCCATGGTAGGACTTGAAGTTGGGTTTACCCTGGGGGCCTCTGGATTACTAGCCCAGTGACAATATCACTACATCATCATCATCTCTCCCTGTTCCTCGATGAAGTGCAAGAAGAAGAATTGCCCCCTGAACGCTCCATCCCCCTCCCCCCACTTCCAGCATCTTGCCCTGCTCTGGGCGCCCGCTGTCCATTCTCCCAGTCATTCCTCAGGAGATACAGCACACATGCCTGGAAACAAGTGAGCTATATAAAAGTGAGGACAACATGTGCTACACCTTTACAATGGACTTTAGCATCGCTGAACACCTCCAGAAAGAACTAAACCCTTCTACAATCCAGCCAAAAGTAATCAATCTGCAATTGCTCTGCATGTAGTTAATGATCCCTTTAAATAGGGTTAGTGTTATCCCTAAATCTAAACACAGAGTAAATAGCTCTGTGTGGGGTCTTTCCTGATGATGACAAGATGGCATTAGCTGTGGTATTATGCTCCAGAATGCTAACACTGGCATTCTGGAGTGGCACAATGGTTAAGTTCTTTACTCAAAGAGTGATTAGGGAGTGGAATGCCCTGCCTGCAGCTGTTGTAGATGCGCCAAGTTTGGTGGCGTTTAAGAGGTTAGTTGATAAGTATATGGATGAGAAGGGAAGTGTTTAGTTAGGAGGGGCATTGCTTTTTATTTTGGTCGGCACAACATCGAAGGCCGAAGGGCCTGTTCTGTGCTGTATTGTTCTATGTTCTATGTTCTATAAGACTGCTGTCTCACAACACCAGGGACCCGGGTTCAATTCCATACTTGGGTCACTGTCTGTGTTGGAGTTTGTAGATTGGGTGGATTGGCCATGCTAAATTGTCCCTTAGTGTCCAAAGATGTGCAGGTTAGGTGGATTGGCCATGCCAAATTGCCCCTTAGTGTCCAAAGATGTGCAGGTTAGGTGGATTGGCCATGCTAAATTGCTCCTTAGTGTCCAAAGATGTGCGGGTTAGTGGATTGGTCATGCTAAATTGCTCCTTAGTGTCCAAAGATGTGCGGGTTAGTGGATTGGTCATGCTAAATTGCTCCTTAGTGTCCAAAGATGTGCAGGTTAGGTGGATTGGCCATGCTAAATTGCTCCTTAGTGTCCAAAGATGTGCGGGTTAGTGGATTGGTCATGCTAAATTGTCTCTTAGTGGCTCACAATGTGTGGATTAGGTGGATTGGCCATGCTAAGTTGCCCCTATTGTCCCCAGATGTGCTGGTTGGGGAGATCAGAAAGGTAAATACGTGCGGTTGCGGGAATAGGATCTGGATAAGATGTTCTGTCAGACAGTGAGTGCAAACTTAATGGGTTGAATGGCCTCCTTCTGCATGATTCGAGGATTAAATCAGGGTGTAGCCTACTTTGCACACTCCTAATAGATGCTGGCTGCACAGTTATATACACAATAATGCCCTTACCAAAATGGCAGGCACTACAGCTCACCCTCATCAATATGGTGTCCAGCACAGCTCGCCCTCACCAATATGGTGTCCAGCACAACTCGCCCTCACCAATATGGTGTTCAGCACAACTCGTCCTCACCAATATGGTGTCCAGCACACCTCACCTCCACTAATATGGAGCCCAGCACAGCTCACATCAGAAGCCTTCTCATTTTAGACCTCCATGCCACTTGCTGTATCCAGTATCCAAACTTGGTGCTGAAAGTGCCCAAAGTTCTCCAACACCATCATATCAGGGTCTGTTGTTGAGAGATTGACGGCTGTGATTAGTCAGCAACTCTATTATCACCATCTCATGAAACTACCAGGCTGGTGGACGGCAAATTAGATGGACTTTGATCCTGATTTTATTTATTCCTAAACTGTTTATTGTGAGAAAGAGTAGTTCCCAACAGGTGTGCTGTGAACACCCCTTAGGGTGTGTGTGTGTTAGAATATAATCGGTGATAATATTGGATCTGTTGTAATGTCACCCAATGATGATAAGCTGTAAGGGTCAGCTGACCCAGTAAACCATGACGTGATGATCAGCTGACTCAGTGTAAATAAGAACCTGCTGGGAATTGTGGGGAGCTTGGATTGGCCCAGGGTGAGGCCTCACATTTGGAGGAATGAAGTTTCTTTATTAAACACTGTCTTTGATTTATAAGTAGGAGTAAGTTTTGTTGTATTTTTCTTGTCTGCATTTGAAGAGTTCTTTCTGGATGAACACCATGAACACCCCTAAGTGTGCCGTGAACACCCCTAAGTGTGCCATGAACACCCCTAAGTGTGCTGTGAACACTCCTAAGTGTGCCGTGAACACCCCTAAGTGTGCTGTGAACACTCCTAAGTGTATCTAAACACTCCTAAATGTGCCGTGAACACCCTAAGTGTGCCGTGAACACTCCTAAGTGTATCTAAACACTCCTAAATGTGCCGTGAACACCCTAAGTGTGCCGTGAACACCCCTAAGTGTGCTGTGAACACCCCTAAGTGTATCTAAACACTCCTAAATGTGCCGTGAACACCCCTAAGTGTGCCATGAGCAGTTCTGTGTGCCGTGAACACTCCTAAGTGTATCTAAACACTCCTAAATGTGCCATGAACACTCCTGTGTGCCGTGAACACTCCTAAGTGTACTATGAACATCCCTAAATCTGCCGTGAACACTCCTAAGTGTCCCGTGAACACTCCTAAGTGTCCCATGAACACCCCTAAGTGTGCCGTCGACACCCCTAAGTGCCCCATGAACACTCCTAAGTGTGCCATCAACACTCCTAAATGTGCCATGAACACTCCTAAGTGTGTTGTGAACACTCTTAAGTGTGCCACACAAAAAGACTCAAAATGATTCTATGTTCTTGTAATTGAACTAAAACTAACCCTCATCCTCAGCTCTGTGGCCGGAATCTCCAAGACCCGACAAATTCGGGCCTCCCACGCAAGTGCCAGCTGGGACGCGGTTTCGATTTTTTACCTTGGTCAGCCCTCAAACGGGACCTGGAGCTGGAGAGAAAGGTCCCACATGCCTGCACCAAAAGCAAAAACTCAAAAAAGACATAAAATCTCTGGGAGAAATGGAGGACATTTTCCTATCCCGCCCTCCACGGGAATCGTAACGGGCAGGACACGGAGCAGGCAAAGGTCCATTGATCCCGGATGGGATTTTCCAGCTTTGGGGCGATCGTGGTCAGGAAGAGGTTAAAAAAAAAGTACGGGGACAGGGAGCAGTTTAAACCCAAGTTCCCAGTAAGGGAAGGAGGCAGGAAAAATAGCAGATGTGCCATGAACATTTGTTATAGTGCGGAGGGGCGCCATGACATCAAAGATCGGGAACCACTGACGTAAAGATGTCAGGGATAAGATTTTCACTCAGAGGGTGGTGAGTGAATGGAATCGGCTGCCATCGGTGGTGGTAGAGGTGAACTCGCTGGGGTCTTTTAAAAGACTTCTGGATGATTACATGGGATTTAATGAGATTGGGAGTTACAGATAGTTCTGTGGCCTGGTAATTAGGGATATGATTGGCGCAACTTGTGGGCCGAAGGGCCTGTTTGTGTTGCAGTGTTCTATGTTCTATGTAAAGATATGAAATGTTTGGGTTACTTTACCTGCTGCGCATAGATTTCATTGATGCTAATTTTGGTCGAAAGATCTCAAAGGCGCTCCGTAGAAATGAAAAAACCTCGGGGCAATTTTCCTCACAATATATTATCGTTCCCATCAGATGAACTGTGAGACCATTCCACACAACTCACAATCACAGTCCGTTACTATTCACCCTCTGGAATCCCTTCCTCTGTGGTTTACTGCAGACAAATCTAATTATTTCAGATGGGCTAATGTGCCAATTTAAATTGTCAGGACTGTCCCTTGGTCTCCCAGGGTGAATTTAACTCAAACACGTCTCTCTCTCTCTCTCTCTCTGTTCAAAAACAGAAACAAAGGCTGGAATTTATTGCCCCTTCCGACACGGGAGTCGGAGCAGGGGGCGTAGCGTGGGCAAGTCCGTTAGCCTCGGGCGGGATTTTGCAGCTTTGGGATGAGCGAGGCCGTAAAATGCTGCCCTGTGACGGAAAATGCTGGAAAATCTCCTCAGGAGTGACAGCAGCTGAGATGGGAGAATAAAGGCAACTTGTTGAGTCAGAATGAACCAGGATTTAGACTGGGTACTGTGAGGGTAAGGTGGGATAGGAATGGCATAGACAAAAAGACAAGGAGAGATGTAAATGCTAGTGTTAAAGGCTAGGAGTGGTGCTAATAGTGTCCATTAAGAGATCAGAGTGTGTAAATAGCGTTACAAAGAGGTAGGAATAGAACATAAAGCACAGCACAAACAGGCCCTTCAGCCCACAAGTTGTGCTGATCATTCCCCTACCCACTGGGCCTACCTACGACCCTCAATCCCATTAAATCACACAGAATGTGACAGGCCACCCCCTCACAGAATAAATCTTGTCCGATATTCCATGCCTTCCACTCTGACGAAGGGCCATCCAGACTGGAAATGTCTTCTCTATTCTCGTTCAACAGACCCGCTGAGATTTTCCAGCATTTTCCGTTTCTGTTTCAGATTCCAAGCATCCACAATATTCTGCTCTCATCCTCACGTCGCTTTGCTTTTAATTCTGTTCCTCGTCAGAGATTTTCTTTTTTAAATGGTCGTTCTTGCCCTCGGCAGCGACACCAGACACGAGACCAAGGCCACTGGAGAGAGGACTGATTGAGATGGACACTGGGAGGGAGGGAGGGAGGGTCACCGAGGCTGTCAGTGTGAGACAGCAGGACAGACAACCACACAAGCAATCACCTCACCTACCCCTGAGCTCGAGCCATTTTTAACTCTGCGTTTGTTCGACTTCTATGTACTGATGGGATCTGATTTCGCCGACTCAGAGCCAGGGTCATGGCTTCAGGATCCATTCTTTAAATAACTAAAGCCATCATAAGCAGCAAACAAAAAAGAGATTCTAATGTTAATTACAACACCCCCAAGAGACCGAACACACAAAACAGAAAATCTATGAGCTCTGAAAAAGGGTAATCTAGACTTGAAATATTGCCTCTATTTTCTCTTCACAGAGGCTGTCAGACCTGCTGAGATTTTCCAGCATTTTCTGCTTTTGTTTCCGTTCCCAACATCCGCAGTATTTTGCTTTTGTTTTATTGTTCCAGCGGAAAAATCCCAGGATTTATCAGATCCCAGGTTTATCGAATGATTAAATCTTTATCGGGGCCACGAGAAATGGTTAAAGGGTGTAAAAGCAGCTTCTGTTCCTGATTGGTATTGGATACCCTGCGCCACGGTGGCACAATGGGTTAGCAGTGCTGCCTCACGGCGCCAAGGACCTGGGTTCGATTCCCGCCTTGGGTCACTGTCTGCGTGGAGTTTGCACGTTCTCCCCGTGTCTGCATGGGTTTCCTCCGAAAGACGTGCTGGTTAGATACACTGCCCGTGCTAAATACCCCTCAGTGTACCCGAACAGGCACCAGAGTGTGGCAACTGGGGGATTTTCACAGTAACATCAGTGCAGTGTCAATGTAAGCCTATTTGTGACACTGGCAATTAAGCCTTTTTTAAAAAAAGTTAGAAATGTGGCATATATCGGTGTGAGCTGCAGAGAGGTGATGCCCCTGTAGTCAAACAGCACGCTTGCTAAGAAACACATGATAATGGGCTATTGCACACCTGTAGGCCACAGCTCAACTTACCACCCTGACTTGGAAATATATTCCTTTGCTGTCGCTGAGTCAAAATCCTGGAATTCCCTCCCTTACAGCAGTACCTACACTACAGGGACTGCAACGGGTTCAAGAAGGTGGCTCAGCACCATCTTCACGAGGGGCAATTAGGGATGGGCCCAGGCCCAGCCAGCAATGCCCACATCCCATGGATGAGTAAAAGCAAATCTCTGCGTCCTATTGTACAGTGTTGAATTTATAGATTAATTCATCTTCCATTGAACAGAGATGTTCAATTCCCTATTGTTCCTGAAGAAGAATTCAAAGGCTTAAGCAAATATCCAAGGTTAATAGTAAAAGGCATCACTCTTAGTAGAAAAGAACTTTCATCCCTATGGTACTTCTCATAACTTCCCTAAGCATCTTCCCTTAAACAGAGTGCTTTGCAAATGTAATCGCTTAAAATGAAGAAAGTTCTGATTTGATTTATTATTGTCACGTATTTGTGTACTGTGAAAAGTATTGTTTCTTGTGCACTATACAGACAAAACGCAGAGAAGGAAAGGAGAGGGTGCAGAACAGTGTCACAGTCATAGCTAGGATGTAGAGAAAGATCAACTTAATGCAAAGGAGGTCCATTCAAAGGCTGTCCCAGGTTTACACAATCATCCATATACACTGAAATATACACAGGCACACACACACACACACATATACACAATGATGAAGATATTGATGAAGAGAGGTTTACTAGGCAGTGGGTCACACCACAAGTAATCAGTTACAGTTGTATCACTCACTGATGGAAATAAACATTCTAATAATCTTATAAAGTTCTGATGATTTGGGATCCGTTGACCCAGACAGCCTCGCCAGAAATGTGGGTTCCCTGAGACAATCTTACCTTGTCTCACAAATATAAAAGAATTTAATATTCAGCAGAAGTAAGTCCCGCAATTCAATCCCATTACGATCTGAAGTGACACCTCCTCTCTCAGAAACATTGAAACTAAAAGCAAGAGTGGGCCATTCAGCGCTTCAAGCCCATTCCATAAGACATAGGAGCAGAATTACACCCATCTGGTCTGCTCTGCCATTCAAACATTGCCGATATTTTTCTCATCCCCATTCTCCTGTCTTTTCCCCTGATCCCCTTCTTTATCAAGAACCTATCTATCTCTGTCTCAATGTCCTGGCCTCCGCAGCCTTCTGCGGCAAAGAGTTCCACAGATTCACCACTCTCTGGCTGAAGAAATTCCTCCGTTCCTCCATCATCAAATTCAACATCCTGCCTTCCCTCCAAATCTCTCAATCCCGTTAGCCCAGAGAAACTTGCTCCTAATAGTCCTGGTCATTCAGGGAAGCTCATTCTACGCGTTTGCTCATTCCGCTGCCACTCCTTAGATTCAGTATTTGCCACAGCTGGGCCTTCGCCATCCTCCTGCGTCACTTCTCCACCGAACTCCAGCAGGGTGGGATCCCAGTTCCGCTCTAATCAGTCTGGTCAGAGTTCTCTTCCCACCCTCACACTGTTATGAAAAGGCTTGCCCCAAGACTCTTGTTCTCTTCCTTCCTCTTTCCCATCAATATGATGCCCCTTGTCAACATATAGCATCCAATACCACATGGTGGCACTGCTGCCTCACAGCGCCAGGGACCTGGGTTCGATTCTCAGCTTGGGCCGTTGTCTATACAGAACCTGCACATTCTCCCTTTGTCTGCGTGGGTCGCCTCCAGATGTTCTGGTTTCCTTCCACACTCCAAAAACGTTAGGTGAATTGGCCGTACTAAATTGCCCCTTAGTATCCCAGAATGCGTAGGTTAGAGGGATCAGTGGGGAAAATGTGTGGGGATAGGGTCTGGGGTGGGATTGTTGTCGGTGCAGACTCGATGGGCCGAATGGCTTTCTTCTGCACTATAGGGATTCTATGATTTAGAACAAAGAACAAAACAGCACGGGAAACAGGCCCTTCGGCCCAACGAGCCCGCGTCGCCTCCCCAATGTTCCCACCTCTACCCGCAATGTCCATGTTTATAGATCTATGGATTAAAAACCAAATTTGAGACAATTTAGGGAGAATTTGTTTTGCCAATTAGCCTAAGAGCACATCTTTGGGATGTGGGAGGAAACCAGAGCACCCGCAGAAAACCTACGCAAGCACAGGGAGAATGTGCAAACTCCCACAGACATAGGCCCAAATCCATAGAACATAGAACATAGAACATTACAGCACAGAACAGGCCCTTCGGCCTTCGATGTTGCGCCGACCAATATAAAAAGCAATGCCCCTCCAAACTAAACCATTCCCTTCTCTTCCATATACTTATCAACTAAACTCTTAAACGCCACCAAACTTGGCGCATCTACAACTGCTGCAGGCAGGGCATTCCACTCCCGAACCACCCTTTGGGTAAGAACCTACCTCTGATATCCGTCCTATAACTATCACCCCTTAATTTAAAGCTGTGTCCCCTCGTGCTAGCTTCCTCCATCCTAGGAAAAAGGCTATCACTGTCCACCCTATCTAAACCTCTAATCATCTTATATGTTTCGATTAGGTCCCCTATTAGCCGCCTCCTTTCTAACGAAAACAACCTCAAATCCCTCAGCCTCTCTTCATAAGCCCTGCCCTCCATACCAGGCAACATCCTGGTAAACCTCCTCTGTACCCTCTCCAATGCCTCCACATCTTTCTTATAATGCGGGTACCAGAACTGCACACAATACTCCAAGTGCGGCCGCACTAGAGTTTTGTACAGTTGCAACATGACGTTGCGGCTCCGAAATTCAATCCCCCTACCAATAAAAGCTAAGACTCCATATGCCTTCTTAACAACTTTATCCACTTGACTGCCTACTTTCAGAGATCTATTGACACATACACCAAGATCCTTCTGTTCCTCAACACTATTAAGAGCCCTACCATTAGCCCTATACTCTACACATTTATTGTTCCTGCCAAAGTGCATTACCTCACACTTTTCCACATTAACTCCATTTGCCACCTCTCGGCCCAGCTCTGCAACTTGTCCAAGTCTCTCTGCGAACTATAACACCCCTCTTCACTATCTACCACTCCACCGACTTTAGTGTCATCTGCAAATTTACTAATCCATCCTTCAATACCCTCATCCAGATCATTTATAAAAATTACAAACAGCAGGGGCCCCCAAAACAGACCCCTGAGGTACACCACTTGTCACCGAACTCCACGATGAATATCTCCCATCAACCACCACCCTCTGTCTTCTATCTGCTAGCCAATTCCTAACCAATTAGCTAAATCACCCTCTATCCCATACATCTGCATTTTCTGCAGAAGTCTTCCATGGGCCACCTTATCAAACGCCTTACTAAAGTCCATATATACCACATCAGCCGCCTTACCCCCATCCACCTCTTTGGTCACTTTTTCAAAAAACTCAATAAGGTTAGTAAGGCACGACCTACCCTTCACAAAACCATGCTGACTATCCCCAATCAATTCCTTTCTCTCTAAATAACTATAAATCCTATCCCTAATAATTCTCTCCAATACTTTGCTCACAACAGAAGTAAGACTCACTGGCCTATAATTCCCTGGAAGGTCTCTCTTCCCCTTCTTGAACAATGGGACCACATTCGCTATCCTCCAGTCCTCCGGAACCACACCCGTAGCCAACGAGGACCTGAAGATCAGAGCCAGAGGCTCTGCAATCTCCTCTCTTGCCTCCCAGAGAATCCTAGGGTAAATCCCGTCCGGCCCAGGGGACTTATCCAACTTCAAACCCTCGAGAATATCTAGCACATCCTCCCTATCTACTTCGATACCTTCCAGTTTGCTACCCTGTACCTCATTGTTCTCCATAACTACATTTACATCACCCTGCGTGAATACCGAAGAGAAATATTTATTCAGTGCCTCTCCAATCTCTTCAGGCTCCACGCACAACTTCCCACTGCTGTCTGTGACTGGCCCTAATCTTGTCCTACCCAATCTTCTATTCTTAACATATCTAAAGAAAGCTTTAGGATTCTCCTTAATCCTATCAGCCAAAGTCTCCTCGTGTCCCCTCTTAGCTCTCCTCAATTCACTCTTTAGCTCCCTCCTGGCTAATCTATAGCTATCCATTGCACTAACCGAGGCTTCAAGCCTCATCCTGACATAAGCCTCCTTTTTCCTTTTAACCAGCAAATCAACTTTTTTCATACACCAAGGTTCTCTTACTTGACCATTTCCTCCTTGCCTGACAGGGACATACTTATCAAGGACCCGCAGCAGCTGCTCCTTGAATAAGCTCCACATTCCAGATGTTCCCCGTCCCTGTAGCTTCCTAGTCCAATCTATGCACCCTAATTCTCTCCTGATGGCCTCATAATTACCCTTCCCCCAGCTATAACTACTGCCCCCAGTTTCATGCCTATCCCTATCCATCACTAAGGTGAACGTAACCATGTATCTGCACAGCACAGCGATTGTCACTGAGCTGTCGTGTTGCCCATCAAATGGTCCAGGTCAAACGTACATTAACGACGCAATAGAATACTCCCGAAAAAAATCCAAGAGCATCCCTCTCACGACCCATTGCGTGTATGCCCCTCGTTAGACAACAAGGTGGACCAAATTTCTATGTAAGCTGCCAACACCCAGTTTACCCTCACCGTTACTGCTCCAAACCCTCTTTCAATTCTAAGCTACTTACCTGCATCCAACAAATTCTTCCAAATAAATATTGGGAAGACCAATCCCAACTTTGGATTCTGCCACAAACTCCGTTCCTTTGTCACTGACCTCATCTCTCCCCTCTGTCTGAACAAGTCTGCTTGTAACCTTGTTGTGAAGCGAGAGAGAGGAGCTTCCTAAACATATCCATGTCATCGTATCGATATCCATCTTCACAACTTCGGCCAATCCTACACCTGTCTCAGCCCATCGACTACTGAAACTATCACCCATACTTGGCCAGTGAACAAAGAACAGGCCCTTTGGCTCTCCAAGCCTGAACCAATCATGTGTTCCTAACTAGACCATCCATTTCTACCCCTCTATTCCCAGTCTGTTCATGTGGCTATCTAAATAAATCTTAAATGATCCCAGTGTGTCTGCCCGAACCACCTTGCTTGGTAGTGCATTGCAAGCCCCCACCACCCTCTGTGGTATTATCGTTGGAATATTAATCCAGAAACTCAGCCAATGATTGAATTTCGGAGCCGCAACGTCATGTTGCAACTGTACAAAACTCTAGTGCGGCCGCACTTGGAGTATTGTGTGCAGTTCTGGTCCCCACATTATAAGAAAGATGTGGAGGCATTGGAGAAGGTACAGAGGAGGTTTACCAGATGTTGCCTGGTATGGAGGGCAGGTCTTATGAGGAGAGGCTGAGGGATTTGAGGTTGTTTTCGTTAGAAAGGAGGCGTCTAAGAGGAGACCTTATCGAAACATATAAGATGATTAGAGGTTTAGATAGGGTGGACAGTGATAGCCTTTTTCTTAGGATGGAGAAAGCTAGCACGAGGGGACACAGCTTTAAATTAAGAGGTGATAGTTATAGGACGGATATCAGAGGTAGGTTCTTTACCCAGAGGGTGGTTAGGGAGTGGAATGCCCTGCCTGCGGCAGTTGTAGATGCGCCAAGTTTGGTGGCGTTTCAGAGGTTAGTTGATAAGTTTATGGAAGAGAAGGGAATGGTTTAGTTTGGAGGGTCATTGCTTTTTTCATAATTGGTCGGCGCAACATCGAAGGCCGAAGGGCCTGTTCTGTGCTGTAATGTTCTATGTTCTATGTTCTATGTAATGTTCTGGGGACACGGGTTCGAATCCTGCCACGGCAATTTGAATTCAATAAAAAATATACCTGGAATTAAGAATCTAATGATAACCACGAAACCATTATTGGAAAAACCCATCTTGTTCACTAATGCACTTTTTAAGGAAGGAAATCTGCCACCCTTACCCAGTCTGGCCTATATGTAACTCCAGACCCACACAGCAATGTGGTTGACTCTCAACTGCCCTCCAAGTGCACCTAGGGATGGGCAATAAATGCCGGCTAGCCAGCGATGCCCATGTCTCATGATTGAATAATAAAAATTAAATAAATCAGTCTGTTATCTTTGTCAATAATAAGAATGTTGGTCGTTGGAACAAAATCTTTTTCTTTATTAGTGTCACAAGTAGGCTTACATTAACACTGCAATGAAGTTACTGTGAAAATCCCCCAGTTGCCACATTCCGGTACACCGGGGGAGAATTTAGCACGGCCAATTCCACCCTAACCAGCACGTCTTTCGCAGGAAACCCGAGCATCTGGAGGAAAAACCCACGCAGACACAGGGAGGATGTGCAAACTCCGCACAGACGGTGACCCAAGCTGGGAACTGAACCCGGATCCCTGACCCAGTGAGGCAGCAGCGCCACGGGTGCTGAGACAGAGAATCAACCGTGACCATGTCGAATGGCTGAGCAGGCTCAAGGGGCCGAATGGCCTACTCTCGCTAACCACTGCGCCGCCTAAATCTCAACCCCCTGACTGTTAGGCTCACAGTTCTGCTCCTGCTTTATTAATTAAGCTGTGAAGCTTGTCTGAGGTTCTCCCTGGGATAAGAAAGCAGCGAGAGTGAAGTTCTATTAATCGCTGGCAAGGCAGTAGCTGTGATGCTGAGGGCAGTGCTGCCTCAGATCCCCTCACTGCAAAATATGTCTTTAAAATTTAATGTTATTTCGCGTATAAACATACGGTATTACAGCTGAAATCGGTACTGATTAGCATCGTGACTTATAAATACCTGCACTTAAGAGGCTGACTCTGCAATGAGATTAGGTGAGATAGCCCGCAGGTAAGAGCATTAAATCTCCACTCTGCATCTTCTTAAAGCACATCAGCTGGTGAATGGAATTACATTTGGATCCAATACACATGCACATACCCACACATTTACAAAGACTCCCCAGGTATACACAATAATCCATTTACACTGTAATATACACAAGCACACACACACGCACACACACGCACATGCATACACGCACATACACACATGCACACACAAACATAAACACATATATACACACACACGCATGCACGCATGCACACACACACAATTATTTGATTTGATTTCTTATTGTCATATGTATTACTATACAGTGGAAAGCATTGTTCCTTGCGCGCTATACAGACAAAGCATACCGTTCATAGAGAAGGAAAGGAGAGAGTGCAGAATATAGCGTTACAGTTATAGCTAAGGCGTAGAGAAAGATCAACTTCATGTGAGGTAGGTCCATTCAAAAGTCCGACAGCAGCGGGGAAGAAACTGTTCTTGAGTCGGTTGGTACGTGACCTCAGACTTTTGTATCGTTTTGCCAACAGGAGAAGCTGGAAGAGAGAATGTCCGGGGTGCGTGGAGTCCTTAATGATGCTGGCTGCTTTCCTGGGGCAGCGGGAAGTGTAGACAGAGTCAATGGATGGGAGGCTGGATTGTTTGGTGGATTGGGCTACACTGACTAACTTTTGTACTTCCTTGCGGTCTTGGGCAGAGCAGGAGCCCACACCGAGCTGCGATACAACCCGAGAGAATGCTTTCTGTGGCGCACCTGTAAAAGTTTGTGAGACATGATGTGGAGGTGCCGACTGGGGTAAAACAAAAAGAAATCCCACAACACCAGTTTAAAGTCCAAACGGGTTTATTTGTAGCAAAAGCCACAAGCTTTCAGGACAGCCTGTCCCTTCGTCAGGTGCTGGGAGTTGAGAGTCATAGGTGAAATGCCAAATTTTCTTAGTCTCCGAGAAAGTAGAGGCGTTAGTGGGCTTTCTTAACTATAGTGTTAGCCTGGGGGGATAGGACAGATTGTTGTTGATCTGCACACCTAAAAACATGAAGCTCTCGACCATTTTCTACTTCATCCCCGTTGATGTAGACAACATCTTCTCTACACTTTTTGAATTCGATGACAATCTCCTTTATTTTGTTGACGCTGGGGGACACATTATTGTCTCCGCACCAGTTTGCCAGACTCTCTATCCCATTGCTTACTCTTCATCTTCTCATATATACTGTAACATCAGACCGACGCCACGCACCCCCACCCCTCCAACCCAAAGCCAAAACATGGGAAATGTGCCGATGGTGGTCCCCTGGTACACAACCCTGGAGCTCCGAAGTTACCAAAGGAACCCGTGTCCCGGGGTGCTGGGAGGCAGCAGGGCTAACCACTGTGCCACCATGCTGCCCATGGGCCCAATCCAGGGGGGGCACCTTTTTGAAAGTCCTTAGCTGCCCAGTGTGTATGCCTGAAAAACAGACGAGGCTCAGGCCAACTTCTCGCCCGAAGACTCGGGTTTGGTGGCCAACATCCAGGGACGTGAAATTAGAATTGTTGCAATCCCGGGAGCCAGGGAAAATTATTCCCATGACTGCGTTGCAAAAATGTGAGAAACTGCTGAGGGATTTTGGCTGTACCTTTGCTGAGCGTGGAGCGTTATCAGTTACTCTGGCAGCCGTGCTTCAAAAATTAATTTACCACAACTTGGCTCGCAAACGCAATGAGAACTGACTGCCTTTGCCTGGGAAATTCAACAAGCTCATTCCTCCATTGCGAACCGCAGGAGTGCAATATTCCCGTAATTCCCCGATGGATCTTGAGGCGATCAACTGTCCGTTACGGAGTGGGTGGTTTCGCAAAGTGTTGGGTGACGTTGCATCACAGGAGGCACCTCAATCTCAAAGTGAGATTAAAGATCCCTTCCGCCCCATCATTCCCCCCTACCTCCCCCACAACTGAACGGCATATGCCCCCCCCCCCCGCCCTGAATAAGGGCCCACCCAGTGGGTACTGCTTCTATATCCACCCCAGCCACCCCCCCCCCCACCCACCCCACCCCCTCACCTCCCCTGCCACCACAATAAGGCCATCACGCCCGATCCCTGTTCCTGGAGACCGGTAGAGATCCGCGCCGGTTTTCCGCTGCGCCTGAGGGTCGAAGAATCCAGGGAGAACCTCTACAGCACAGGAGGAGGCCAAATGGGCCCATCGAGCCCGTTCCGACAACAATCCCGCCCAGGCCCGATCTCTACAAACATGATGCAAACTGCCAATCATACTTAAATCAGTGGCTGGGCGGGAGTTAGATTTTATCGGGCTGTGGGAGCTGGGAGAATCCCAAAGGGGGAATTCCGACTGTTCTAAACCTGTGAGGACTCTCCCCAGCGATTCTCTGACCCCCCCCCCCACCCACCACGCTGCCCCAGCGTGATCTCCACGTGGTCGGAAAATTATCCCTGTCCAGATGCGTGTATGTCAAAAGTAGTAACATCTCTGTGAAACACTGTGGAAACATTGGCTCAATACTCGCTGACAATCTCAGAGGCTGTCAGGCCTGCTGAGATTTTCCAGCAGTTTTTGTTCCTGTTTCAGATTCCAGCATCTGCAGGATTTTCCCTTCATCTTTTTCCGACGGGAATTTGAAAGCAAAAATGTAATACCTCATTTTGCAGATGCTATAGTTAGGAAAGTCCACCAGCTTTCTCATCAGGGAAAGAAATTTGGCATGTCGGCTACGACTCTCACCAACTTTTACAGATGCACCATAGAAAGCATTCTTTCTGGTTTTATCACAGCTTAGTACGGGCTCCTGCTCTGCCCAAGGCTGCAAGAAACTACAAAAGGTCATGAACGTAGCTCAATCCATCACGAGATCTAGCCTCCCAACCCTTGACTCTGTCTACACTTCCCGCTGCCTCAGGAAAAGCAGCCGGCGTAATCAAGGACCCGATGCACCCCAGGGGGGTGTCCTAACCACAGTGGGTTAAAATGGTGGAAGGCGATGGAGTGGATACCAAGGATTCCCTTCATGGGGGAAAGCCTAACTAAAAACTGTCTGTACAAAATAATCCCCAAGAAATCCAATCAGGAGCAGTGAGAATGTGGAATGAGACTCCCCACAGGGAGTCGAGGAAGGGAATAATGTCGATGTACTTCAGGGGAAACTAGACAAATCAATGCGGGAGGAAGAAATCAAGGGTTTTGATGGTAGTGAGAAAGGATGGGAGAAGGATGAAGTGGGCCTGAAATACTAGTCTCAACTGATTGGGTCGAATGGTCTGATTCAGTGTTATGTAATCCTAAATATATCCTATGAAGTCCAAGTATATCTTACGTATATTCTATGTATATCCTATGTAATACTGCAACCCTAAGTAAGCCTATGTAATCCTATGTCTATTCTATGCAATCATTATGTATACCCTGTGTAATCCTATGTATATCTTATCTCATACTATATATATCCAATATCATCTATGTATATTCTATGTAATTGTGCGTATATTCTATGTATATCATATGCAATCCTATGTATATTCTATGCAATAATTATGTATATCCTGTGTAATCATATCTATATCTTATGTCATCCTATATATATATCCAATGTCATCCTACGTATATTCTATGTAATTATGTATATATTCTATGTATATCATATGCAATCCTATGTCTATCTATGCAATCATTATGTATACCCTGTGTAATCCTATGTAAACCCTATATAATTCAATGCATACTTTATGTAATTCGATGTTACTATTAGCCACACTCCACCTGATCTGTATTCATGGCTGTGGAAGACAAATACCACAATTACTAGCTGACATGAAATAATTTTGTGCATGCTCCCTCTAATTCTGGGCTCGCTGCCCAACTTAAATCAAGCGTTGGCAGCTTTATCACCCGTGCCTCCCAGCGTTCGAGGACCTCTCTTCCCTCACCTCGCTTGAATAATTCCTGCTGCTCACTGAACCTTCGCTGCCACTTCAAGGCCCCGTTCAAAGGTGCGGTACCACCAAACCTGCACAAGCTGCTGGAAATGTGCCATCGAGGGCGTCGCTGAGGGAGTACCACGCAGTCAGATTCACTGCCATCTGTCGGATGAGGGACCATCTGCCTGGCCAAGCTGGACATTAAATGAGTCAGTGCCTTGACCAATACTGCTCAGCTAACACCAAAAAAATCCCCCAGATGAACAGGAAATGTACCTGTGTGCCGGTTCAATGTAATCACAGAATCTTACAGTGTAGAAAGAGGCCTTTCGGCCCATCAACTCTACACCGATCACAATCCCACCCAGGCCCTACCCCCATATTGCTATATATTACACCCACTAATCCCTCTAACCTACACATCTCTGGACGTTGAAGGGCAATTCCTTAGCATGGCCAATTAAGCTCACCCACACATCTTTGGACTGTGGGAGGAAACCGGAGCACCCAGAGGAAACCCACGCAGACACAGGGAGAACATGCAAACTCCACACAGACGGTGATCCGAGGTGGGAATCGAACCCAGGACCCAGGAGCTGTGAAGCAGCAACGCTAACCACTATGCTACTGTGCCGTGATTCTTTGAAGAATCTTCTACGGGCGGCACAGAGGCACAGTTGTTAGCGTTGCTGCCTCACAGCGCTGGGGATCTGGGTTTGATTCCCAGGTTGGGTCACTGACTGTGTGGAGTTAGCACATTCTCTCTGTGTCTGCGTGGGTTTCCTGCTACAATCTGAATATGTGCGCGGTTAGGTGGATCGGCCATGCTAAATTACCGCTTCACGGGAACTAACTAGGATAAATGCATGGGGATAGGGTGGGATTGCAGTCGGTGCAGACTCGATGGGCTGAATGGCACTGTGCGGATTCTACGATTCTGTAGATGTACATTAATCAGTTGCTGCATTAGTCTAACAGTGACTGCACTGCTTAATTAACTGTTATGCACTTTGTGTCATCAGAGGTTCTGCATGAATTATAAATTATTTTTAAAATGGGACTTAAAGCCATGTTAAATATGATGAATACACTAACTAGATTCAAATCGAGCTCTTTCTAAATACAGCGTGCATTTGAACAGTCTTGTCCATAAATGACGTGTTTGATGCTGCCAAGGACAGACAGTTGTTGTCCATCCCTAATTGCCCCTGTCTCACTCGTTCATTTCAGAGTCAACCACATTGCTGTGTAGGTCAGACCAGGAAAGGACGGCAGATAGGGGTTGACACAGGTTAGCACTGCTGCCTGACAGGGACCCGGGTTCGATTCTGGCCCTGGGTGACTGTCTATGTCTCCCTGTGCCTGCGTGCGTTTCCTCCGGGTGCTCTGGTTTCCTCCCACACTCCAAAGTGTGTGGGTTAACGAAGAACAAAGAAAACAGCACGGGAAACAGGCCCTTCGGCCCAACGAGCCCACGCCACCTCCCCAATGTTCCCACCTCTACCCGCGATCCCTGTCTATGTTTATAGTTCTATGGATTAAAAACCAAACTTGAGACAATTTAGGGAGAATTTGTTTAGCCAATTAGCTTAAGAGCACATCTTTGGGATGTGGGAGGAAACCAGAGCACCCAGAGAAAACCCACGCAAGCACGGGGAGAATGCACAAACTCCCACAGACACAGGCCCGAATCCATGTATCTGCACAGCACAGCGATAGTCACTTAGGTGGATTGGCCATGCTAAATTGCCAGGGGGTCTGACTAAGGTAAATGCTTGGGGTTATTGGGATAGGACTTGGGTGGGATTGTGATTGGTACAGACTCGATGGGCCAAATGGCCTCCTTCTGCACTGTAGTGGTTGTATGTGCCTTTTTCTATTTGCCGGCCTTTCAGTCTTCAGAGGTCTATGAACAAGCACTCCAATGTCCCCTTATTCTTCGGAGCTTTCATCCTTCCTTGTCAAAGTACTCCTTTCAATGTGCATCACCTCACCCTTTTCAGAGTTAAATTCCATCTGCCATTTTTCCACCCCTCTGACCATCTCGTCTATGTCTTCCTGTAACCCACGACACTCAATCTTACTGTTAACCACCCGGCTAATCTTTCTGTCATCGGAAAACTTACTGATCCCCCCCCCCCCCCCAAGATATCATTTATACGAATGATGAACAATAGGGGGCCCAGTACGGATTCTCTGTGGTATGCCATCTGTCATCAGCCTCTGTCTCCCACTGCTAAACCAACTATGAATCCACCTTATCACCCTGTATCTCATCTATCTCCCACCACAGAGACTTCATAACAAGTCTTCATAACAAGACTTCATAAGCAGGTCTTATGAAGAGAGGCTGAGGGATTTGAGGTTGTTTTCGTTAGAAAGAAGGCGGCTAAGAGGAGACCTTATCGAAACATATAAGATGATCAGAGGTTTAGATAGGGTGGACAGTGATAGCCTTTTTCCTAGGATGGAGAAAGCTAGCACGAGGGGACACAGCTTTAAATTAAGGGGTGATAGTTATAGGACGGATGTCAGAGGTAGGTTCTTTACACCAGAGAGTGGTAAGGGTATGGAATGCCCTGCCTGCAGCAGTTGTGGACTCGCCTACTTTGGGGCATTCAAATGTTCGGTGGATAGGCATATGGATGATATTGGAATAGTTTAGGTTAGAGGGTCCACTGGCCGACGCAACATCGAGGGCCGAAGGGCCTGTACTGCGCTGTAATGTTCTATGTTCTATGTTCTCTCTTGTGGGGCTTTGTCAAAGGCTTTGCTGAAATGCATGTAAACTACATTAATCGCACAACCCCCATCCCACAAATTTAGTTACATGCTCAAAAAACTCAATCAAATTTGTAATGCTTGACCTCCCTCTGATAAAACCATGCTGAATATTCCCTGATCAAACATTGCCTCTCCAAATGGAGATGGATTCTCTCCTTCAGAATCTTGTACAGTAGTTTCCCAAACCACAGACGTGAGACTCACTGGTCTGTCATTTCCTGGCTTGTCTCTACAACCTTTATTAAAGAGTGAGACCACATTCGCTGTTGTCCATCCTCTGGCACCTCCCCAGTGGCCAGGGATGAATTAAAAACTTGGGTCACAGCCCCTGCAATTTCCTCCCTTGCCTTCCACAACAGCCAGGGACACAATTCATCCAAACTTGAGATTTTAACCCGAGATTTGCCCACTTTTAAACCAGCCAATACCTTGTCACTCCCTGTGATGATTTGCTTTAGAACCTCACAGTTTTTCTCTCCCTGAGTGACCCTTAGTATCCCGAGATGTGTGGGTTGGGCAAATTAGTAGGGGCAAATATTTGGGGATACAGGGCCTGAATGAGATGCTCTGTCAGAGATCAGTGCAGATGGACCCAGATTTGATTCCCAGCTTGGGTCACTGATTGTGCAGAATCTGCACGTTCTTCCCATGTCTTCATGGGTTTCCTCCGGCTGCTCCAATTTCCTCTCACAGTCTGAAAGCCATGCTGGTTAGGTGCTTTGGCTGTGCTAAAGTCTTCCGTAATGTATCCAATTAGGTGCCAAGAGTGTGGCGACTAAGGGATTTTCACAGTAACTTCATTGGAGTGTTAATCGGAGAATCCCTACAGTGCAGAAGGAGGCCATTTGGCCCATTTACCACAGTCCCACCCAGGCCTATCCCTATAACCCCATGCATTTACTCTAACTAATCCCCCTGACATTAAGGATCAATTTACCACTGCCAATCCACCAAAGCTGCACATCTTTGCACTGTGGGAGGAAACCAGAGCATTGGAGAAACCCATGCAGACATGGGGAGAATGTGCAGACTCCACACATACAGTGACCCAAGCTGGAAATCGAACCCGGGTCCCTGGCTCTATGAGGCAGCAGTGCTAACCACTGTGCCACCGTAAGCCTACTTGTGACAAATAGGTTTAACTTGATGGGCCAAATGGTCTCTTTCTACACTGTAGGACACAGGGTTAGGGTGCTGGGGAGTAGGTACAGAGGAGATTTCACTCAGAAGGTGGTGGGTGCACGGAATCGGCTGCTGGCAGTGGTGATGAAAGCGGATTCAATAGGGTCTTTTAGCAACTTTTGGATAAGTAATGGAACTCAATAAAATAGAGGATTATAGATGAGCCTAGTAAGTAGAGACATGTTAGGTGCAACTTGTGGGCTGAAGGGCCTGTTTATGTTTTAATTTTTCTATGTTTCTACGTAGGGATTCTATGACTTCCTTCCCTAAAGGGACATTAGTGAACCAGATGGGTTTTTATGGCAATCATCATTACCACGCTTCCAATTCCAGGTTTTTTTAATTGAGATTAAATTCTAGCAGCTGCTGCGGTGGTGGGATTTGAACCCATGTTCCCCCAGAGCATTCGCCTGGGCTTTTGTATTAGTAGTCCAGTGATGTTACCACCATGTCCTCTGGGTATTCTTCCGGAATGGGATTTGGGAGGGTCACACTGATCGAATAAACGCGAGGTGATGCATTTTGGTGGATCCAATTCAAGTGGGAGCTACAAACTAAACGGTAGAACCATCAGGAATAGAAATATGTAGAGGGATCTGGGCGTTCAGGTCCACAGATCCATAAAAGTGGCAGCACAGGTGGAAAAGATAGTGAAGAAAGCACACGGCATACATTGGACAAGCATCGAGTATAGAAGTCGGCAAATTATGTTATAGTTGTATGAAATGTTGATGAAGTTTATTTAGTTTATTAGCCATAAGTACATTAACACTGCGATGAAGTTACTGTGAAATTCCCCTGGTCGCCACACTCCGGCATCTGTTCCGGTCAACGCACCCTCACCAGCACGTCTTTCAGAGGAAACCCATGCAGACACGGGGAGAACATGCAAACTCCACACAGACAGTGATATTCTCCCCAATGTGGTTAGGCCACACATGTCCAATCCTGGTCACCACACCACCAGATGGATTTGGAGAGAGTGCAGAAAAAGTTTTATCCGAAATGTTGCCCGGATTGGAGGGAATTAGCTATGCGGAGAGATTGAATAAACTAGGATTATCCTCCTGAAAGACAGAGGGGCGACCTGATGTAAGTTTATACAATTATGAGGAGTATTGATAGAGTGGACATATGGAAACTTTATCCTGGGGCAGGATTGATAATTACAAAGGGGGGCACGAGTTCGAGATAAGGGCAGGGAGAGGCTCAGTGAAGATGGGGCAAGTTTTTTTACACAGAGGGCGGACTGTCAAGTGAGGTGGTTAAGGCAAACACGTTAGTGATAATTAAGATTTATCTCGATAGGCACGTGAACAGACAGGGAATAGAGGGTTACAAATGATTGGTCTGGATAGACAGTGGGATTGACGCAGCTTGGAGGGGCCAAAGGGCCTGCTCCTGTTCTTTCTCCTTTGAACAATCTTGGTTCATCCCCACCTTCTTATTCTCTTTAAGAAAAGCTTCACTCCGTCTGATAAATGGAACAGGAGGGGAAGTTTTTCCAAGGTGGGATTGTGGGATTTGCCGGAGAGATTTGGGGCAGAATTGTCCAGTCCCGTTTGTCTTAGGATGGGACTGAGACGTTTTGGGGCAGAATCGTCCCATCCCGCCTGTGTTGGGAATCGACGCGGGACAGGACACCATGGAATGGTCCTCAGGTGGGATTTTTGGGGTCCCTGTTGTGTAATTTAAGTCCCAATCAATCCTTGTTGGTCCACTTGTCTTTCTCTGTTCTCGAATAGGTTGCACAGATCCTGCATCAAGTCTATGCATTCTTCTTTACCGGGCGGGGGGAGGGTTGGGGGGGGCGTTCCTCTTTACAGGGGTGGGAGGGAAGGTGCGGGGCAGACAGGCTGTCACTCACTGAGCCACCAAAGAGTTTGCTGCACCCCCTTTGTGATTAAAGAGATTTCCGTCTTGTCATTGGCTTTCACTGTTAATCACCGAATGTTCACACTGTGCAGCTCCGTAGCTGACAAGTCCATTAATCATGAGTCGGCTGTTAGCGGAGGAGCACGCCAGGCCGGCAGGAGGAAAAGCTGGGCTTGGGGGAATAGCTGTCAATCAGGCCAGATCGAGTGCCGAGCCAAGAGATTCTGCAGCCTGACTTTTAATAGACTTGGGAAGGAAAGACCTTTGCGTCCATCACAGCAGCGGACAGGCCGCAGTATTTAGCAGAGGCACCGTCACTGGCAGGAGGAGGCTAACAACACACAACATTCATACTGTCACTCAGTGTGAGTGCACACATTCACACTGACAGACACAGAAACATGTATACACCGACACGCACATATATATATCTGTTAATCTGCACACTCACATACACACACAAACATGTTAATGTGCACACAGATGAACAAATCTGAATTCATATACATGTGCACACACCTAAACACAGGTATACACAGCAGAACAAACAAACAACACACACAAACACACACACATATATGCAGATATACAAATTTGAATTCCCATATGTACACACTTAAACACAGGTACATACAGCTGAACAGACAAGTGCACATCACACACGCAAACACACACACAAACGCACACACACAGGTGTACAAATCTGAATTCACATACATACACACACCCAAACACAGGTACACATAGCTGAACAGACAAGCACACACACAGACACACACACTCAGACACAGGCACACACACACAAGATGCAGGCATACATAATTGAATAAATAAGCATTTTCACAAATACAAACATATGTACACACACATGCATACACTGACGCACAAACACGCGCACACACAGATGTGTGCAAATCTGAATTCACATATGAGGGGACATAGTTTTAAATTAAGGGGTGGTAGTTATAGGATGGATGTCAGAGGTAGGTTCTTTACCCAGAGGGTGGTAAGGGTATGGAATGCCCTGCCTGCTGCAGTTGTAGATGCGCCAAGTTTGGTGGCGTTTAAGAGGTTAGTAGATAAGTTTATGGATGAAAAGGGAATGGTTTAGGTTAGAGGGTCATTGCTTTTTCTTAATTGGTCGGCGCAACATCGAGGGCCGAAGGGCCTGTTCTGCGCTGTAATGTTCTATGTTCTATGTAATGTTCTATGTTCATACATTCACCCAAACACCGGGACACACAGTTGAACAGGCAAGCGCGCACACACACACACACACACACACACACACACAAAAATACACATAACTAAATAGACAAGCATTCTCACACACACACATACACAAAATCATCTATCTACGTAATTTCCAAAAGCTTTCTCTCCTTCAATACAATAATCACAGAAGGTTTGTATTTATAAAGTGCCTTGCCTAACTTCCAGTGTCCCAAAGTGCTTTTGCAGCCGGTCAATCAGTGAAATAATTTTGAAATGCAGTCAGTGTTGTGATGTAACTCTTGTAGGAAACATGAGAACCCCTTTGTGCACAGCAAGATCCCACAAGCAGCAATGAGCAAATGATGAGTTTTGTGATACTGTTTGTGGGATAAATACTGGACAGGGTACGTACGCTAGAAGATACGATTAAACATACACCAGGCCCCAGCCACCAGACAGCTGACACATCCATCCTTGTGAAGTACGGCCTTCCTACACCAATCAGAAAGCACAAAGACTCATTACCCAATAGGATGACGCTGGACTGTCAGCCAATCAGCCATTACCCCCATTTTCCATATTTTTATATCTCGTAAAGAGAAATGTCCACAGAAAATGAGAAGCAATGGCAAAAAGTCTCTGCCCTGCTGGGATTCTCATGGCCGATCCATCTAACCTACGCATCTTTGGACACTAAGAGGCAATCCTCCCAACTCGCTCTGCCACTCCTCCCAGCCCCCTCCCCCTATGCTTCCCCCACTTCTCCCAAACCGTCTTACACCTCCTCCTCCTCCACTCCTCCCCACCATTCCTACCAAACAATCCTCCACCCCCCTCCCCCACTTCTCCCCTCCTCCTCCCCAACTCCTCCAGCCCCCACCCCTCACACACTTCTCCAACCGTCCTCCACACCTCCCCTCCCCCCTCCCTCCTCTCTTCCCTCCCACAGTCCTCCCAAACCCTCCCCCCCTCCCTCTTCCCCTCCCGCACTCCTCCCAAACCCTCCTCCACCCATCCCCCTCCCCCCAGCCCCCTCCCCCCTGCCATTCTTGTGAATGGAGTTTTAGCAAACTCCCCAATTCCCAGCGGGAAAGGGGGCGGCCACAGACAAGCTCGGAGAATCCCGCCCAATCCTTAACATCCTGAGGATGTTCCTCGAGGATGGCAGCGTCCCGGGAGCTTGAACTTCAATTCCTGGGGTCTGGGAGGGGTGAGAGTATGAGGGTCACTAGGATTAGGTACAAGAGTGGAGACGGGAGGGGGCTGGGAGGAGTGGAGGAGGGGGAGGGGTGGAGGAGGGTTTGGGAGTAGTGCGGGGAGGGAGCTGGGAGATGAGGGGGAGGGGAGGTGTGGAGGACGGTTGAGAAGTGAGTGAGGGGTGTGGGCTGGGAGAAGTGGGGGAGGAGAAGGGGAGAAATGGGGGAGGGGGGGTGGAGGATTGTTTGGTAGGAATGGTGGAGAGGACTGGGAGGAATGGGGGAGGAGGAGAGGGATAAGACGATTTCGGCGGAGTGGGGGAGGGGTTTGGGAAGGGGGCTAGGAGGAGTGGGGGAAGGGGCTGGGACGAGTGGCAGAGCGAGTTGGGAGGATTGCTTCTTAGTGTCCAAAGATGTGCAGGTTAGGTGGATTGGCCATGCTAAATTGCCCCTTAGAGTCCAAAGATTGCAGGTTAGGTGGATTGGCCATGCTAAATTGTCCCTTAGTGTCCAAAAATGCGCAGGCTATGTGGATTGGCCATGCTAAATTGTCCCTTAGTGTCCAAAGATATGCAGGTTAGGTGGATTGGCCATGCTAAATTGCCCCTTAGTGACCCAAGATTTGCAGATTAGGGGGATTGGGCATGCTAAGTTGTCTGTTCACGTCAGCGGGATTAGCGGGGTAAATACGTGGAGTTATGGGGATAGAGCCTGGATGGGATTGTTATTGGTGCAGGGTCAATGGGCCGAATGGCCTCCTTCTGTATTTCTATGATTCTATGAACTGAAGCAGGAAGGGAATGAGGATGAGCTTGTCAAGGGTAATGTCCTGTGACATGTAAACGGTTCCCAAGCATAAAGTCACAAGCGCTGGCCAGAGTATACAATCTGGGAAACTAAGTCGGGGAGGTTAGCAGGATGAATCTTTGTGAAACTCCACTAAATGTGGGAGACCTTTGACAGGCAAGAAATAAGCTTCAAGCCCACACTTGATAGTCAGAGTTACCGGAGATCAGTATATTAGCAATCCTCTGCACCCTCCCTAGTTCAGACACTTAAGCAAGGCTTAGAGGCTCTTAAAATTCAAAGGATTATCCTGATTGAACTCTAAGATGCATTTACTACAGACTGCCAGAAAATTCCACTGTAATCTGCTAAGGGAGTTGCTTGTCTCTGAATGGTCAATTCTGTGTTAAATTCAGGCCATTTGAATAGATTTGTATTAAAACATCACAAGCTAATTAATAAACGGGCTGAACAAGAGATGGAGGGTACAGTCAGTACCCGTACAACAAACTCTTGGGGGCGGCGCGGTAGCACAGTGGTTAGCACTGCTGCTTCACAGCTCCAGAGACCTGGATTCGATTCCCAGCTGGAGTTGTGTGGAGTTTGCACATTCTCCTCGTGTCTGCGTGGGTTTCCTCCAGGTGTTCAGGTTTCCTCCCAAAGATGTGCAGGTTAGGTTGACTGGCCGTGCTAAAATTGCTCCTTAGTGTCCTATGATGCATAGGGTTAGAGGGATTAGTGGGTAAATATGTCGGGGTTAGTTCCTGGGTGGGATTGTGGTCGGTACAGACTTGATGGGCTAAATGGCCTCTCTCTCATGCTGGAGGGATTTTACGATTCTACATCTTCCTAAAGTGAGAGGTGATGGCCTAGTGATATTATCGCTAAACTATTAATCCAGAAACTCAGTGAATGTTCTAGAGACAAAAACATAAAATTGTTGGAAAATTTCAACATGAGAGCATCTGTGGGGAGAGAATAGAGTCAACCCTCTGTCATCTGGGTTCGAATCCCACCATCGCCGGTGATGGAATTTGAATTCAATAAAATGTATCTGGAATTAAGAATCTACTGATGACCATAAAACAATTGTCAATTGTCGGAAAAACCCTTCTGGTTCACTAATGTCCCTTTAGGGAAGGAAATCTGCCGTCCTTACCCGCTCTGGCCTACGTGTGACTCCAGATCCACAGCAATGTGGTTGACTCTCAACTGCCCTCCAAGGGCAACTAGGGATAGACAATAAATACTGGCCCAGCCAGCGATATCCATGACTCACAAATGAACAAGGAAAAATTAAAGCTTTTTTGAAAATACAAGCCAGTACATGGTGTAATTAATATTATTTGGTGTCAGTTATGTTCATTGGCTCATAGAATCCCCACAATGCAAGAGGATGCCATTTGGCCCATCAAGTCTACACCAACCGCAATCCCACTCAGATCTTATCCCCTTGACCCAATTTATTTACCTTACTAATCCTCCTGACACTAATGGGCATGGCTAATCAACCTAACTCTGCACGTCTTTGGACTGTGCCAGAACATTCGGAGGAAACCCATGCAGACACGAGGAGAATGTGCAAACTCCACACAGACGGTGACCCAAGCCGGGAATCGAACCCGGGTCCCTGGCACTGCGAGGCAGCAGTACTAACCATTGTGCCACCCCTCGCCCCGAACAATTATTTCTTGTTTTTTATTGGACTTTTAATTGCTAACTTTTAGTGAGTTCAAATTTCCGGCACAGTGGGTTTCAGAACATTCGCTGAGTTTCTGGATTAATAGTTTAGCAATACTACCACTAGGCTATCACCTCTCTCTTTAGGAAGATGTAGAATTGTAGCACCCCTACAGTACAGGAGAGAGACCATTCAACTATCCGGCACAGTGGTCTAGTGGCCACTGGCCCAAATCTCTGGATTCCCACTCCAGTAAGAAGTCTGACAACACCAGGTTAGAGTCCAACCAATTTATTTGATAGTAAACTCACAAGCTTTCGTGGTTTGCCCCTTCGTCAGGTGGATGGATTGTTCTGGCCTCAGGCAGAGCATAAAACAGCACAGACAGTTTACAGAATACTGATTAGAATGCAAGTCTTCACAGCTAACCTGTTATTCAAGTCTTAATGATGCCGACAATGTGAGTAGAGAGAGCATTAGATTAGATGTGTATTATCTCCAGACAGCACAGTAAGTGAGGTTTTGCAAACCCAGGCAAGTCATGGGGGTTACAGATAGTGCGACATGAACCCAAGATCCCTGTTAAGACCGTCCTCATGTGTGCGGAACTTGGCTATCAGTCTCTGCTCAGCGACTCTGCGCTGTTGTGAAAGCTGCCTTGGAGAACATTTACCCGAAGGTCAGTCCAGTCCAGTGACAGTACCACTGTGCCACGCCCTCCCCTCAGTCCTGCCCTCGGAATCAGAATGGGCTCAAGTCCCAATTCAGAAGTGTAAATGCATCATCTGAGTTGACACTCCAGTGTAGTACTGAGGGAGTGCTGCACTGTCAAAGGCATTGCTAGTCACATATGATGTCTAAGTGTGACTGTCTGCCTCCTTGAGTTTGTCACGAGCATGTATTTACTTTAAAAAACAACATACAATTTCTAATTCTACGTTTTGCGTGGATATTGGGAAAAATAAACTGAAATCCCATTGAGATGATGGAGATCTGTCAGCCAGCGAGAATTTACAATAAAATGTTTCAACCAAGTGGGTTCGAAACAAATACTCAAATGCTTTGAGGAGCGGGGTCTCCTGTGGTTTTACGCTCTCGTGAAACTTTTCAAATGTTTCCCGGGTGAGACATTGAAATGTAATTACTTGTTCTAAAGCCAATGGCTGCAGTGGATGTGGGTTAATAAACTTCCTGTGGAATATACTGCCAGCAAGGCACCTACCCAGCTAGAGGGATCAGAGATCAGAATGCTATACTGGAAACAGACTGAATTTTGCCTCTCTTTATCTCTATCGAAAATATTGTGCCCAGATTCGCAAAGTAACCATCCTGAGAAGAGAAAGCTACCTCAAACCAAGGTGTTTTGGGGCTAAAATGTGGAATCCTGCTCCAACAGCTGATCAAAATGTGGAATCGTCGCATTGAGACCAGCCAAAGAACAGCAAACATGTACTTTATTTTCACAAACTGCAAAAAAACTCTTGAGGCCTTTCTTCTGACTCTAACATCTCGACTAGCCCAGGGAATGAGTGTAATAGAACATAGAACACTACAGCACAAACAGGCCCTTCGGCCCACAAGTTGTGCCGATCATATCAGTACCTAGCAGGCCATAGAACTATCTGTAACTCCCAATCCAATTAAATCCCATGTACTCATCCGGAAGTCTCTTAAAAGACCAGCGAGTTCACCTCTACCACCACCGATGACAGCCGATTCCATTCACTCACCACCCTCTGAGTGAAAAACTTACCCCTAACATCTCTACTGTACTTGCCCCCCAACACCTTAATCCTACCCTCGTCAACGATGCCAGCGAACACCAAGAATATAATTAGCATTAGTGGCCGGAATCATTCCCCCATGGAAAATTTAAACCCACATCGGAATGACTTCAGAAAGCGTGATTCACAGTTGCCTTTAAAGTGTGCACATTGGGACTCTGAGGGGAGGTCGTAGGGATGAGGACAGAACTTAGGATAGCACTTACGAGTACGTCCCATAGGAATTCAAGGAAGCAATGCTTGTGGATTCTGGGGGGCATGGGGATGCGGGTAAAGCAACACTGATGGAAACCTTGAAGCAAGGTCTCCAGCGCGGTGCTGGGGAGGGAATGGGGGGAAGCTGGTAGGGGTAGCTGAAGGAATTGCACAAGCGGGGAGGTGAAGAAACTGGCCATGCATTTGGAAAGGCATCAGCTGGGTTTGGCCATTCTTTGGCAGCATCAGCCACATTGCCATGCTTGGAATCTGGCGTCTGAAGCAATTATGCCCACATAGGCAACACATGTAGTGCCACTGATAGCTCCTGAACTTTTAATCACTGGGCACCGCACACTGCAAATTTTATGAGGCTACGGTACAACCGGGGAACTGGGCATGTTAGAGGATTGCCTTGTGAGAGGTGGGCATGGAATGGGCACTCAAATCTCCTTGCCCTGTCGTCATTGAGGCTATAAGTAGTAACCCTCATGATCCAATCCTAACCATGCAGCCTTGCAGTACAGATTAGGGTAATACCTGCGCCTGCACCAAGGTCACGTGGAGGAAACCCACGCAAACATAGGGAGAACATGTTGACTCCGTACAGTCACCCGAGGTTGAAATCAAACCTGGGTCCTGGCACTGTGAGGCAGCAGTGCTAACCACTGTGCCATCATGCTGCCCTGCTCTGGGATCTCTGTTAATTAGAATCAGAGAAACCCCATAGTGCAGAAGGAGGTCATTCGGCCCATCGAGTCTGCACTGATAACAATCCCACTCCAGGGCCCTAACCCCACAACCCCCCACACATTCCCTATTCCCTCTAACCTGCACATCCCGATACACTAAGGGGCAATTTAGCATGGCCAATCCACCTAACCTGCATATCTTTGGACTGTGGGAGGAAACCAGAGTACCCGGAGAAAACCCAAGCAGACACAGAGAGAACATGCAAAATTCATACAGACCCAAACTGGGATTGAACCCAGGTTCCTGGCACTGTGAGGCAGCATTGTACCACCGTGCTGAAATAAATTATTTTATATCATAATTCTCAAAGCCATGGTGCATTAAATAAAGACTTGTGCATACTAAATAACTCGAGACGCCCAAAAAAGTGCTTTACAGACAGTGAAGTACTTTTCAAATAAGCAAAGAACAAAGAAAATTTCACCGACTGAACTAAAATTTCCTACCCTTCAGGGGACCATATCCCTCTATTTCCATCCTATTCACGTATTTGTCACGACAACCCTTAAAACTCACTATTGTATCTGCTTCCACTACCCCTCAGCAGTGAGTTCCAGGCACCCAGCACTCCCTGTGTAAAAAACATGCCTTTAAACTTGCCCCTCGCACTTTAAACCTGTGAACCCCCCTAGTAACTGACTCTTCCACCCTGGGGAAAAGCTTCTGACTATCAACTCTGTCCATGCCCCTCATAATCTTGTAGACTTCTATTAGACCTCCCCTCAACCTCCATCATTCCAGAGAAAACAGAGTTTCTCCAACCTCTCCTCGTAGCTAATGCCCTCCGTAGCAAGCAACATCTTTTCTGTACCCTCTCCAAAGCCTCCACATCTCTCTAGTGTTGCTATCTTAACGCAAAGAATAGAGCAGCCAATTTTCACACAAGTTCTCGCTCTGCGCCACTCAAGAAACGACCAGGTGAGGTTTTGGTTGGAGGATCAATATTGGTCATAACACTAACGACAACATCCCTGTTCTTCAATTCGATGAACTAATTGAATTGAATTAGTTCATTCAATTCAATGAATTGATGACGGGCTAATTCGATGCTCATGTGTCAAGATATCAGCTTTATTCAGGAGGATCATGTTGTCTTTGTCCTTCTGGACCCCCCTCTCCGTAGCATTCCAGAAACCAGCAAAGTATCGGATGGAGAAACCGGTGTTTGATCCACCAATGACAATTGCGGCCTTTTAGAACATTACAGCGCAGTACAGGCCCTTCGGCCCTCGATGTTGTGCCGACCAATGGAACCAACCTAATGACCCTCTAACCTAAACTATTCCAACATTATCCACATGCCTATCCAATGACCATTTCAACAACTGCAGCAGGCAGGGCATTCCATGCCCTCACTCCCCTCTGAGTAAAGAACCTACCTCTGACATCCATCGTATAATTACCAACCCTCAATTTAAAGCTATATCCCCTTGTGTTAGCCATCACCATCCAAGGAAAAAGGCTCTCACTATCCACCCTGTCTAACCCTCTGATCATCTTGTATGCCTCAATTAGGTCCGTAGGGATTGAACAGCCGGAGAATTAAGTGGATCTTTCTCTGCACCATAACTGTGACTGTAATACTTCATTCTGCACCCTCATCTTAGAACATAGAACATAGAACATTACAGCACAGAACAGGCCCTTCGGCCTTCGATGTTGCGCCGTCCAATATAAAAAGCAATGACCCTCCAAACTAAACCATTCCCTTCTCTTCCATATACTTATCAACTAACCTCTTAAACGCCACCAAACTTGGCGCATCTACAACCGCTACAGGCAGGGCATTCCACTCCCGAACCACCCTTTGGGTAAAGATTTCCTTTCCTATGAACAGTATGCTTTGTGTAAAATCCCTACAGTCCTGAAAAAGGCCATTCGGCCCATCGAGTCTACACAGACAACAATTCCACTCAAGTCCTAATTCCACGTATTTATCCCACTTATTCCCCCTGACACTAAGGGAAAATTTAGCATGGCCAATCCACCTGACGTGCGCATCTTGAGAGTATGGGAGGAAACTGGAGCAAATGGAGAAAACCAATGCAGATACGGGGAGAATGTGCAAACTCCACACCAGCAGTGACCCAAGCCGGGAATTGAACCTGGGTTCCTGGCGCTGTGAGGTAGCTGCGTGCCACTATATTGCACGCAAGGAACAATACTTTTCACTATATACTAATATCTTTGGACTCTAAGGGGTAATTTAGTATGGTCAACCAATCTAACCTGCACACCTTTGGACACAAAAGGACAACTTAGCAGCGCCAATCCCCCTAACCTAAATCAAATCAAATTCTGGCCAGTGTATCAGCAATCTTTTTTCCCAAGGAACACTCCACTAGGGAACAAGCTGCTTAAATGGAAATAATACAATCACATCAGTTGAAATCAAGAGCCATTTTCCATTTATAATAGAAATGGGGAGCACGGTGGCAAAGTGATTAGTACTGATGCCTCGCAGTACCAGGGACCCAGGTTTGATTCTGGCCTCAGGTAACAGTCTGTGTGGAATTTGCACATTCTCTCTATTCTGTAGGGGTTTCCTCCGGGTGCTTCGGGTTCCTCCCCCACTCCAAAGATGTGCAGGTTAGGTGGATTGGCCATGCTAAATTGTCACTTAGTATCCAAAGATATGTAGGTTAGGTGGATTGGCCATGCTGAATTTTCCCTAAGTGTCTAAAGATGTGTAGGTTAGGTGGATTGGCCATGCTAAATTGCCCCTTAGTGTCCAAAGATGTGCAGGTTAGGGGGATTGGCCATGCTAAATTGCCCTTAGTGTCCAAAGATGTGCAGGTTAGGGGATTGGCCATGCTAAATTGCCCCCTTAGTGTCCAAAATGTGTAGTTAGGTGGATTAGCCATGCTAAATTGTCCCTTAGTATCCAAAGATGTGCAGGTTAGGGGATTGCCATGCTAAATTTCCCTAGTGTCCAAAGATGTGCAGGTTAGGTGGATTGGCCATGCTAAATTGTCCCCTTAGTGTCCAAAGATGTGCAGGTTAGGTGGATTGGCCATGCTAAATTGCCCCCTTAGTGTCCAAAGATGTGCAGGTTAGGTGGATTGGCCATGCTAAATTGCCCCCTTAGTGTCCAAAGATGTGCAGGTTAGGTGGATTGGCCATGCCAAATTGTCTCTTAGTGTCTAAAGATGTGTCGGTTAGGTGGATCGGCCATGCTAAATTGGCCCCCCCATCGCTTGACAGAAAGTGGAATAATTCTCTTTCGATGATCCCAACCTGTTCAGTCCATCTTGCTGGGTAATCCCAGAAGTGATGGCCAGTGTTGGGAAATGAGCAAAGATTAATCTTCATCGGTCGACAGCTCCCATTTCAGACGCAACACAATTAACAGTCAAACCAAGTGGCAAATCAAGACACTTTCTAAGCACAATATGACTTCAATTCCCTGCTGGTTTTACAGAGGCTATCCAATCTCACACTGAATTCTTTTTCTTCCCGTCACTCACTGCTGGAATTAATAGAAGGGATCTACAGGGATTTGCGCTCCTGGTGATCGATATCACATTTCCCTTCACTGATGCCTTAAGTTTAATTCCAGAAATTTTTTGAACGAATGATTCTCATCTCCGGAGGCAGTGATAAATCTGAAGAAACAATGTGTGACCACGACCTTCCTAATCACGGCAACAGGACAGAGAGGGCAAAGGTCCTTTGATCCATTTTTGGGTCTTGCTTCCTGGATTACCCTCCTGGCCGATTGTCCCGGGCTAGTAACTAGAGCTGGTTTTCCCAGTGATGTTGGCTAAAGGATTAATACTAGTCAGGGCAACAGGGAGAGATTCCCCTCCCCCACAACCCCCAATTCTTCAAGTAGTCATGGCGTAGAATAGATTGAGATTATCAAAAGAGAATGCCAATTATTCCATTTTCTGTCATGCGATAAGGAGCAATTTAGCAATGGCCAATCCACACCTAACCTACACATCCTTGGACACTAAGGGGCAATTTAGCATGGTCAATCCACCTAACTTGCACATCTTTGGACACTAAGGGGCATTTTAGCATGGCCAATCTGACAAAGGGGCCGGACCCTAAAAGCCAGTGACATTTGCTACCAAATAAACCTGTTGGACTTTAACCTGAGACTTCTTACTGTGTTTAACCCAGTCCAACGCCGGCATCTCCACATCACAAACCGTCTACCAGGGTTTTCCTGGTCGCGATGCCTCAGAAGTATGAGGCAGCTTTCAAAGCACTGTGAGACAGCTTGGGTTGTGCGTGTCGCTATTCCAATGCGTGTCCTTTCTTTATTAGAGAGTGACCTAACCTCTGGCCCCACCACTGAAAGATTTACAAAGGGGGCAACTTTTAATTACAGCTCATTCACTGAGTCAATCCACAATTTCATTCATTCAATTATCTCCAGGTTTGTGAGTTAAGTGTGGACTTAATCTGAGCAATTAGAATAACTTTCAGAATAATAAATCGTGGTATTCCAGTCCCTCGTGCTTCATTCAGAAGGGCTTTATGTTGGAATCAATTGTGGACAGTTTAGCACAGCGCAGATTAATTGTAGATCCTCACCAACTCTTTCTTCTCCAATTGAAATTTAACGAGAATTATAATGAATTGTTCGCGAGAGATGATTTAATTTCCCGTGATTCTCAGAGCCTCCATGGACCAGCTTTGTGAGGTAAGATTGGAGTCTCTCTAATCTTCCATGTTACTTCCTTTGTCTTTTCTCATCAATGTCACTCCTTCACACCTTGCCTCCACCCTCCGTGTACAATCCGTTCCCCTGTCGTTCTAAAGTTTATTTATTATCACAAGTAAGGCTTACGTTAACACTGCAGTGAAGTTACTGTGAAATTCCCCTGCTCACCACACTAGGCGCACCCTAACCAGCACGTCTTTCGGACTGTGGGAAGAAACCCACGCAGACACGGGGAGAATGTGCAAATTCCACACAGTGATCCAAGCTGGGAATCGAACACAGGTGTCTGGCGCTATGAGGCAGCAGTGATTATAAATCATAGAACCCTACAGTGCAGAAAGAGGCCCTTCAGCCCATCGAGACTGCACTGAACACAATCCCACCCAGGTCCTACCCCCCCCCCCCTTATTCCCATCATATTATACCCACTAATCCCTCTAACTTACACATCCATGGATACTAAGGGGCAATTTCTTAGAATGGTCAATTAACCTAACCCGCACATCTTTGCATTGTGGGAAGAAACCTGAGTACCCGGAGGAAACCCACGCAGACACAAGGAGAATGTGCAACCTCCACACAGACAGTGACCCGAGCCGGGAATCAAACCCACGACCCTGGAGCTGTGAAGCAGCAGTGCTAACCCGCTGTGCTACTGTGCCGCCCAAAATTGAATTCTAATTTCACTGTCCGCCGTGGTGGGATTTGAACCTGGGTTCCCACAGCATTACCTTGGGTCTCTGGGTTGCTAGTGCAGAGACAACACCGCTACACCAATGCAGCGCTAACCACTGTGCCAGCACAGCTGTTCCGCTATTTGAGTTCAAGGCCAAAAGTCAATCACAGAAATTCAAAGGTAAAATCACCATTGCCCCAGTGACCATACACTGCTCTCCCTTCTGAGTGAGCGAACTGACTGGTGGAGATTTAGAACTTAGAACATAGCACATTACAGTGCAGTACAGGCCCTTCGGCCCTCGATGTTGCGCCAACCAATGGAACCAATTTTATGACCCTGTAACCTAAACTATTCCAATGCTATCCATTAACTTGACAGTCACTACACCCTATCCTCCCCTTCTCCCCTATGTACTCTGTAATGTGGCACTGTGGGTTAGCACTGCTGCCTCGCAGCACCAGGGACTTTCAACTCAATATCGATTCAGGGTGTGCCAGCCATCGTGGCGGGTGCGGTGGGGGGCAAACTTGATGGGCCAGTGGGCCTTCTCTCGTTACACGTGTTTCTCCGCCCTCACAGTGGCTGTAAAGCAATGAGAGGCGAGCGTGCAGAGACTTACCAAAGGAGGGCAATCAATCAAAGAATTTGCCATTCTTTGGGTTCGAGCAAGGGTCGTCAGAGTAATCCATCTGAGCCTGCTGTCAATGGCAAAGCCGCAAAACTTGGGCAGCGTTAGCATCAAGTCATTGCTGAATGAGTGCCAAGCCTCTGTAATCTGTACAATGCAGGCTGAATAATTTATTTAAAGACGCTCTCTCTCTTTTTCCTGTTTCCATTTAGCGTGGGATGAGTTGAATTCTGGCAGCTTGTTTATGGGGAAGCTGGAGATACTAGCAATGGGGAGCCAAGGAAATATTGTGCCATTCTGAGATTTAGTGTCAAGAAATAGGTGGTGTGAAACACAGCACTGGGTATCTGAGCACATTTGCACCGCTGCAGAAATCAATACGGAATAACCAGGGCCATCCTGCCATTTTTCAAAGCTTGGGAACTGGCAGAGGCGTAAGCTTTTTTTATATTCACTCGTGGGATGCTGGCTGATCAGTGTTTATTGCACATTTCGAATTGATCTTGGGTTGAATGTATCACTTGGCCATTTCAGAGGGCATTCAAGAGTCACAGAATCCCGACAGTGCAGAAGGAGACCATTCGGCCCTTTGAGCCTGTACTGACCACGAACCCACCCAGGCCCCATTCCCGTAATTTCGCACATTTACCCTGCTAATCTCCCTGACATCTTTGGACAGTAAGGGGCAATTTATCATGGCCAATCCACCTAACCTGCACATCATTGGACACTAAGATGCAATTTAGCATGGCCAATCCACCTAACCCACACATCTTTGGACACTAAGGGACAATTTAGCATGGTCAATCCATCTAACCTGCACAACTTTGGACACTAAGGGGCAATTTAACATGACCAATCTACCTAACCTATACAACTTTGGACACTAAGGGACAATTTAGTATGGTCAATCCACCTAACCTGCACATCTTTGGATACTAAGGGACAATTTAGCAATGGCTAATCCACCTAACCTACACATCTTTGGACATTAAGGGGCAATTTAGCATGGCCAATCCACCTAACCTACACATGTTTGGACATTAAGGGGCAATTTAGCATGGCCAATCCACCTAACTTACACATCTTTGGACATTAAGGGACAATTTAGCATGGCCAATCCACCTAACCTACACATGTTTGGACATTAAGGGGCAATTTAGCATGGCCAATCCACCTAACTTACACATCTTTGGACATTAAGGGGCAATTTAGCACAGTCAGTCCACCTAACCTTCATATCTCTAGAGTGTGGGAAGAAACCGGAGCGCTGGAGAAAACCCAATATGAGTTGCGTGTTGAGTAATATTTAGTCAACGTTGGTTTTAGTTGGTGGCAGTAAAGTTTCAGAACAAAAATGCTGTGATTCTTTTCTGGGACAGATGTCGTAAGACAGGATTTTCTGGGTCCTCCACTCCCGCCTGGATCAGGAAGTCTCACCCGTGATTATCGGAGCTCTCGACGATCCATCAAATGTTAGGTCCTGCAGCGAGCGGGCCTGGAAAATCTACCCCAGTCTCTCCGCGGGGAAGGTAACAGTTCACGGGACCTGTGTCAGGTTCCAACATCGCCTTCCCACAGTTGGATGAGTCAATTCTGCACAGGCCGGACGCTCGCAAAGTGTTAGATGCAATGTCTATCCAACTGTTTGAAATAATTGATTCTGACCATTGAAGCGTGGAAGAGAGACAGAGTGAAACACCTGGGATTGCTGCAGAAAGAATTGTTCTGATTCTTGGGGTAAGTACTTTAGCGAAAGCCTTCAGGCCAGCTGTTTGCTGTGGGTTTGATCATCCGACTCACCCTTTTGATCTTTGTTCAACTGAAGCATTTGCTCTGGTGAAATCTCAGTCAATTACAAAGTAATGTATATTTATTTAGAGTCACAAGTGGTCCATTTTGGCAGGTCAAATGGGATGAAGGAGTATAATATCAAGGGTAGGAGTCTTAGCAATGTAGAGGAGCAGAAGGACCTTGGGGTCCGGGTCCATAGGATTCTTAAATCGGCCTCGCAGGTGGAGGATGTGGTCAAGAAGGCATATGGTATACTGGCCTTCATTAATCGAGGGATTGAGTTTAGGAGTCGGGAGGTAATGCTGCAACTTTAAGACCCTTGTCAGACCCCACTTGGAGTACTGTGTGCAGTTCTGGTCACCTCACTATAGGAAGGATGTGGAAGCTTGAGAGGGTGCAGAGGAGATTTACAAGGATGTTGCCTGGATTGGGGGGCATGCCTTAGAACATAGAATATAGAACATAGAACACTACAGCACAAACAGGCCCTTCGGCCCACAAGTTGTGCCGAACACATCAAAACCGACCCAGCCATAGACCTATCTATAACCCCCAATCCCATTGGATCCCATATACTCATCCAGAAGTCTTTTAAAAGACCCCAGCGAGTTCGCCTCGACCACCACCGACGGCAGCCGATTCCATTCACTCACCACCCTCTGAGTGAAAAACTTTCCCCTAGCATCCCCTCTGTACTTGCTTCCCTGCACCTTAAATCTGTGCCCTCTCGTCGCGACCATTTCAGCCCTGGGAAATAGTCTCTGAGAGTCCACCCTATCTATTCCTCTCAACATCTTGTAAACCTCTATCAGGTCTTAGGTTGAGAGAGCTCGGTCTCTTCTCCCTGGAGAGACGAAGGTTGAGAGGCGACCTGATAGAGGTTTATAAAATGTTGAGAGGAATAGATAGACTGGATTCTCGGAGGCTATTTCCCAGGGCTGAAATGGTCGCTACGAGAGGACACAGCTTTAAGGTGCTGGGAGGCAAGTACAGAGGAGATTTGAGGGGTGTTTTTCACTCAGAGGGTGGTGAGTGAGTGGAATCGGTTGCCGTCGGTGGTGGTAGAGGTGAACTCGCTGGGGTCTTTTAAGAGACTCCTGGATGAGTATATGGGATTTAATGGGATTGAGGGTTATAGATAGGCCTGGTAGGTATGGATATGATCGGTGCAACTTGTGGGTTGAAGGGCCTGTTTGTGCTGTAGTGTTTTATGTTCTGTGTTAAGTAGACTTACATTAACACTGCAATAAAGGTACTTTCTGGTGGCATGGGGGTTAGCACCGCTGCCTCACAGTGCCAGAGACCTGGGTTCAATCCAGCCTCGGGTGGACTGTCTGGGTAGAGTTTGCACATTCTTTGTATGGGTTTCCTCCGGGTGCTCCAGTTTTTTCCCATGGTCCAAGGGTGCGCGGGTTAAGTAGGCTGGCCAAATTGCTCCTTCGTGTTCAAAGAAATGCTGGTTAGGGGGCTAAATGCAAGGGGTTACGGAGGTAGGATAGGGATTGTTCCTAGTGTAGATTCAATGGGCTGAATGGCCTCCTTCTGCAGAGTCAGGATTCTCTAATTCTATGATAAAGCTTGAAGGCATCAGAGGTGTGCGTGTGTGCTCTGCTCAAAGCAATGGGGAAACCAAGATGAGATCGTATGACACACTTCCTTTCTCGTAATACAATGCTGATATCCTTCAAAGGAATGTTACAAACACTCACTATACTCCCCATCATGATTTTAAATACTCTCTTCTTAGCTTTCTCTTCTCTAAGAAGGACAACCCAGCATCTGTCAACGCATGGAAAAATAATTCCTTATCCTATAACTGTGCAAGTAAATTTCTTCTAATTCCCATTCCCAGACTTTCCTTCCTGTGCAGTGGATCCCAGATGGGGGGACAAGACTCCAGTTGGGGTCAACCTAGTGTTGTGTAAAGGTTTAGCATAGCTTCTTAGTAGTTAACCCTGCTGCCTCACAGCCCCAGGGACCCAAGGGTTCGATTGCCGAGCTTGGGTCATTGTCTGTGCGGAGTCTGCATGTTCTCCCTGTGTCTGCGTGGGTTTTTTTCCGGGTGCTCCGGTTTCCCCCCACAGTCCAAAAGACGCGCTGGTTAGGTGGATTGGCTGTGCTAAATTCTCAGTGTAACCCTGAAGAGGAGTGTGGCGATGAGGGGATTCTCACAGTGACTTCACTGCAGTATTAATGTCAGCCTTACTTGTGGTACGAATAAATAAACTTTAAACTTTTCAAAGGGTGCATGTTAAGCAGAATTATTCCAACGCCAGCCAGCCTGCGATCCTGGGGGAATCGTGGTCCCAGGAAGAGTGCACACCTAACAAATAACGGTTAAGGTATGCAAAGTAACAAAGCAATAATTGGCACGCAAAAGAGCAAACCAGCTCCCACCCCCGGAGTCGGTGCTTGTTCTGGGTGGGAAGCATCTTCAGAGCTGCAATCATTGTCACTCAACAGGGAGGAGATGTGAAAGAGAGAGAGGGAGAGAGAGAGAGAGATGAGGAGATAACTGTGTGGTGGGATCAGGCTCACAGGAACAATAGGCTGACATCGCATAATGATCAAACCACTACAGTATTCACTCTGGTAATTAGTTTAATAACACAATGAAAGGCTGGCAGCCAAAAGGGAATAGACACTGCTTCTTATTCAATCATTCCCCAGAAAGCAAGATAGAATTATTACTCTGCAGCCGACTGTGGTATTAGATTGCGGCTTGTTTACCAGAAAGTGATTGGCCGAGGCTGTCTGTTCATCACAAACTGTCAGCTAACAGCAACAGTGTGCAAACACCAACCCACGCACTCACACACACATACACACACTTACACTGACTTACACACACATAGACTCACACACACACACACACACACACACTCTCTCACACACACACACTTACATATACACTCACACACACTCTCACACACTCTCTCACACACACACACACTCACACACACACTCACACACTCACACAGACTCCAACACACACACTTACATACACACAGACTCACACACACACACACTCACACACTCTCACACAGACACACACACACACACACACACTTACATACACACAGACACACAACACGCACTCACACACTCTCACACAGGCTCACACACACACACTCATACACACAGACTCACACACACACACTCACACACTCTCACACACACACACACTCTCACACACACTTACATACACACAGACTCACACACACACATACACACACTCACACACACACACACACTTACATACACACAGACTCACACACACACACACTTACACACACACAGACTCACATATACACACACTCTGTCACACACAGACTCACACACACACAGGGGTTACAGGGATAAGGCCTGGGTGGGATTGTTGCCAGTGCAAGTTCGATGGGCCAAATGGTCTCCTTCTACAATGTAAGAATTCTATGATTAATACATAATATGTGCACTGAATGTGAACCTAGCCAGCGAAACCCACATCCCTCAAATAAACCAAACAAAAATGGCACTAGCTCCAGGTTAACTACAGTGGCACATTGGTTAGCACTGTTGCCTCACAGTGCCAGGGACCTGTTTGATTCCGGACTTGGATCACTGTCTGTGCAGAGTCTGCACATTCTCCCCATGCCTGCGTGGGTTTCCTCCAGGTGCTCCGGTTTCCTCCACAGTCCAAAAGACGTGCTGGTTAGGGTGCACTGGCCGTGCTAAATTCTCCCTCAGTGTACCGAAACAAGGGTGTGGCAATTAGGGGAATTTTCACTTCATTGCAGTGTTAACGTGAGCCTCCTTGCGACAGTAATAAGTAAACTTCACCTTTAAGGTATGAGGGAGGAGGAAGCTGGAGAATTAGTGGACGCAGCAGAAGGCAAAAAGACAAGAGGGCTTAAATTCAGGGCAGGAGAAGGGCAGCAGGAGAGCGGGGTGGCTGGGGAAGAGGATGGGGAGAAACTTACAAAGATGCTTAAAAATAACTAAACGCAGAACGCAGCATCTGTGAGTGGGTATCATTGAATCTCAATTCTTACGGATGCACCAAAGCATCTGAGGATGGGGATTCTGGTTAGTGCCAAAGACATCTCCAATGTTCTGAGACATTGAGCCAAAATCTATTGCAATTATACTTTCCCAACATCTAATTAGCTTCAACTTTATTTTATTTCGCATTAGCATATCAGTCCGAAACATGACAGTTACCTCGGCCAACTGTTGAAGCACTGCTTTAATTAATACCTTTCATTTGCTGACCTACCCTTTGGCATTCCTTGTTGCTCTGATTAATAAGCAGAGCCATCGACAGACTCAACTTTAATAAGGGTTGGGAAGGAAAGAGTTAAGATGACTTATGGTCGGCACAGTAGCACAGTGGTTAGCACTGCTGCTTCACAGCTCCAGGGACCTGGGTTCGATTCCCAGCTTGGGTCACTGTCTGCGTGGGTTTGCTCCGGTTTCCTCCCACAGTCCAAAGATGTGCGGGTTAGGCTGATTGGCCACGCTAAAAAAAATTGCCCCTTAGTGTCCAGGGATGTGTAGATTTGAGGATTAGTGGGCAAATGTGTAGGAATAGGGCATGAGTGGGATTGTGGTCAGTACAGACTCGATGGGCCGAAAGGCCTGTTTCTGCACTGTAAGATTCTATGATTCTATGACTTATACTGAACAAGATAATGTTAACAGTTTCGTCATACATGAATGTAAAACATTATTAAAAGGAATGAGAGATGATTCTAATGTTCAGTACGTATATTTATATTGAATGATGATAATATATTAATACGAATAAAGTTTAAATAGAAAAATCTATTTGCTACAGTCAAATGTACAAGCACTGCAGAGACTGTCAAAGTTCAGAGCTAAAAGTCATTTAGTCAGTAGGAACAGGATGAAGTTTTAAACGCAGGACAAATGCTGAAATGTTTACTGTCAAAGTGAAAGACCCGATTGTCTGGGCACAAGAATGTGTCTATCCCAAGGGCCCTGTCCAAAGCATTGCTGGGAAAGGTTTCTGGATGATCGCATCCTTAGAGAGACAGAGCCAGGAGGAATTCCGAAGGGTGGGCATCCGGTCTGTGGGTCAGCAAATGAAAGATCATTAAGTCAGGCTCTGCTTCAGAATTGGCCGCGCTATCTGTCATGTTTCGGACTGACATGCTAACGCGAAATGAAAATTAAAGTTTAGGCTAATCAGAAGAAGAACCTTCCATGTTGGAAAAGTATAATTGCAAGAGATTTTGCCTCAATGCCTCAGAACTTTGGAGTGATCTTTAGCAATAACCAGTCTTATTTGACCCTTTCAAGGAGTCCCATGGCCTAGGTTAATGTCTTGTTTGTATGTCTTTTATGTTTTAAAATAAATGTTTAGTCACGCCTTAAAACTGAAAAGTATTGCCTTTGAGAATTTAATTCCAAGTTTTCTTACGTTTTTAAGAGAATCAAGCCAACAGGAAGAACCCCATTGCAGCATCTTTTAGGGTTGTATCACAGCTTGGTATGGGCTCCTGCTCTCCCCAAGATTGCAAGAAACTACAAACAATTGTGAACGAATCCCTGTATATCACACAAATCTCCCATCCATTGGTTCTATCTACGCTTCCTGCTGCCCCGGGAAAAGCAGCCAGCATAATCAAGGATCCCAAACATCCTGGACATTCTCTCTTCCACTTGATTCCATCGAAAGTCTGAGGGCACGTAGCGACCGACTCAAGGACAGCTTCTACCCAGCTGCAATTAGACTTCTGAATGAACCTACCAAATATTGAGCTGATCTTTCTCTACACCCTAGCTATGACATTATATTCTGCCTCGTCTTCTTCCTTTCTCTCCGATGTGCTCTACGAGCACCAAGAGGCAGGTTAAAAATCCGATTTGGCAGCACGAGTTTTCAGAACGCTGCTCCTCAGGTATTGCAAGACTTCTTACTGTGCCCACCCCTGTCCAACACCGGCATCTCCACCTATGAACGGTATGCTTTATCTGTGCGCAAGAAACAATACTGCGCACTAATACATGTGACAATAATACATCAAATCAGATGTAAATTGTTGACTGACCACCACCCCCCACTCTCTTTCCCCCTCACCCCACCCCCTGGGGGAAGGTTAACAGTATTGACAATGTGGCTTCAAGTGCTCCAGACCTTAATAAAAACAGAAGTGACCAGCGCAGCCAGAGGAGATTTAGCACAAGCTGACTCTAATTGCTAAAGATTTGTACAATTAAATTGATTTCGCGTCCAATGAATCAAGATTGGGAATGAAAAGCTGTAGGCTGCTGCTGAAGGCTCTTCCCTGGTTAGAAGATAGCGCGCTATCTCTTGACGTGCTGGGTTACCCTGGTGATTGTTGCAAAAGACACAATGCCCCTTACCGCCGCACCCATAAATAGCGGGCAGAATCTGGCAGGATTCGCCGCACAATGAAACCCACGCTCCCCAGCAGTTTCGCACCCATCTAATCCCTGCTCGCAAAAGTAGGATTTCTTTGATGCCAAAACATTGAATGTATTCAAGAGGGAGCTGGATATAGCACGTGGGGTGAATGGGATCAAAGGTTAAGGACAGAAAGCAGGATTGGGCTATCAGCCATGATCATAATGAATGGTGGACCAGGTTTGAAGGGCCGAATGTTTCTATGTTCCCCAAATGTGGAATATGAAATAACAGGACTGATCACTGTTCCAGCACTTTCCAATGAGTAACATTCCTAATCCTTGCTCCCCACTATATATATTTTATACATATATCTCACTCCGATACAACTCCCCAAATGTTAGAAAATTTTCCAGATTTTAATTTTCACTTCAATGAGAAATAATAACAATACATCTTTTCCTGTGTATCATTAAAACTGCCTACCTGCCCCATCCTCTTGTGAGCCCTGCAGGAACGCAAACACACAACGAGAGGTGCTGACCCCAATTATAACTCCCCACTGCATATGGGATCATTCACTGCTGAGTAGATAACAAAACTACCAGTCTGAAGGGTTCTAATCCAGGATGACAGATTATTGGGCTGGCACAGCAGCACAGAGGTTGGCACAGATGCCTCACGGTACCAGGGACCCGAGTTTCATTCCAAGCCCTGGGTCATTTTCTGAGTTTGCACGTTCTCCTCACGTTTACACTGGTTTCACCAGATACTCTGGTTTTCTCCCATGCTCCAAAGATGTGTAGGTTAGGTGGATTGGCCATGCTAAATTGCCCCTTAGTGTCCAAAGATGTGCAGGTTAAGAACATAGAACATTACAGCACAGAACAGGCCCTTCGGCCTGTGATGTTGCGCCGACCAATTATGAAAAAAGCAATGACCCTCCAAACTGAACCATTCCCTTCTCTTCCATAAACTTATCAACTAACCTCTTAAACGCCACCAAACTTGGCACATCTACAACTGCTGCAGGCAGGGCATTCCACTCCCGAACCACCCTTTGGGTAAAGAACCTACCTCTGATATCCGTCCTATAACTATCACCTCTTAATTTAAAGCTGTGTCCCCTCGTGCTAGCTTTCTCCATCCTAGGAAAAGGGCTATCACTGTCCACCCTATCTAAACCTCTAATCATCTTATATGTTTCGATAAGGTCTCCTCTTAGCCGCCTCCTTTCGAACGAAAACAACCTCAAATCCCTCAGCCTCTCCTCATAAGACCTGCCCTCCATACCAGGCAACATCCTGGTAAACCTCCTCTGTACCCTCTCCAATGCCTCCACATCTTTCTTATAATGTGGGGACCAGAACTGCACACATTACTCCAAGTGCGGCCGCACTAGACTTTTGTACAGTTGCAACATGACGTTGCGGCTCCGAAATTCAATCCCCCTACCAATAAAAGCTAAGACTCGTACGCCTTCTTAACAACCTTATCGACTTGACTGCCTACTTTCAGGGATCTATGCACAAATACACCAAGATCCCTCTGTTCATCAACACTATTAAGAATCCTACCATTAGCCCTATACTCTACACATTTATTATTCCTGCCAAAGTGCATTACCTCACACTTTTCCACATTAAACTCCATTTGCCCCCTCTCGGCCCAGCTCTGCAACTTGTCCAAGTCACTCTGTAAACTAAAACACCCCTCTTCACTATCTACCACACCACCAACTTTAGTATCATCTGCAAATTTACTGATCCATCCCTCAATACCTCATCCAGATCATTTATAAAAATTACAAACAGCAGGGGCCCCAAAACAGACCCCTGAGGCACACCACTCGTCACCGAACTCCACGAGGAATATCTCCCATCAACCACCACCCTCTGTCTTCTATCTGCCAGCCAATTTCTAATCCAATTAGCTAAATCACCCTCTATTCCACACATCTGCATTTTCTGTAGAAGTCTTCCATGGGCCACCTTATCAAACGCCTTACTAAAGTCCATATATACCACATCAACCACCTTACCCCCATCCACCTCTTTGGTCACTTTTTCAAAAAACTCAATAAGGTTAGTAAGGCACGACCTACTCTTCACAAAACCATGCTGACGATCCCCAATCAATTCATTTCTCTCTAAATAACTATAAATCCTATCCCTAATAATTCTCTCCAATACTTTGCCCACAACAGAAGTAAGACTCACTGGCCTATAATTCCCTGGAAAGTCTCTCTTCCCCTTCTTGAACAATGGGACCACATTCGCTACCCTCCAGTTTTCCAGAACTATACCCGTAACCAACGACGACCTGAAGATCAGAGCCAGAGGCTCTGCAATCGCCTCTCTTGCCTCCCAGAGAATCCTAGGGTAAATCCCGTCCGGCCCAGGGGACTTATCCAACTTCAAACCTTCAAGAATATCTAGCACATCCTCCCTACCTACTTCAATACTTTCTAGTTTGCAACCCTGTACCCTGTATAGTGTTTTCCACAACTATATTTACATCTCCCTGCGTGAATACCGAAGAGAAATATTTGTTCAGTGCCTCTCCAATCTCTTCAGGCTCCACGCACATGGAGGTTAGGTGGATTGGCCATGCTAAATTGCCCCTTAGTGTCCAAAGATGTGCAGGTTAGGTGGATTGGCCATGCTAAATTGCCCCTTAGGTCCAAAGATGTGTAGATTAGTGGATTGGCCATGCTAAATTGCCCCTTAGTGTCCAAAGATGTGTAGGTTCGGTGGATTGGCCATATTAAATTGCCCCTTAGTGTCCAAAGATGTGCAGGTTAGGTGGATTAGAATCATAGAAGCTTACAGTGCAGAAAGAGGCCCTTCGGCCCATCGAGTCTGCACCGAACACAATCCCACCCGGGCCTTACCCCATATCCCTCCATATTCTACCCACTAATCCCTCTAATTTACACATCCCTGGACACTGAGGGGCAATTTCTTAGCACGGCCAATGAACCTATCCCGCACATCTTTGGACTGTGGGAGGAAACCAGAGCACCCGGAGGAAACCCACGCAGACACTGGGAGAATGTGCAAACTCCACACAGACAATGACCCAAGATGGGAATCGAACCAGGACCCTGGAGCTGTGAAGCAGCAGAGCTAACCGCTGTGCTACCGTGCCGCCCTTTAGCCCAATTTAGCATGGGCCTAGATTGGCCATGCTAAATTGCTCCTTAGTGTCCAAAGGTGTGCAGGTTAGATGGATTGGCCATGCTAAATTGCCCCTTAGTGTTAGGGGGATTAGCAAGGAAATAAGTGGGGTTAGGGAAAGAAGGTCTGGGTGGGATTGTGGTCAGTGCAGATTTGATGGGCCAAATGGCCTCCTTCTGCAGTGTCGGGATTCCATGACAATGGGTGCCTCAATTCCCCTCTGAAACGTTAAAAGAGAGAATGGAGTGAAGGCGGAAGAGGGAGGCTGATGAATTTTTTCAGGGTTCACTGCTGTTATGGCCACAATGAAATGAATGATGTGAAGCTCAGGGAGTGTGACCTGACTCCCAAGAACAGCAACCAAGGGTAGCTGCTCTCATTAACTACCTAACTAACCTCAGCATCAAATAAAACCGGGCACAATCTGAACCATTAGCGCAGGGTAATCAGATTAGTCAAACCCAACCCCCACCCCAGCTCAGGCAGAGGGTCAAACACTGGAGCACAGAATCCACTTCAGTGTCACACTGGGGGAGTGCTGCAGTGTCAGAGTTTTGGATGTTAAACTAGGATCCTCCCTGTTCTCATTGCTGGATGCAAGAAATCCCATGACACTGTTCTGAGCAAGAGTGGGGAAGCTATCATTGAACCCTTACAGTGCAGAAAGAGGCCATTTGGCCCATTGAGCCTAACATCCTCTGAAGGAATATATCATCCAGGCTCTTCCTCTGCCCTATCCCTAAATCCACACATTTTCCCATGTCTAATCCACCTAACCCACACGCTTTTGGACACTAAGGAGCAATTTAGCATGGCCAATCCACCTAACCCACACATCTTTGGACACTAAGGGGTAATTTAGCATGGCCAATCCACCTAACCTACACATCTTTGGACACTAAAAGGCAATTTAGCATGGCCAATCCACCTAACCTACACATCTTTGGACACTAAGGGACCATTTAGCATGGCCAATCCACCTAACCCACACATCTTTGGACACTAAAAGGCAATTTAGCATGGCCAATCCACCTAACCTACATATCTTTGGACACTAAAAGGCAATTTAGCATGGCCAATCCACCTAACCCACACATCTTTGGACACTAAGGGGCAATTTAGCATGGCCAATCCACCTAACCTACACATCTTTGGACACTAAAAGGCAATTTAGCATGGCCAATACATCTAACCTACACATCTTTGGACACTAAAAGGCAATTTAGCATGGCCAATCCACCTAACCTACACATCTTTGGACACTAAGGGACCATTTAGCAGGGCTAACCCACCTAACCTACACATCTTTGGGCACTAAGGGGCAATTTAGCATGGCCAATCCACCTAACCTACACATCTTTGGGCACTAAGGGGCAATTTAGCATGGCCAATCCACCTAACCCGCACATCTTTGGGCACTAAGGGGCCATTTAGCCTGGCCAATCCTTTTAGCTTCCACATCTTGGAGAGAAGATTGGCAGACTGGCAGAGAATGGAGATAAAAGGATCCATTTGGGAATGGCAAGCAGTGACTAGATGAGTTCCGCAGGGTTCAGTGTTGAGATCACAACATTCTGCTTTACAATAATGATCTAAAGGAAGGAACTGAGAGCTTGTGCCTATGTGTGCTGATGATACAAAGATAGGTGGAGGCACAGTTAGTATTGAGGAGGAAGCTGGGCTGCAGAAGGACTTGGACAGGTTCGGAGAGTGGGCAAAGAAGGAGCAGTTGGAATAGCATTTGGTCTGATGTTTATTGTCACATGTATTAGCCCAGAACGAAAAGTATTGTTTCTTGTGCACTATCCAGACAAAGCATACCGTTAATAGAGAAGGAAAAGAGGGGGTGCAGAATGTGGTCTTACAGTCATAGCTAGGGTGCAGAGAAAGATCAACTTAATGAGATAGGTCCCTTCAAAAGACTGACGGCAGCAGGGAAGAAGCTGTTCTTGAGTTGGTTGATACGTGACCTCAGACTTTGGTATCTTTTGCCACAGTAGGCTGTGTTGGCCAGGTCATTGAGCGTGTCTGAGACGCAGATAGATAGGTTCTTGATTGGTAAGGGGATTGAAGATTATGGGGAAAAGGCGGGAGAATGGGGTTGAGAAATCTATCAGCCGTGATAGAATGGCAGAACAGACTCGATGGGCCGAGTGGCCTAATTCTGGTCCTATATCTTCTGGTCTTACTTTATCACGAGATAACACTAACTTATTCGATTTAAATCAGATCGTACCTGCCACAATCCAGAAGAAATTCATCTCTTTGTGAAACCATAATGCTGAACAGGGAGAATTGGGAAATGGACTCTGGTGAATGAGAGACAGAGGGTGCAGTGAGGACAGAGAGAGGCAGAGAGTCAGGAGTGTGAGGGTCAGGGTGTGAGGGTCAGGGTGTGAGGGTCAGCGTGTGAGGGTCAGGGTGTGAGGGTCAGTGTGTGAAGGTCAGGGTGTGAGGGTCAGGGTGTGAGGTCAGCGTGTGAGGGTCAGCAGTGTGAGGGTCAGTGTGAGGGTCAGTGTGTGAGAGTGTGTCAGCGTGTGAGGGGCAGGGTGTGAGGTTAGTGTGTGAGGGTCAGTGTGTGAGGGTCAGTGTGTGAGAGTCAGTGTGTGGGGTCAGTCTGTGAGGGTCAGGGTGTGAGGGTTAGTGTGTGAGGGTCAGGGTGTGAGGGTTAGTGTGTGAGGGTCAGTGTGTGAGGGTAGTCAGTGTGTGAGGGTCAGTGTGTGAGGTCAGGAGTGTGAGGGTCAGTGTGTGAGGCAGGGTGTGTGCCAGGGTCAGTGTCAGTGAGGGTCAGTGTGTGAGGATCAGCGTGTGAGGGTCAGTGTGTGAGGGTCAGTGTGTGAGGGTCAGGTGTGAGGGTGTGTGAGGGTCAGTGTGTGAGGGTCAGTGTGTGAGGGTCAGTGTGTCACAGTGTGAGGATCAGCGTGTGAGGGTCAGTGTGTGAGGGTCAGTGTGTGAGGGTCAGGGTGTGAGGGTTAGTGTGTGAGGGTCAGTGTGTGAGGATCAGTGTGTGAGGGTCAGTGTGTGTGGGTCAGTGTGTGAGAGTCAGTGTGTGAGGGTCAGGAGTGTGAGGGTCAGGGTGTGAGGGTCAGGGTGAGGGTCAGTGTGTCAGAGTCTGTGTGTGAGGGTCAGGGTGTGAGGGTCAGTGTGTGAGGGTCAGCGTGTGAGGGTCAGCGTGTGAGGTTCAGTGTGTGAGGGTCAGGAGTGTGAGGGGAGGGGTGTGAGGGTCAGCGTGTGAGGATCAGCGTGTGAGGGTCAGCGTGTGAGGGTCAGTGTGTGTGGGTCAGTGTGTGGTCGTGTGTGAGGGTCAGTGTGTGAGGGTCAGCGTGTGAGGGTCAGCGTGTGAGGGTCTGTGTGTGGGGGTCTGTGTGTGGGGGTCTGTGTGTGAGGGTCTGTGTGTGAGGGTCTGTGTTTGAGGGTCAGGGTGTGAGGATCAGCGTGTGAGGGTCAGTATTGTGGGGGTCCCTGAGGGACAGAGAGAAAACACAGAGTGGGGGATAGAGAGCAAAGAATAGAGCGTGGGAGGACATTGCAAGGGGGAAAGAGAGAGATTGAAGGGGCAGAGAGTGAGTGGGCAGAGAGTGAGGGACGGAGACAAAGGGAAGGAGAGTGAGGGAACAGAGAGCAAGGGGGTGAGAGCAAGAGGGAGAAAGTGAGGGGGCAAAGAGCAAGGGATGGAGGCAGAGGGGGGAGTGAGGAGTCAGAGAGAGAGTGATGAGCTTGAAGTACCTATCAGCAGCGTGTCAAAAATTACAATAATGTTGAGGAATACAAGACAATCGAGGAACAGAGAAATCAGATGCAAATGAATAGAAATCAATTCAGCACTATTCAGGAATCTGTACCATGAGCTTTAACCAAGGAATCATTGGGCAGCATTATCTTTTGAGAATGAGCTATTCAGACATGAAGAAGCCGTTAACTGGCTTAATATTGTCAGCACGTGGAGCAGATAATTATTCAAAACCACGGCTAACAAATATAAGCAATTCCATCGCAAATGCGAAAGGCCCCTGATTAAGATTATAATTAATTAGCAGTAACTGCGAACAAATGAGAATGTTTTGTTCTGTTCATTATCTTTTGATTTATAAATGAGCTTTAGAAGGTCAAAGATGGATTGCACTTGCTCTGTGGAAAATTGGAAGCAATTGTTACGTGCAGAGGACTCTTTGAGGGAGAATTTGTCAACAGCGGTGTTGTTTTTTTGATGGCTGAGATGGGATTGTGAGAGAGCTAATTCCAAATAGGGTGTTGGCTCAGCTTACTATTTCCCCCCCGCTTTTCTCCCAGTGTCTAACTCCCCCATGAGAGAGAGAACCACAGCTTGTATACTCCCAAAAAAAACGCTGTGATCCCACCTTCCTGGAATAGCGCCAGCCATGATATTCCGGCAATCAGTGGAGGATATCACACGATTCTAAGGAGGCGCGATCAAGTGACCAAGTCGGGATGGGGGAGGTATCATCCTGGGGGAGATGTGGGCAAAAGACAGGCTCTTTGGAAAGGGGGATGGATGCATGGCATTTTCTCTTCGCTGGGGATCATTCTCACACTCACTTAGGGACACAAAATCATAGAATCTTTACAGTACAGAAGAGACCATTCAGCCCATCTAGTCTGCACTGGCTCTTTGAGAATCTTACCCAAGCCCACACCCCTCCCCCATGCCTTTTCCCTGCAACCCCATGCATTTACTATTATGTTTAGGGGAGGCAAAGGCACAGTAATATTATACACTGGACTAGTAATCCAGAGACCCAGGGTAATGCTCGGGGGGCACAGGTTCAAATCCCACCACAGCAGATGGTGAAATTTGAATTTAATAAAAATCTCGAATTAAAGGTCTATTGATGACCAAGAAACAATTTTCAATTATCGGAAAAACCCATCTGGGTCACGAATGTCTTTGAGGGAAGGAAATCTGCCGTCCTTACCCAGTCCGACCTACATGTGACTCCAGAGCCACAGCAATGTGCTTGGCTATTAAATGTCCTCAGGGATGGGCAATAAATGTTGGCACAGCCAGTGACATTCACATCCCATGAATGAACAAAAAGACCATAGTTATTCCCCCTAATTTACATATCTCTGGACACTAAGGGGCAATTTATCATGACCAACCACCCAATCTACACACTTTGGGACAATAAGGGACAATTTAGCATGGTTAAACCACCTAACCTACACATCTTGGGATACTAAGGGACAATTTAGCATGGCCAATCCACCTAACCTATACATCTTGGGACACTAAGGGACAATTTAGCATGGCCAATCCAGCTAACCTATACATCTAGGGGCACTAAGGGACAATTTTGCATGGCCAATCCACCTAACCTACACATCTTGGGACACTAAGGGACAATTTAGCATGGCCAATCCACCTAACCTACACATCTTGGGACACTAAAGGACAATTTAGCATGGCCAGCCCACCTAACCTATACATCTAGGGACACTAAGGGACAATTTTGCATGGCCAATCCACCTAACCTACACATCTTGGGACACTAAGCGACAATTTAGCATGGCCAATCCACCTAACCTGCACATTTTTGGACACTAAGGGACCATTTAGCATGGCCAATCCACCTAACCTGCACATCTAGGGACACTAAGGGACAATTTAGCATGGCCAATCCACCGAACCTACACATCTTGGGACACTAAGGGACAATTTAGCATGGCCAATCCACCTAACTTGCACATTTTTAGACACTAAGGGACAATTTAGCATGGCCAATCCACCTAATCTGCACATCTTTGGACACCAAGGGACAATTGAGCATGGCCAATCCACCTAACCTGCACATCTTTGGACACTAAGGGACAATTTAGCATGGCCAATCCACCTAACCTGCACATCTTTGGACACCAAGGGACAATTTAGCATGGCCAATCCACCTAACCTGCACATCTTTGGACACTAAGGGACAATTTAGCATGGCCAATCCACCTAACCTACACATCTTCCGGAGGAAACACACGCAGAGAACGTTCAAACTCCTCACTGACAGTGATCCAAGCCGGGAATCGAACCCGGACCCCCAGAGGCAGCAGCGCTAACCACTGGGCCGCAACAGGTCCCAAACCTTCAAGGATAAAGCCAAAAAACCATGGGGCAAGTGTCGCATGGTCAAAAGGTCCTGGAGTCATAGAATCCCTGCAGTTCAGAGGAAGGCCATTCGGCCCATTGAGGTCATAAGGTTAAACTCCAGGGAATGTGGCAAACTTGTTGTTTGGAATCTTGAGATGCTCCTGTTGTAAGCACCGGTCTCGTGACCTGCACTGCTCGGGACTGAAGGAGCACTCTGGTGTAAAAGCAACTCGAAACAAGAGCAATACTCGATTCATAACATTTTCATTAACTGAGAGAGCACATCCCAGGTTCATAAGCAACTGAGCTGAGAGTATTTAGTGTCTCCTTTGGGCTTTGCTAATTGATATGATAGATGATGTATTCAATATTAATATCGCAATGAACTGAAATCCTTACAAAGACCTCAGCCTCTCTGCTGTAATGGAGCCACACTGTTACGCAGTTTGTTCCGAACATATTCTAGTCTCCAGCAGACAGAAGCCTGACTGAGAACTGAGGGCCGAATTGGGAGCTCCAGCAGGCCCAAGGTGGTAACTCAGGGGCTAAAACCCCTCCCCAACGTCCCCACTCTCCAAGTTCCAACCAGCTCCCCCCCCCTCCCCCACACCCACCCAGCCTCTCACAGAATCGCCGTGCCGCGATTGGGACGAGTCACCAGCTCAGCGGCCAGTTGGTTGGCCTGCGGGGGAAGCGGGAGGCGCCCACATGGTGTGAGTGGCAAATGCAGGCGGCGGCCATTTTGGAGCCTTGCAGAGGAGAGCGGAATGCCGGAGGAACGGGGCCTCCCGCAGAGACTGAGCAGGGGGCACCCGTCCTGGTGCAGGTTACCTTGTCAGAGTCCAGGAAATAGAACAAAACTTCCTGATCGCCCACGATAAATCTGCCGTCCCCATGCCAAATTGGACCAGGCCCCTTTAAGCAGTTCACAGTGACTGCGCTGCCCCTTTAAGCAGTTCATACTGACTGCATTGTCCCCATTAGGAAATTAAGAGTTCACATTGGATGTACTTCCCCCTTTAAGCAGTTCAAACCTATCACGAAGTCCCCCTTAAGCAGTTCACATTGCCTATGCTGTCCCCTTTAAGCAGTTCACTCCAACTGTGCTGTCTCCTTTAAGTAATTCACACCAACTGTGCTGTCTCCTTTAAGTATCCTTTTCCTAGGATGGAGAAAGCTAGCACGAGGGGACACAGCTTTAAATTAAGGGGTATGAGTTATAGGACGGATATCAGAGGTAGGTTCTTTACTCAAAGAGTGATTAGGGAGTGGAATGCCCTGCCTGCAGCTGTTGTAGATGCGCCAAGTTTGGTGGCGTTTAAGAGGTTAGTTGATAAGTATATGGAAGAGAAGGGAATGGTTTAGTTTGGAGGGGCATTGTTTTTTATTTTGGTCGGCACAACATCGAAGGCCGAAGGGCCTGTTCTGTGCTGTATTGTTCTATGTTCTATGTTCTATGTTCTATCCAACTGACTGTCCCCTTTAAGCAGTTCAGACCAAGTGTGCTGACCCCTTCAAGCAAATCAGACTGACTGTGCTGCCTGCTTTAAGCAGTCCACGCTGGCTGTCCTGTCCCCTTTAAGCAGTCCAGCTTGACTGTGCTGTTCCCTTTAAGCATTCAGATCGACTGTGCTGTCTCCTTTAAGCAGGCTGCACTGACAGTATTATCCCCTTTAAGCAGTTCAGACAAACAGTACTGTCTGCTTTAAACAATTCACACCGACTGTACTGTCTCCTTTAAGCTTTCAGATCAACTTTGCTGCCTCCTTTAAGCAGTTTGCACCAACCGTGCTGTCCCCTTTAAAAATGATCCATAATTATCCCTAGGCCCTTGGGACGATCCTCTTTACGGGAGGATGTATGAGTTTGCTCTTTTCCTATCCAGCCTTTAATAAATGCAGACAGTGTATGTGGTAAAGCACAGCGATCCATCCTCAGTAATGATTCTTTGGGGAAATCAGAGCGACCTTTTACAAGTCTAATTCCGAGAGCTGCTCAGTACACCATTTGCTTACACAGTGCAGGACGATTTAATGAATCAACTGGTGCTTCTGATCAGCACGATTGGAAAGGCCCCTGCATTCACATAGCTCCTGAAGTCTAACACAAATCTCCAACTATTAAACGCATATGGCTGGTGGCAGAGACACAACCCTCAAAACAGCATCCCAAGACAAAGGGGTCCGGAAAATTGCGGATCAGAGGGCAGAAACCAGGAATGCTCCCCGGAAGAAGCAGTAGGGAAGAGAGAGAGAGGAGGTTCTTGAATTGGAGACAACCAGGCAATAAGATACTTCACCCCCACAGGGGCGGCACGGTATCGCAGTGGTTAGCACTGCTGTTTCACAGCTCCAGGGAACCTGGGTTCGATTCCCAGCTCGGGTCACTGTTTATGTGGAGTTTGCATGTTTTCCTCGTGCATGGGTTTCCTCCGGGTGCTCCAGTTTCCTCCCACTGCCCAAAGATGTGCTGGTTAGGTGGATTGGCCGTATTAAAATTGCCCCTTGAGTGTCCTAAGAAGCTTAGGTTAGAGGCATCAGCGGGTGGGATATGGGGGAAGGGCTTGGATGAGATTGTGGTTGGTGCAGACTCGATGGGCTGAAGGGCCTCTTTCTGCGCTGCAGGGTTCGAATGATTCACACGTGGACCCAAAACATCACTTCGGGGAACAGTGTTAAAGTGTGAGCTAAAATTGTCAACCAATGTAAAATGTGTAAGTGGAATGATCAGCAAGTTTGCAGACGATACAAAGATGGTTGGACTTGCGGATAGTGAGGAGCATTGTCAGGCGATGCAACAGGACATAGATAGGCTGGCAGCTTGGGCAGACAGATGGCAGATGGAATTCAATCCTGATAAATGCGAGGTGATGCATTTCAGGAGAAAGAATGTAGGGGGGAGGTATATGATAAAGGGTAGACCTATTAAGAGTGTAGAAACGCAGAGGGACCTGGGGGTGCAGGTGCACAAGTCTGTGAAGGTGACAGACCAGGTAGAGAAGGTTGTGAAGAAAGCATATAGTATGCTAGCCTTTATAGGAAGGGTATAGAGTACAAGAGCTGGCCTTTAATGTTGCAGTTATATAAAACGTTGGTTAGACCTCATTTGGAATACTGCGTCCAGTTCGGTGGCCTTACTACCGGAACGACGTGCAGGCTCTGGACAGAGTGCAGAGGAGGTTTACCAGGATGCTGCATGGTATGGAAGGTCTGAGTTACGAGGAGAGGTTAGGCAAATTGGGGCTGTTTTCCTTCGAAAGACGTAGACTTAGAGGAGATCTAATAGAGGTGTACAAGATTATGAGGGGTATAGATAGAGTAAACAGGGTTAAGCTTTTTCCTAGGATGGACTCGAATAGCACAAGGGGCTTAGGGTGAGGGGGGTAAGGTATAATTTGGATGCTAGAGGGAGTTTTTTCACACAGAGGGTGGTGGGGGTATGGAATGCGCTGCCAAGTAAAGTGGTGGAGGCAGGTACTCTGGAGTTATTTAAGAAATACTTAGATGGGCACATGAACAGAATGGGAATGGAGGGGTATAGAAAACTGATTTAAAATAGGGATCATGAGTCTTGGGAGTCCCTGGGAAGTGTGTAAATAGATGATGATATTGATGTACTTGTTTTTATCCTACAGGTGCTTTGGTCCACCTTGTTGTCTAACGAGGGGCATACACGCGATGGGTCGTGAGAGGGCTGCTCTTGGATCTTTTTCGAGAGTTTTGGTTTTGTCAAGGGCAGGTCATGCCTTACGAGCCTAGTTGAGTTCTTCGAAAATGTTACTGAACACATTGACGAAGGAAGAGCAGTGGACATAGTGTACATGGGCTTTAGCAAGGCATTTGACAAGGTCCCCCATGCAAGGCTTCTGGAGAAGGTGAGAGGGCATGGAATCCAAGGGGCTTTGGCCTCGTGGATCCAGAACTGGCTTGCCGGCAGAAGGCAGAGAGTGGTTGTGGATGGGTCTTGTTCTGCATGGAGGTCCGTCACCAGTGGAGTGCCCCAGGGATCTGTTCTGGGACCCCTGCTGTTTGTCATTTTCATAAATGAGGAAGTGGAGGGATGGGTTAGTAAGTCTGCCGACGATACAAAGGTCGGTGGTGTTGTGGATGGTCTGCAGGGATGTCAAAAGTTGCAGCGGGACATAGACAGGATGCAAGACTGGGCGGAGAAGTGGCAGATGGACTTCAACGTGGACAAATGTGTAGTGGTCCATTTTGGTAGGAATAATGGGATGAAGGAGTACAATATAAGGGGTAGGAGTCTTAGCTGTGTGGTAGAGCAGAAGGATCTCAGGGTCCGGGTCCATAGGACTCATAAATCGGCCTCGCAGGTGGAGGAAGTGGTCAAGAAGGCGTATGGTGTACTGGCCTTCATTAATCGAGGAATTGAGTTTAGGAGTCAGGAGATAATGATGCAGCTCTATAAGACCCTTGTCAGACCCCAGTTGAAGTACTGTGCGCAGTTCTGGTTGCCTCACTATAGGAAGGATGTAGAGGCTGTTGAGAGAGTGCAGAGGAGATTTACAAGGATGCTGCCTGGATTGGGAGGCAGGCCTTATGAAGATATGGGAGGCTCCCTTATGAGGGAGCTGGGACTCTTCTCACTGGAGAGACATAGGTTGAGAGGCGATCTGATAGAGGTTTATAAAATGTTGAGAGGAATAGATAGGGTGGACTCTCACAGTCTATTTCCCCGAGCTGAAATGGTCACTACGAGAGGACACAGATTTAAGGTGCAGGGAAGCAAATACAGAGGGGATGTTAGAGGTAAGTTTTTCACTCAGAGGGTGGTGAGTGAATGGAATCGGCTGCCGTCGGAGGTGGTTGAGGCAAACTCACTGGAGTCTTTTAAAAGACTTCTGGATGAGTATATGGGAACTAATGGGATAGGGGACTATAGATAGGTCTTTGGATTGATAGATATTGATGTGATCGGCGCAACTTGTGGGCCGAAGGGCCTGTTTGTGCTGTATTGTTCTATGTTCTATGTTCTAGTATCCTAGTGCTTCACGTCATTACTGTACGCTTGACCTGGACCATTTAATGGGCAACCCGACAGCTCAGTGACTATCGCTGTGCTGTGCAGATACATAGATTTAGGCCTGTCTCTGTGGGAGTTTGCGCATTCTCCCCGTGCTTGAGTGGGTTTTCTCCAGGTGCTCCGGTTTCCTCCCACATCCCAAAGATGTGCTCTTAGGCTAATTGGCAAAACAAATTCTCCCTAAATTGTCTCAAATTTGGTTTTTAATCCATAGATCTATAAACATAGACAGGGATCGCGGGTAGAGGTGGGAACATCAGCGTGGCGGCGCGGGCTCGTTGGGCCGAAGGGCCTGTTTCCCGTGCTGTTTTGTTCTTTGTTCTTTGTGATTTGGAGAACGCAGGTGAATTAATTTGATTTATTATTGTCACATGTGAATGTGAAAAGTATTGTTTCTTGCACGCTACACAGATAAAGCATACCATTCATAGAGAAGGAAAGGAGAGGGTGCAGAATGTACTGTTACAGCCATAGGGTGTAGAGAAAGATCAACTTAATGTGAGGTAGGTCTATTCAAATGTCTGACAGCAGCAGAGAAAAAGCAGTTCTTGTGTCGGTCGGAACGTGACCCCAAGAGTTCTCCCAAGGGAAGAATGTGGAAGAGAGAATGTCCGGGGTGTGTGGGATTACCGGTCACATGGCAGGAGATCATGTGATCAGTGCATCAGTAATCAACTCACCTTTCAAGGTGGCATCAGATTACAGGGCAGTGAGGGATACTGACCTCGTTCTGAGGGCATTGCTGATCTGTTCACTTTTAGCTCCAAGAGGTTGAAAGTCAACTCTTCAGGATACAGATATCTTTAATATCCTCACTCGGACACTCCATTGAACATGTCAGTGACTGAGATCTTTTTTACAATATTGTCAATCATCGAATCTACAGTGCAGAAGGAGACCATTTGGCCCATCGAGCCTGCACCAACAACAATCCCACCCAGGCAATATCCACGTAACGCCACGTATTTGCCAAGCTAATCCTCATGACACTAAGGGGCAATTTTGCATGGCCAATCCTCCTAACCTGCACATCTTTGGACACTAAGCGGCAATTTAGCACAGCCAATCCATCTAATCTACACATCTTTGCACACTAAGGGACAATTTAGCATGGCCAATTCTCCTAACCTACACATCTTTGGACACTAAGGGGCAATTTAGCATAGCCAATCCATCTAATCTATAAATCTTTGCACACTAAGGGGCAATTTAGCATAGCCAATCCCCTTAACCTGCACATCTTTGGACACTAAGAGGCAATTTAGCATGGCCAATCCATCTAATCTATAAATCTTTGCACATTAAGGGGCAATTTAGCATGGCCAATCCTCCTAATCTACACATCTTTGGACACTAAGGGCAATTTAGCATAGCCAATCCCCTTAACCTGCACATCTTTGGACACTAAGAGGCAATTTAGCATGGCCAATCCATCTAATCTACAAATCTTTGCACACTAAGGGGCAATTTAGCATAGCCAATCCCCTTAACCTGCACATCTTTGGACACTAAGAGGCAATTTAGCATGGCCAATCCATCTAATCTATAAATCTTTGCACATTAAGGGGCAATTTAGCATGGCCAATCCTCCTAATCTACATATCTTTGGACACTAAGGGCAATTTAGCATAGCCAATCCCCTTAACCTGCACATCTTTGGACACTAAGAGGCAATTTAGCATGGCCAATCCATCTAATCTATAAATCTTTGCACATTAAGGGGCAATTTAGCATGGCCAATCCTCCTAATCTACACATCTTTGGACACTAAGGGCAATTTAGCATAGCCAATCCCCTTAACCTGCACATCTTTGGACACTAAGAGGCAATTTAGCATGGCCAATCCATCTAATCTACAAATATTTGCACACTAAGGGGCAATTTAGCATGGCCAATCCTCCTAACCTACACATCTTTGGACACTAAGGGCAATTTAGCATGACCAATCCCCCTAACCTATACATCTTTGGACTGTTGGAGGAAACCGGAGCACCCAGAGGAAACCCACGTAGTCTTGGCGAGAACCCACACAGACAGTCACCTGAGGCTGGAACGCAAAGCTGGGTCCCTGGCGCTGTGCCACTGTGATGGTTGGCACTGGGGTAGCAGAACTTGGATTTTTTGCAGGGAAGCAAGGAAGAAGCTTTGAACATATTCTCTCCGATGTGGGGATAGGATAGAGCCCCTCCCCCGGTGATTGTTTTGACAAGGTTTCTGATCAAGAGTGTGCGGACCTAAAGGTGTGCAAAACAAAACGCTGCGGGTTCAAACAGTTGGTATCCAGCCCCGGTATCTGTGCCGCTTCACCCAGTTAGAAACTATTTGATGCAGTGTGCCATATTTTTGCTAAATTAAATTTCCTGCGAGGCATACTTCATTACATAATGGCTGCTCGAGTGACCAAAGTGAGCATTAGGGCTGGAGTGTGGGTGCGTTTGGAATGTAAATATGACTTTTGCTTGTCACACAAAACAGGCTGCTGTCAGACACACACACACACACACACATACACAAATGCCTTGTGCCTGGTCTATTTTATGCCAAGCAGAATGCCATCTGGTCCCTGATAGAATTGCATTCTCCTGCATACAAGCCTTACCTCCGCATTCTCTCTCCCTACACCACCCCATCGTACATTTCCCTCATCCATGGTTATCGCTGCTGCCTACAGACGCCAGGGACCCGGGTTCGATTCCCGGCTTGGGTCACTGTCTGCACGTCCTTTTTTATTGTTTATTAGTGTCACAAATAAGACTTACATTAACACCGCAATGAAGTTACTGCGAAGTTCCCCTAGTCGCCATACTCCGGCGCCTGTTTGGAAACATTGAGGGAGAATTTAGCACGGCCAATCCACCTAGCCTGCACATCTTTGGACACTAAGGGGTAATTTAGCATGGACAATTCCCCTAACCTGCACATCTTTGGAGTGTGGGCGGAAACCAGAGCGTTCGGAGGAAACCCACGCAGACACGGAGAGAACGTGCAAACTCCACATAGACAGTGACGTGAGGCCAGAATTGAACGGGGATCCCTGAGGCAACTGCACTAACCACTGTGCCACCATGATTACTGTGCTTTCACAATCATCGGCAAATTCTTAATTCCAGATTTTTTTTATATTGTATTTCAATTCCACCATCTGCCGCACTGGGATTCGAACCCAAGTCCCCACAGCATTAGCTGAATTGCTGGATGAATGGTGCAGTGACAATATCACTGGGCCATTAAGAGTTAATCAGGTCCATTCCAAAGAAAGTGACATGATAATTGCTCAGCATTCGATACTGGCAATAAGCACTTGTAGAGAAGTCCTATTATGCAAATAATATGCATAAGCTTGTAGCCCCCATACTAATTTACCACTCAGTGCTTTAATAGCCCAGCGCTGAATATGAAAATGCAGTGGGTTGAAGAGTGTCCTCAAACCTGGTTGAAGATGATTAGCAGGAATTTTCAAACGGTCAACAACATAATTGAATAAACTCAACGCTTTCCTTTGTGCCAACTCCTGTTTTGACTCCCTCTCACTGCGCCAGCTGGGCAAATCTGAGGCTCTTGCCCTTCACTGGGTCACTGCGTCTGAAATTCCGACAACAGGAGTCAACCCCCCTTCCCTTAACATGGCCACCTCCCTCTATCCCCTCCCAACACCTCCCATCTCCATTAAAGACCATGGGCACCTTCACTGGGCAAGGGCAGGGGCCCTGGCAAATGAAGGGAGTGCCATGACGTGCCCGGCAAGTCTCAAAGCATTCAGTCCGCTTCCGAGTCCTTCGTTCCAGGAAATGGAGCTCTGTCCTCCATTGCTGGTAAGATGGAGTTTAAAAACTGGAGTATCTGGTCTCCTTACTTGAGAAAGGATATACTGGCACTGGAGGGGGTGCAGAGGAGATTCACCGGGTTGATTCCAGAGTTAGAGAGACAGACAGTAGAGAAAGAGGCCCTTCGGCCCATCGAGTCTGCACCAAACCACAATCCCAACCAGACCCTAGTCCCATAACCCCATATATTTACCCTGCTAATCTCCCCGATACTAGGTCAACTTAGCACGGTCAATCCGCACATCTTTGGACTGTGGGAGCAAACCAGAGTACCTGAAAGAAACCCACGCAGACATGGGGAGCACATGCAAACTCCACACAGAACGTGCAGACGCCACACAGTTGAGAAGGTTGGCTTATGAGGGGAGACTGAGTAGACTGGGGCTATACTCATTGAATTCAGAAGATCTTATAGAAACATATGAGATTATGAAGGGAATAGAAGCAGGGAAGTTGTTTCCACTGGCGGGTGAAACTAGAACTATGGGGCATGGCCTCAAAATAAGGGGGAGCAGATTTAGGACTGAGTTGAGGAGGAACTTCTTCACACAAAGGGTTGTTAATCTGTGGAATTGCCTGCCCAGTGAAGCAGTTGAGGCTCCCTCATTGAATGTTTTTAAGGCAAGGATAGATCAAATTTTGGACAGTAAAGGAATTAAGGGTTTTGGTGAGCGGACGAGTAAGTGGAGCTGAGTCCACGAAAAGATCAGCCATGATCTTATTGAATGTCGGAGCAGGCTCGAGGGCTCTACTCCTGCTCCTTATTTTCATATGTTCAGTTGGAAGACCAGAGTGAGCCAGTACATACTGAAGTAACTCCTCAGAGGTCGGTGTCCCTTTATTTACAAACTCAATTCAACTCCTAAGAGCGCTTCAGATACACAGTGTGCCTGCCACTCCTCTATATATGTATCATCACAGGTCAGAATCCCTCACTGGGAAGGCAATCATTACCTCAAACAGGAAGCTCACACTCCTTGCTGTAGAGGGAGCACAGCGAAGATTTACCAGGCTGATTCCTGGGGTGGCAGGTCTGTCATATGAGGAGAGACTCAGTTGGTTAAGATTACATTCATTGGATTTAGAAAGTGAGAGGGAATCTCATAGAAACTTATAAAATTCTAACAGGATTAGATAGGGTAGATTCAGAAACAATCTTGCCACTGGGGCGGCACAATGGTTAGCACTGCTACCTCACAGCGTCAGGGACCTGTGTTCGATTCCTGGCTTGGGTCACCGTTTGTGTGGAGTCTGAACGTTCTTCCCTTGTCCAGTCCAGAGATGTGCAAATTAGATAGAGTGGCCATGTTAAATTGTCCCTTAATGTCCAAAGATGTGCAAATTAGGTGAATTGGACATGCTAGATTGTACTTTAGTGCCCAAAGATGTGCAGGTTAGGTGGATTGGCCGTGCTAAATTGCCCCTTAGTGTCCAAAGATGTGCAGGTTAGGTGGATTGGCCATGCTAACTTGCCCCTTAGTGTCCAAAGATGTGCAGTTAGGTGGATTGGCCATGCTAAATTGTCCCTTAGTGTCCAAAGATGTGCAGGTTAGGGGATTGGCCATGCTAAATTGCCCCTTAGTGTCCAAAGATGTGCAGGTTAGGTGGATTGGCCATGCTAAATTGCCCCTTAGTGTCCAAAGATGTGCAGGTTAGATAGATTGGTCATGCCAAATTGCTCCTTACTGTCCAAAGATGTGCAGGTTAGGTGGATTGCCCATGCTAAATTGCCCCTTAGTGTCCAAAGATGTGTAGATTAAGTGGATTCACCATACTAAACATTGTATCTTAGTGTCCAAAGATGTGCAAACTAGATGAATTGGACATGCTAAATTGCCCCTTAGTGTCCAAAGATCTGCAGATTGGATGGATTGGCCATGGATATTCAGAATGGAGATGTGTAGCTAGTGGTGTTCCGCAGGGATCAGTGCTGGGACTTATATATATTGATCTAGTGGAAGTGGTCTGATTAGTAAACTTGCAGATGACACAAAGATTGATAGAGTCGCTGACAGTGCCAGGAATTGTCAGAGGATATAACAGGATATGGATAAAGTGGAGACTTGGGCATACAAATGGCAGATGGAGTTTAATCAGGACGAAAGTAAGGTGATGCATGTTAGGGGATCAAGTTTAGGTGTGAATTGTACTGTCAATGGCAGAACCCTGAGGAACATTATCATAGAGAGGGATCTGGGCGTGCAGATCCACAGTTCCCGAGAAGTGGCAATGCAGATGGTCAAGGTGAGAGTGAAAGCATATGGTATGCTTGCCTCCATCGGCTGGGCACTGAATGCCAGAGTTGGGAAAATCTTGGTTCGGCCACATGTGAAGTGTTGTGTGCAGTTCTGGTCACCACACTACCAGAAGGACGTGGAAGCTTTGGAGAGAGTGTAAAGAAGGCCCATCGGGATGTTGCCTGATCTCAAAGGTGTTGGCAATGAGGAGAGGTTAAATAAACTCAGATTGTTTTTACTGGAAAGACAGAAGGGGAGTCGGACAGAGGTCTGTACAATGATGAGAGGCACAGACAGGGTGGACAGTCAGAGGTTTTTTCCCAGGGTGGGAATGTCAGTTACAAGGGGAGCACAGGTTCAAAGTGAGAGGGGGAAAGTTTAAGGGAGATGTGCGGGTGAAGTTTTTCATGCAGAGAGTGGTGGGTGCCTGGAGGAGGTGGTGGAAGGGGATACATTGGCAACATTTAAGAGGCATCTGGATGGGTGCATGAATAGGGAGGGAATAGAGGGATAGGGGCTGAGGAAGGGCAGAAGCTTTTTTTTAGTTTAACTCGGATATCATGATCAGCACGGGCTTGGAGGGCCTGTTCCTGTGCTGTACTGTTCTTTGCTCTTTGTTTCTTAAATCCATGGGATTACAAGGATTGGCGGGGGGGGGGGGGGGGGGGGGGGGGGGGGGGGAATGAGGGCCTGGGCAAGATGCTCTATCGAGTGTCAGTGCAGACTCAATGGGCCGAATGGCCTGTTTCTGCACTGTAGGGGTTCTCTCCAAAGTTTGATGACCGTTCTATTAATATATGAAAGACAAAAGCATCTTCGATAACTGGTTATGAAATACTGGGTGTGTGTTAAGTGTCTTTAATCTTGAATGAAGGGGCTCCACTTGCACCACCTACACAGTAGCCAAGGTCCAGCACTGAGTGGGTCCCCAGTGATGGAGCGTGGGGGTGGTGGGTGGGGGTAGGAAGGAGTGTGGGTGAGTGGGGGGGAGTGTGCAACTGGTGGGTGGAGGGTGGGGGGGGGGGGAAGTGAGGTGGGGGATGCGGGAGGGATAAACGGGGTGAGTGTGGGAGAGGTGGGTGGAGGGTGGGAGGGATGGTAGGGGGGTAGTGTGGGAGGGAGTGTGGGTGGGTGAGGGATGTGTCTGGGAGAGGCGGTGTGGGTGGGTGGGGGGGAATGTGTGGGGGGGGGGTAGGGGGTCAGGGAGTGGGGGGGGCGGTGCGTGAGTTGGGGGTGGGTGAGGGGAGGAGTGTGGGAGTAATGGGAGGGAGTATGGGTGGGTGAAGGTGTGTGGGAGGAGTGGGCAGGTGAGGGATGTGCGGGAGGGGGTGACGGATGGGTGGGAGAGAGTGTGTGGGAAAGGTGGGTGTGGTGTGGGACGGCTGGGGTGCATGAATGAGAGGGGTGCGTGGGGGCAATGTGGGGGGGGGGTGTTGTGTGGTGAGTTGGGGGGCAGTATGTGGGACTGGGTGGGTGGGGGGGAATGCGTGGGAGTGGGGGTGGGGGGAATGTGTGGGAGTGGGTGAGTTGGGGGGATGTGTGGGAGAGTTGTGCGGATGGGTGGGGAGTGTGGGTGGGTGGAGGGGGGAGTGTGGGTGGGTGGGGGGAATGTGTAGGGATGGGGGTTGCGTGGGTGAGATGGGAGGAGGGTGTGGGAGTAGTGTGGGGGAGAGGGTGGTGTGATAGTGGTCTGGTTTTGAGAGAACAGATTTAATAATTGGCTGGAACTTGTGTATTTAATCAAAGAACGGGGGGGTGTGGGGAGAAAAAGGAAAAGCTTTTGAATCTTCCAGTTTCTCTCCCTTCCCCGGATAGATTGATGCTGCGTTTAGCTGAGTCAGCTTATCTGCACAGCGAGAGCAAACACAAAATGTGTAAATGGCCAGAACAAGGAGACAGTGACAGTCAGGAGAGAATCAATCTCCCCCCTTTTCCCTTCATCCCTTGAAATATCAGCAATCTAATCTGTTCTGATTTGAATGTTTGCGATAGCGCAGGGCCTGCGTGGAGACAGATAAACAAATCCTCAAATCTCCCCAGGCCCAGAGGGTACATCACAAGGCTTTCTTTCAAACTCTACCTGAGGACTTGAACATTCAGCCAACAAATCCAGGAGAAATAGAGACCAGAAAAATGACCAGAGAAGAAGGACCATAGAATCCAACAGTGCAGAATGAGGCCCTTCAGCCCATCAAGTCTGCGCTCAACACAATCCCACCCAGGCCCTACCCCCATATCCCTACATATTATACCCACTAACCTACGCATCTCTGGACACTAAGGGGCAATTTCTTAGCGTGGCCAATCAACCTAACCCGCACATCTTTGGACTGTGGGAGGAAACTAGAGCACCCGGAGGAAACCCGCGCAGACATGAGGGGGATGTGCAAACTCCACACACAAAGCCCCGAGAGAGAATATTCTTTACAGTCAAATACTCTCCGGCCTGCTCAAGGAAATGGAATCAATCTGTCTCTTCGCCACTGGCATCCTCGATGATCCGAGAACCCCACACTGCAAAGATGGTTTAATCAGGAGGCATAGAACATCGAACATTACAGCGCAGTACAGGCCCTTCAGCCCCTCGATGTTGCGCCGGCCAATGGAACCAATCTAATTACCCTCTAACCTAAACTATTCCAATGCTATCCATATGCCTATCCACTGACTATCTGAACGCCCTTAAAGTTGACGAGTTCACAACTGCTGCAGGCAGGGCATTCCACGCCCTCACTACCCTCAGAGTAAAGAACCCACCTCTAACATCTGTCCTATAACTACCACCCCTTAATTTAAAACTATGTCCCCTCGTGTTATCCATCTCCATCCGAGGAAAAAGGCTCTCATTTTCCACGCTATCTAACTCTCTGATCATCTTATATGTTTCAATTAGGTCACCTCTTAGCCTTCTTCTCTCTAATGAAAAAAAACTTCAACTCCCTTAGCCTTTCCTTATAAGACCTACCCTTTATAGCTTTAAATTGAGGGGTGATAATTATAGGACAGATGCTAGAGGTGGGTTCTTCACTCAGTGGGTAGTAAGGGCATGGAATGCCCTGCCTGCAGCAGTTGTGAACTCGTCAAGTTTAAGGGCGTTCAAATGGTCAGTGGATAGGCATATGGATAGCATTGGAATAGTTTAGGATAGAGGGTCATAAGATTGGTTCCATTGGTTGGTGCAACATCGAGGGCCGAAGGGCCTGTAGTGCGCTGTAATGTTCTATGTTCTACCCTCCATACCAGGCATCATCCTGGTAAACCTCCTCTGCAGCCTTTCCAATGCCTCCACATCTTTCTTATAACGTGGTGACCAAAACTGTACGCAATACGCCAAGTGCGGCGAAACCAGTTTTGTACACTTGCAACATGGAAGTGATAGTGGGCAGGACCCACTGTCAGTTAGCATTGAGGGAGTGTTAGAATGGACAGGGGTATATTAACTTTGGAAGATAGGAAGTAGGCATTCAGCCCCTCGAGCTTGCTCTGCCATTCAATACGATCCTGGCCGAGCTTCTACCCCAATGGCATTTTCCCTTCCTAACCCCGTACCCCTTTGATACCTTTCACTTCTAGAAATCTATCTATCTGGAATATTCTCCATGTCTGATTCTAGAGAATTCCAACACTCACTCATCTCGGAGCGAAGAAATTCCTCCTCTTCCTCAATGGCCCAACTCTTCATTAATTCATGCGTGGGACATGGGCCTCGCTGGCTGGGTCAGCATTTATTGCCCATCCCCAAATGCCCCTTGAACTGAGTGTCTCACTCAAACATTTCAAAGAGTCAACTGCCTTGCTCTGGACCGGGGTAAGGACGGCAGATTTCCTTCCCTAAAGAGACATTGGTGAATCAGATGGGTTTTTCCGACAATGGTTTCATCAGAGTCTTAATTCCAGCTCTTTTTTTATTGAATTCAAACTCCACGTCCTTGGTGAAGCACCTCTGCACCCTCTCTCACGCACCCACAATCCGTGTGATACTCCCCCTCAGTCCACCAGCTGGCGGAATGACTGCTGGCGGGAGGTCTGTTATGTGGGGGCCCTGCGTTCACAGATTATCGATTGCAGTTTCTTTTACAATGATAAAATTCTCGGCGTAACCCAAGTGCCATGCGTTGGAGTCAAGGGCACTGGTTGCCAGGCTTGGGACTGGGCGAGAGACGGATCCTTCACTGGATTGTCACTAGCTGTGCCTCGCGGTGGGGCGGTAAATGAATGAGGGACAGATGGTCGTATTATACAACAATGCTTATTCTGAATGTGTGCCAGGTACATGATAGATCCGGAGAGAGATTTAGAAACTCAATAAGCTCCGAGGGCTACAGCTCTGGGCCCCACACACATGCACACACACACACACAGGCACACACACAGGCATGCACACACACGCACACACACACGCACACACACAGGCACGCACACGTGTGCACACGCACACACACACACACGTACACACACATGCACAAACACATACACACACACACACGCACACATGCATACGCACACATGCACGCACACACACAGGCATGCACACGCACGTACACACATGCACACATATATACATCACGCACGCGCACGTACATACACACATGCACGCACGCACGCACACACACACACACCAGAAAGGTTCAACAGCAATTTAATCTCTACAGTGGAGAAAGCAGTAACTGGTACACCAGATCAGGATTCTCACTGGACAACATCCAATTAACATCACTGGAGCCCAATCCTGGAAAGCTGCAGTTCCACAAGAGGCCATTTGGCCCATTCTGCAAGTGCCAGCCTGCCAAAAAGATCTCTCACGTAAGCCAGTGGTGGATACTTTAGGCTGGTGAACGGACCTCCTTCATCTCAGTGAACCCCAAGATTGAATCGAGCTTGCTCGCTCACCGTGACCCCGTGATTAAGATTAATTGTTTGCTGCACAATTACAGGGACCCAGGGTCCGATCTCCGGTTTGGTTCAGTGTCTTTGGGGGCTTGCACATTCTCCCAGTGTCTGCGTGGGTTTTCCCGGGAAGCTCCGGTTTCCTCCCACATCCTAAGAGCATGCTTTTTAGGATGGTTGGCGTCAATAAATTGTCCCTGAATTGGATCTCCCTTAATCTGGAGTACATAAAATTCCCTAAATTTTCGCCCCCTTTATTGAGAGTTTCCACAAGAGATAGACAAAAACATTCAAAGCAACGAAAGACTTGAATGAGTGTTAAAATGGGCGGCACGGGCTTGTAGGGCCAAAGGGCCTATTTTCCACTGCTGTGCTGCTCTTTGTCCTTAATCAAATCCCTTTGGTACAGAAGGAGGCCACTCAGCCCATCAACTCTGCACAATCCCACCCTGTCCCCGTGACCCCGCATATTTACCCCTGCTAATCCTCTAAGGGGCAATTAAGCTGATCCGCTTAACCTGCACGCCTCTCGGATTGTGGGAGGAAACCCACGCAGACACGGGGAGAACGTGCAGATTCCGCACAGGCGGCGCCCCCAAGACGGGAATCGAAGCCTGGCGCTGTGTGAGGCAGCAGTGCTGACCGCTGTGCCACCGCGCATTTAAATACGTCTAATCCACGCCAAATATTTCACAGCAAGTTACAGAAAATGCTCACTCATTTATATTTTAATGGAGATCTCGTCAAATGGGTGAAAACAAGAGAAATGTTGGCTCTCTCAGTCAACGTTGCGAGCAATCAGCACACACCTCACTTCACTCGCTCTTGCTTTATATGTCACACAAGTTAGGCAAATTGGGACTGTTTTCCTTAGAAAGACGTAGACTTAGAGGAGATCTAATAGAGGTGTACAAGATTATGAGGGGGTATAGATAGAGTAAACAGGGTTAAGCTTTTTCCTAGGATGGACTCGAATAGCACGAGGGGTCACGGGCTTAGGGTGAGGTGGGTAAGGTATAATTTGGATGCTAGAGGGAGTTTTTTCACACAGAGGGTGGTGGGGGTATGGAATGCGCTGCCAAGTAAAGTGGTGGAGGCAGGTACTCTGGAGTTATTTAAGAAATACTTAGATGGGCACATGAACAGAATGGGAATGGAGGGGTATAGAAAACTGATTTAAAATAGGGATCATGAGCCTTGGGAGTCCCTGGGAAGTGTGTAAATAGATGATGATATTGATGTACTTGTTTTTATCCTACAGGTGCTTTGGTCCACCTTGTTGTCTAACGAGGGGCATACACGCGATGGGTCGTGAGAGGGCTGCTCTTGGATTTTTTCGAGAGTATCCTAGTGCTTCACGTCGTTAGTGTACGCTTGACCTGGACCATTTGATGGGCAACATGACAGCTCAGTGACTATCGCTGTGCTGTGCAGATACATGGATTTGGGCCTGTGCCTGTGGGAGTTTGCGCATTCTCCCCGTGCTTGAGTGGGTTTTCTCCAGGTGCTCCAGTCTCCTCCCACATCCCAAAGATGTGCTCTTAGGCTAACTGGCAGAACAAATTCTCCCTAAATTGTCTCAAGTTTGGTTTTTAATCCATAGATCTATAAACATAAACAGGGATCATGGGTAGAGGTGGGAACATCAGGGTGGTGACACGGGCTCGTTGGGCCGAAGGGCCTGTTTCCCGTCTGTTTTGTTCTTTGTTCTTTGTACCAGTAGGGAAAAAAAATACACGGATGGAAGCTAATGGAATGTGGCGATCCCGCACCTGGACAGGGGTCAACAAAGCGTCTGGTAGGGGCTGGACTCAGAACCCAGCGGGCCACACATGCCCCCTACCCCCACAACTTGCCCACCACTGGTTTAGGCCCTTTCCCTGTCAGTCTATTTTAGATTCTGCTCTGTTCCAATCTTTTGGGACGAATGTTCCCTCCGCAAGAAACTAATATTTCTAAACTCTGCCTGAGCATTCCTCTCATCAGCCACCAATCTTGCTCAGTAACACTTCTACAAAGCACCTCGGGTTCGTTTCGCTAGATTGATGCTGTTTGACAAACGTCCTTTATCGGTGCTGTTCTTTCATTGATGTTCTCTCTCTTCAAGCAGAATTGGACACAACACACTCCTGGAGGCCCTGACCTTGCTTTTTCACTCCAAGCTTTGTGGCACAGTGGGTTAGCACTGCTGCCCCGCAGCGCCAGTGGCTCAGGTTTGATTCCCGACTTGGATCATGGTCTGTGCAGAGACTGCACATTCTCCCCATATCTGCAATAGCTTTCCTCCCAGGTGCCCTTCCTACTGTTCAAAGATGTGGAGGTTAAATGGATTGGCCATGCTAAATTGATCCTCAGTGTCCAAAGATGTGTAGGATGGGTACATTGACCATGCTAAATTGTCCCTTACTGTCAGGGGGGTTAGCAGAGTGAATGTGTGGTGTTACAGGGAGAGGGAATGTTGTCAGTGCAGGGAATAGTCTCCATGTGCACTGTGGGGATCCTAAGATTCCATTTGGGATTTTCTAAAGCTTTAATTTCCTGTTTCCCATTCTGTTCGATAACACACAATCGGAATTGGGGATCTCCTGGGAATAACGGATTTTTCTTTTCCCCATTTAGTATAACTAACGTTGTTGACACGTTGTCTGCAGAGCTTTAATGCTGGTGAAAGGTGAAGGTTAACAGCTCCTCTCCATGATGCTGCTACACCATCCTGTCTTTCTCATTCATGTGGAAGCTCGGAAGTCCCTTGCTGGCCCACCATGTCTGGAGTTACAGCTTCATCCTATCGATAACCACCACCCCCGTCACCCTGCCCACTGATCACATTACCACCCAGCCCAGGAAGGCGATTAGGCAAAAGAGTAAATCAAAGCCTTCAGAAAATTAACTACCAGCGCCCACACACGCACAGGCAACACAAAAGACACATCAATTAAAAAAATTTGCAGCTCGAGGCCGCTCTGAAGAGGGGGGAAGCTTCACGTCATCTCAAACAGTGTGAGGTCAAGCCAGTCGCTTTGCAAACGATGCTTCTGCCTGATTTCATTCAATCCCTACAGCGCAGGAGGAGGCCATTTAGCCCATCGAGCCTGCACTGACCACGATCCCACTCAGGTCCTATCGCCATAAACCCACATATTTACCCGGCTAATTCCCTGACACTAGGGACACATCTTGGGACATTAAGGTGTACCTTAGCATGGCCAATCCACCTAATCTAATATCTTTGGACATTAAGACGCAATTTAGCATGGTCAATTCACCTAACCTGCACATCTTTGAACGTTAAGGGGCAATTTAGCATGGCCAATCCACCTAATCTAACATCTTGGTACATTAAGGTGCATCTTAGCATGTCCAATCCACCTAATCTAATATCTTTGGACATTAAGAGGCAATTTAGCATGGCCAATCCACCTAATCTGCACATCTTTGAACACTAAGGAGCAATTTAGCATAGCCAATCCACCTAACCTGCACATCTTTGAACGCTAAGTGGCAATTTAGCATGGCCAATCCACCTAATCTAACATCTTTGGACACTAAGGGGCAATTTAGCATGGTCAATCCACCTAATCTGCACATCTTTGGTCGCTAAGGGGCAATTTAGCATGGCCAATCTGCCTAACCTGTACATGTTTGGACACTAAGGGGCAAAGTAGTATGGTCAATCCACCTAATGTATACATCTTTGGACACTAAGGGACAATTTAGCATGGCTAATCCACCTAATCTAACTTCTTTGGATATTAAGGGGCAATTTAGCATGGCCAATCCCTCTAACCTACATATGTTTGGACTTTGGTTTGAAACCAGAACACCCGGTGAAAACCCACACACAGACACGGGGAGAATGTGCAAACTCCACACAAACAGTGACCCGAGGCCAGAATGGAACCCGGGTCCCTGGTGCTTTGAAACAGCAGCATGAACCACTGTGCCTCCCCGTGCCACTCACCAAACCCATCAGTGGCCGATAAGACTTGGTGGCGGGATTCTCCACTCCCGCTGCAACCAACAGAGATTTGGTTGAGCGCTAAAGTTTCCGTCCTCCCTAGCAGCAGCGACAGGTTGGGAAAGGCCAGAAAAACTCCGGCCTCTGTCTCTCTCTTCTCTTGCCACCTTTGTTGCCTGCATTATCCGTTCCTGTTTCGGCTTCCCACACCTTTTAGCCGCAGAGGGTTCTGAAGGACATGGCGTGATTGAGAACGGGTACGAGATTGGGCACAAATTTTTCATTATTCCTCAGTCAAAGCCCCCCCCTCCCCCTCCCCCCACCGGCAGATTCTGAGCCCGGAAAGGTTCGGTGCAGATTAAGAGTGTCACACTCGCTGGCTGCGGAGTGAGCAAGGCGAGACAGCGTCAACCTTCTGGCCTTTCTACAGAATAAAGTGTAAAAACCCCACAGAGAGCTCCCCAGGCAACTGGTTGCTACTCCGGCAGTCAATAATTAAACTGCCAACGGCACAATGCCTTGCTTGCTGTTTGACTTCATGTTGAAGGTACAAAGTCACTCAAGACCCAAGTCTGACACTGGCTCTCTGGTTAACATTCGTATCTAACCCAGTGGGGTGGTGAGGAGAGAAACTGCCTTCTCCCTCCCTCAGCGAAAGAAAATAACGCCCTGTGCTTAGAGAGAATGGGTGGTCGCACCCCACACCAGGAAAAGTGCCAAGGGAACATGCCAATGCCCATCCAGACGAGGGGTGCCAGTGCAGGGAAATAGCACTCCCGCTGAGAACTGTTGGCACAGTGGCTCACGTTACAGCTTCACAGCGCCAGGGAGTCAGGTTCGATTCCAGACTCGAGCCTGCACGTTCTCCCCATGTCTGCATGGGTTTCCTCCGAGTGTTCCGGTTTCCTCCCAAACTCCAAAGATGCATGGGTTAGGTGGATTGGCCATGCTAAATTGCCCTTCGGTCTCCAAAGATGTGTAGACTAGATGGATTGGCCATGCTAAATTGTACTTTCATGCCCAAAGATGCGCAGGTTAGGTAGATTGGCCATGCTAAATTGCCCCTTAGTGTCCAAAGATGTGCAGGTTAGGTGGATTGGCCATGCTAAATTACCCCTTACTGTCCAAAGATGTGCAGGTTAGTTGGATTGGCCATGCTAAATTGCACTTTAGTGTCCAAAGATGTGCAGATTAGGTGGATTGGCCATGCTAAATTGCATCTTAGTGTCCAAAGATGTGCAGGTTAGGTAGATTGGCCATGCTAAATTGCCCCTTAGTGTCCAAAGATATGCAGATTAAGTGGATTGGCCATGCTAAATTGCCCCTTAGTGTCCAAAGATGTGCAGGTTAGATGGATTGGCCATGCTAAATTGCACCTGAGTGTCCAAAGATGTGCAGGTTAGGTGGATTGGCTGTGTTAAATTGACCCTTAGTGTCCAAAGATGTGCAGGTTAGGTGGTTTGGCCATGCTAAATTGTTCCTTAGTGTCCAAAGTTGTGCAGGTTAGGATGGATTGGCCATGCTAAATTGCCCTTTAGTGTCCAAAGATATGCAGATTAGGTGGATTGGCCATGCTAAATTGACCCTTAGTCTCCAAAGATGTGCAGGTTAGGTGGTTTGGCCATGCTAAATTGTTCCTTAGTGTCCAAAGTTGTGCAGGTTAGGATGGATTGGCCATGCTAAATTGCCCTTTAGTGTCCAAAGATATGCAGATTAGGTGGATTGGCCATGCTAAATTGTTCCTTAGTGTCCAAAGTTGTGCAGGTTAGGATGGATTGGCCATGCTAAATTGCCCCTTAGTGTCCAAGGATATGCAGATTAGGTGGATTGGCCATGCTAAATTGCTCCTTAGTATCCAAAGATATGCAGGTTAGGTGGATTGGCCATGCTAAATTGCCCCTTAGTATCCAAAGATATGCAGATTAGGTGGATTGGCCATGCTAAATTGCCCCTTAGTGTCCAAAGATGCATAGGTTAGGTGGATTAGCCTTGTGTAGGGTTATGGGGATTGGGTGGGGATAGGGCTTGGGTAAGACATTCTGTCAGAGAGTCAGTGCAGATGGGATGGGCCAAATGGCCTCTTTTGTGTCTGTAGGTATCCTATGATAACTGGCTAAGGATTGAACCCATAACAAATCACTGACCACCCAATAACATCAGCCTCAAAGGGGTGAACAGAAGCAAGGCTGGGGCCCATTCTCCCCCCTCGGTCTCTCTATGGGGTACCTCTCTCCTTCATTTTCTTCTCTGCTTGGCAAATCCACCTAACCTACACATCTTTGGACACTCAGGGGCAATTTAGCATGGCCAATCTCTCCTCAGGGTGGACGGGATAGTTATATGTCCTTCTCTCCGGAGTATCATTCCTCTGTATGTCAGCTGTGGCTCAGCTGATAGCTGCCTGCCTCTGAATCACGAGTTTCGGGGTTTAATTCCCATTTCAGGACTTCAGCACAAATCCCAAGGCAGTGCTGCAATGTTGGGAGTGCTGACTTCTAGATGTTTAGATCACCAACAACCTTTCCTGCTCCCTCCACGCCGCTCCTATATTGAGGAAAGCCAAAAAACGCCTCTGCTTTCTCAAGAGGTTAACGAAATTCAGCATGTCCACTACAACTTTCACCAATTTTCACAGATGAATCATACAAAGCATCCTTTCCAGATGTATCACAGCTTGGTCTGGCTCCGGATCTCTGCCAGCCTGCTAGAAATTACTAAGGGCTGTGAAGATAACCCAATCCATCATGTAAACCAGCCTCCCATCCATTGACTCCATCAATTCATCTCGCTGCCTCGGAAAAGCAGCCAGAATGATTCAGGACCCCAGGCACCCCGGACATTCTTTCTTCCACCTTCTTCCTTCGAGAGAAAGATGCAAAAGTCTGAGGTCAGCGACTCAAGAACAGCTTCTTCCTTGCTGCTGTCAGACTTTCGAATGGACCTACATTAAGTTGATCTTTCCCTACACCCTAGCTACGACTATAACACTATAGTCTGCACCCTCTCCCTTCCTTCTTCCCTATGTGCTCTATGAACGGTATGTTTTGGCTCTAAGAAACAATAGTTTTTCACTGTATCCCAATACGTGACAATAATAAATCAAATACAATCATCTTAATCAAGTTGATCTTTCTCTACACCCGAGCTATGACTGTAACACTATATTCTGCACCCTCTCCTTTCCTTTTCCCTTATGTACTCTATGAACGGTACGGTTTGTCTGTAACGGCTCGCAAGGGACAATACTTTCACTGTACCCCAATACGCGTGACAATAACAAAGCAAATCTTGAGGATGAGACTAAATGGTGTCGGCCTACTTGAGGTGCCAGATCCACAAAGAAGTATTGAAGAGGGGGGGAGGTCCCTCTGAGGCCTTGGCCAATTCTTCTCCCTCAATCAACATCACAAACACAGATGATGTGGGCGGCACGGTAGCACAGTGGTTAGCATTGCTGCCTCACAGCGCCAGAGACCCGGGTTCAATCCCGGCTTCGGATCACTGTCTGTGTGAAGACTGCACCTTCTCCCCATGTCTGCCTGGGTTTCCTCCGGTGCTCCGGTTTCCTTCCACAGTCCAAAGATGTTAGGTAGATTGGCCATGCTAAATTGCCCTTTAGTGTCGGGGGACTAGCAGGGGCGTTATGGGGATAGTGACTGCATGAGATTGTGGTCGGTGCAACCTCAATGGGCCGAATGGCCTCTTTCTGCAGAATTCTATATGAAGGACGTGCTGGTTAGGCGTGGCATTGGCCATGCTAAATTCACCCACAGTGTACCCAAACAGGCGCCGGAGTGTGGCGACATGGGGATTGTCAAAGTAACTTCATTGCAGTGTTAACGTAGTGTCTCGCTAATAAAATAGACTTGAAAAATTTTTTGAAGTGTCACATTCCAGTTGGAAATCTCACAACACCAGGTTAAAGTCCAACAGGTTCATATGGTAAGAAATGCCAATTTGCTACCAAAAAAACCTGTTGGACTTTAACCTGGTGTTGTGAGACTTCTTACTGTGTTTAACCCCAGTCCAACGCCAGCATCTCCACATCAAGATATTCCAGTTAGCCCCAGGTACACATTCTCAGGGTTGACCCAGGTTTAATTTGACTTTAACGCCTGTCCATTTCAGACCTGTTATTTTGACTGATTTGTTGTGAATGCTGTGTCTCTCATCGCACAGTGAGATCCCATTCCTCACTCAGTTCCCCATCTCCTATCGGCAATGACCTGTTCTGTGATTGAGAGCTCCCTCTGTGCGCTCCCATTCTCCCCCTCTGTGTCTGTGCAGCTATCTGAGCAGAGATCCAGCAAAACCTTTAATTAAAATTTCCCTGAATGTTCTGCCATCCACTTTCTGCTGCTGGTGTTTATCATTCTCTCTTCTCCATCACAGCAGGACGTTCGAGGCAGTTTTCTCTCTCTATCTTTCACTGTGTGTTTCGCTCTCTCTCTCTCTCTCACACAATTTGCTCTCAGCCTCTCATTCTTTCTGGCTCTGTCTCTCTCTCTCAATCATTCCTTCAACTTGGAATTCTCCGAGCCCGCAAACTGCAGCTGGGATTCCTTGCCGGCCGGTTAAATCACCAGTGAGGACAATAACACCATAGAACATAGAACAATACAGCACAGAACAGGCCCTTCGGCCTTCGATGTTGTGCCGACCAAAATAAAAAGCAATGCCCCTCCTAACTAAACCATTCCCTTCTCATCCATATACTTATCAACTAACCTCTTAAACGCCACCAAACTTGGCGCATCTACAACAGCTGCAGGCAGGGCATTCCACTCCCTAATCACTCTTTGAGTAAAGAACCTACCTCTGATATCCGTCCTATAACTCATACCCCTTAATTTAAAGCTGTGTCCCCTCGTGCTAGCTTTCTCCATCCTAGGAAAAAGGCTATCACTGTCCACCCTATCTAAACCTCTAATCATCTTATATGCTTCAATAAGATCCCCCCTTAGCCGCCTCCTTTCTAACGAAAACAACCTCAAATCCTTCAACCTCTCTTCATAGGACCTGCCCTCCATACCAGGCAACATCCTGGTAAACCTCCTCTGTACCCTCTCCAATGCCTCCACATCTTTCTTATAATGTGGGGACCAGAACTGCACACAATACTCCAAGTGCGGCCGCACTAGAGTTTTGTACAGTTGCAACATGATGCTGCGGCTCCTAAATTCAATCCCCCTACCAATAAAAGCTAAGACTCCATATGCCTTCTTAACAACTTTATCCACTTGACTGCCTACTTTCAGGGATCTATTGACACATACACCAAGATCCTTCTGTTCCTCAACACTATTAAGAGCCCTACCATTAGCCCTATACTCTACACATTTATTGTTCCTGCCAAAGTGCATTACCTCACACTTTTCCACATTAAACTCCATTTGCCACCTCTCGGCCCAGCTCTGCAACTTGTCCAAGTCACTCTGTAAACTAAAACACCCCTCTTCACTATCTACCACACCACCCACTTTAGTATCATCTGCAAATTTACTGATCCATCCCTCAATACCCTCATCCAGATCATTTATAAAAATTACAAACAGCAGGGGCCCCAAAACAGACCCCTGAGGCACACCACTCGTCACCGAACTCCACGATGAATATCTCCCATCAACCACCACCCTCTGTCTTCTATCTGCCAGCCAATTTCTAATCCAATTAGCTAAATCACCCTCTATTCCACACATCTGCATTTTCTGTAGAAGTCTTCCATGGGCCACCTTATCAAACGCCTTACTAAAGTCCATATATACTACATCAACCGCCTTACCCCCATCCACCTCTCTGGTCACTTTCTCAAAAAACTCAATGAGGTTAGTAAGGCATGACCTACCCTTCACGAAACCATGCTGACTATCCCCAATCAATTCATTTCTCTCTAAATAACTATAAATCCTATCCCTAATAATTCTCTCCAATACCTTGCCCACCACAGAAGTAAGACTCACTGGCCTATAATTCCCAGGAAGGTCTCTCTTCCCCTTCTTAAACCAGAACCATAGCAAGTTTGCAAAGGGCAGCATGGTGGCACAATGGTTAGCACTGCTGCCTCACAGCGCCAGGGACCCGGGTTCAATTCCCGGCTTGGGTCACTGTCTGTACAGAGTCTGCACATTCTTCCCATATCTGCATGGGTTTCCTCCCACAGTCCAAAGATGTGCAGGTTAGGGGGATCGGCCATACTAAATTGTCCCTTAGTATCCAAAGATGTGCAAGTTAATTGGATTGGCCATGCTAAATTGACCCTTAATGTCCAAAGACGTGCTGGTTAGGTGAATTTGCCATGCTAAATTGCCCTTTAATGTCCGAAGACATGCTGGATAAATGGATTGGCCATGCTAAATTGTCCCTTAGTGTCCAAAAAATATGCAGGTTAGGTGGTGCAATGAAGTTATTGTGACAATCCCCATGTCGCCACACTCCAGCGCCTGTTTGGGTACACTGAGGGTGAATTTAGCACGGCCAATGCACCCTAACCAGCACGTCCTTCATATAGAATTCTGCAGAAAGAGGCCATTCTGCCCATTGAAGCTGCACTGACTGCAATCCCAATCCCCACAACACCCCTGCATTTACCCCAGTTAGTCCCCCAACGCTAAAGGGCAATTTATCATTGACAATCCGCCTAACATCTTTGGAGTGTGGGAGGAAACCGAAGTACCCGAAGGAAACCCACGCAGACATGGGGAGAACATGCAGACTCCACAAAGACAGTGACCCGAGGCCGGGATTGAACCCGGGTCCCTGGCGCTGTGAGGCTGCAGTTGGAAGATCAGCTGTGATCATAATGAATGGCGGTGGAGCAGGCTCAAAGAGCAGATTGGCCATGATAATTGTTTCTTAATGTCCAAAGATGAGCAGGTTAGATCGATTGGCCATGCCCTCGGAGTGTGGCAACTAGAGGATTTTCACAGTAACTTCATTGCAGTGTTAATGTAGCTTGTGACACTAATAAGTAAACTCCCCCAGCTCCGCTCAGAGCGGGTATCTGATAAATATTCATCAATAATCATTTCAATGTAATTAACAGGTTTGAAATTGGATACGCCAGCCTCCTGGTATATTCCATCCGGATTTGAACCCAGACCCACCAACGTTCTGGGTCAATGGATTCCAGCAACAATACCGACACTGCCTCCCGCCCAGGTTCCACTAAGGAAGCTGGTGGAATTTGAACTTGATTGGGCGGCACAGTAACACAGTGGTTAGCACTGCTGCTTCACAGCTCCAGGGATCTGGGTTCGATTCCCGGCTCGGGTCACTGTCTGCGTGGAGTTTGCACATTCTCCTCGTGTCTGTATGGGTTTTCTCCGGGTGCTCTGGTTCCTCCCAAAGTCCAAAGATGTGCGGGTTAGGTTGATTGGCTGTGTTAAAATTGCTCGCTTAGTGTCCTGAGATGTGTAGGTTAGGGGGATTAGCGGGAAAGTATGTAGGGATATGGGGGTAGGTCCTGGGTGGGATTGTGGTCAGTGCAAACTCAATGGGCCGAATGGCCTCTTTCTGCACCGTAGGGTTTCTATGATTCTGTGATTTCTATGAAACTATCATCATTTCTTGTTAGAAACCCATCTGGTTTGCTAAAAGGAAAGAAAATCTGACATCCTTACTCTGTCCGGCTAATACGTGACTCCAGACCCATAATTGGTCATTAATTAGAGGAAGCGACGGTCTGGTGGTATTAGCACTAGAAACTCTACCAATGTTCTGGGTTCGAATCCCGCCCTGGCGGAATTTGAATTCAATAAAAAATATCTGGAATTAAGAATCTACTGTGAAACCATTGTCGGGAAAACCCAACTGGTTCACTAATGTCCTTTAGGGAAGGAAATCTGCTGTCCTTACCTGGTCTGGACTACATGTGACTCCAGAGTCCATAGCAACGTGGTTAATGCTCAACTGCCCTCCAAGGGCAACTAGGGATGGGCAATAAATATTGGCCCAGCCACAAATGATTAAAAACAATTGATTTTTTTGAAAATTCATTGATCCAATGTGGGCGTTATTGGCAAAGGCAACAGTTATTGTCCATCCCTAGTTGCCCTGGGGGTTTTTGACCCTTAATTGCTCTTGTAAATGAAATGGAATCGGCTGCCATCAGTGATGGTAGAAGCAAACTCACTGGGGTCTTTTAAGAGACTTCTGGATGAGTACATGGGATTGGAAGTTATAGATAGCTCTATGGCCTGGTAGGTACTGATATGATCAGCACAACTTGTGGGCCAAAGGGCCTGTTTGTGCTGTAGTGTTCTATGTAAATGGGCGTGGAAAGCCGCTCATTTCTAAGGAGATTGGGAATGGGGAACCTTAATGAAAATCCAGAATAAAAAAAAAACGCAGCATCAAATATTGACATGCAGAGGCAGTGTCTCTTGCACATTAGGTCTGAGAGAGATTGCTTTTGCAGAAGCCCCGATGGCAACAATATTAATCTGGCAGCGGCCAAAAGATGTCCTGCTGTACAGTATCATTCCGTGATAATCTCTGTTTCATTTGAGTGCATTAATCCTGCTTCTTCACACCGGCCTCACTAACTCAAGTAAACAATATCCCCCGGAGAGAAAGCGTCACCCGCTGTTTGAAAACCTGCTTCAGCTTATCTGTCAACCCTTCCTCACAGAATCGTAGAAACCCTACAGTGCAGAAAGAGGCCCTTTGGCCCATCGAGTCTGCACTGACCTCAATCCCACCCAGGGCCTACCCCCACATCCCTACATATTTTACCCACTAATCCCTCTAATCTAAGCATCTTAGGACACTAAGGGGCAACTTTATCATGGCCAATCAACCTAACCTGCACACCTTTGGGAGGAAACCGGAGCACCTGGAGGAAACCCACGCAGACACGAGGAGAATGTGCAAACTCCACGCAGACAGTAACCCGAGCCAGGAATCGAACCCAGGTTCCTAAAGCTGTGAAGCAGCAGTGCTAACCACTGTGCTACCGTTCCTCCCTGGGCAGAACACGGGCATCTCTGGCAAGCTGGGCACTTCTTTGCCATCATAGAGAGGGTTGGTCTTTTCCTCACAGGCAGCAGTAAATTTGATTTATTATTTCCACGTGTATTAGTTAGTATACGGTGAAAAGTATTGTTTCGTGCACACTGTACAAAACATCCCGTTCACAGAGAAGGATGGTGCAGAATGTAGTGCTACAGTCGTAGTGAGGGGTGTAGAGAAAAATCTACTTAATGGGAGGTCGGTCCATTCAAAAGCTTGACAGCAGCAGGGAAGAAACCGTTCTCGAGTCTGTTGGTATGTGACCTCAGACGTTTGTATCTTTTTCCCCGATGGAAGAAGAGAGAATGTCCGGGGTGCGTGGGGTCCTTGATTATGCTGGATGTTTTGGTGAGGCAGAGGGACGGAGTCAGTGGATGGGAGGCTGGTTTGCGAATTGGACTGGGCTACATTCACAATGCTTTGTAATTTCTTGTGGTCTTGGGCAGAGCAGGAGCCCACACCAAGCTGCAGAACCGCTGGAAAGAATGCTTTCTATGGTGCATCTGTAAAAGTTTGTAGCGGGCATGTCAAATTTCCTTAGTCTCCTGAGAACGTAGAAGCATTGGTGGGGCTTTCTTAACTATAGCGTCAGCACGGGGGGGACCAGGACAGACTGTTGTTGATCTGGACACCTAAAAAACCTCTCGACCTTTTCTACTTTGTCCTCTGTTGAAGTAGACAGGGGCACGTTCTCCACTACGCTTCCTGAAGTCGATGACAATCTCCTTCGTTATGTTGAGTGAATGCGTCCTTATACACTGCAAAGACCAAGTGAGGGATTCAGCTACTTCTGACAGCAATATTGAGGCGATCGCGGGATGTGTGGGACCTGCCGGTCCTTTGTGATAGTCTGTGTCTACTCTTTGGGCATCCTTAGGCAGTATATTCCAAACCCATCCCGAAGGACAGGGTCAGCAGAAAGAACATAGAACATTACAGCGCAGTACAGGCCCTTCGGCTCTCGATGTTGCGCCAACCAATGGAACCAATCTAATGACTCCATATGCCTATCCACTGACCATGTGAACGCCCTTAAAGTTGGAGAGTCTACAACTGCTGCAGACAGTGCATTCCACGCCCCTACTACCCCCTGAGTAAAGAACCCACCTCTAACATCCGTCCTACAACTATCACCCCTTAATTTAAAGCTATGTCCCCTCGTGTTAGCCATCACCATCTGAGGAAAAAGGCTCTCACTGTCCACCCTATCTAACCCCCTGATCATCTTGTATGCCTCAATTAGGTCACGTCTTAACCTTCTCTTTAACGAAAATAATCTCAAGTCCCTCAGCCTTTCCCCATAAGACCTGCCTTCCATACCAGGCAACATCCTGGTAAACCTCCTCTGCACCCTTCCCAACGCCTCCACATCTTTCTTATAACGTGGCGACCAGAACTCTACACAATACTCCAAGTGCGGCCACACCAGAGTTTTGTACAGCTGCAACATGACCTCACGGCTCCGAAATTCAATCCCTCTACCAATAAAAGTTAACACACTGTACGCCTTCTTAACAACCTTATCAACCTGGGTGCATGGGGAACACAATCATCATCCTGACTTGGAAAGATTTTGCTGGGTCAAAATCCTGGACAGCACTGTGGGTGCACCTACACCTCAGGCATTGCAGTCATTCAAGAAGGCAGATCACCAACACCTTCTCGAGGGGCAACAAGGCATGGGAAATAAATGCCCACATCCCAAAACAAATTTATAAAAAACCTCAATTAACATGTAGAAGACCAGGTGTTGATGATACACAGTAATACAATAACCAGCATGACACAGTCATTAACACTGCTGCCTCACAGCGCTAGGAACCCTGGTTCAATTCAAGCCTCAGGTCACTATCCATGTGATATTTGCACATTATCCCCGCGTCTGCGTGGGTTTTCTCCGGGTGCTCCGGTTTCCACCCACAGCCCAAAGATGCGTAGGTTAGGTGGACTGGCCATGCTAAGTTGCCTCTTAATGTCCAAAGATGTGCAAATTACGTGGGTTGGCCATGGTAAATTATTCTTCAGTGTCCAAAGATGTGGAGGTTAAGTGGATTGGACATGCTAAATTGTCCCTTAGTATGCAAAGGTGTGCAGGTTAGGTGGATTAGCCATGCTAAATTGTGCCATAATGACCAAAGATTTGCAATTTAGGTGGATTAGTCACGTTAACGTGTCCCTTAGTGTCCAAAAATGTGTAGGTTAGATGGATTGGCTACGCTAAATTGCCCCTTAGTGTCCAAAGATGTGTAAGTTAGGTGGATTGACCATGCTAAGTTGCCCCTTAGAATCCAAAGATGTGTAGGTTAGGTGGATTGGCCATGCTAAATTGCCTCTTAGTGTCCAAAGATGTGCAGGTTAGATGGATTGGCCATGCTAAATTGCTCCTTAGTGTCCAAAGATGTGTAGATTAGATGGATTGGCCATGCTAAATTGCCTCTTAGTGTCCAAAGATGTGTAGGTTAAGTGGATTGGCCATGCTAAATTGCCTCTTAGTGTCTAAAGATATGTGGGTTAGGTGGATTGGCCATGCTAAATTGCCCCTTAGTGTTCAAAGATGTATAGGTTAAGTGGATTGGCCGTGTTAAATTGCCTCTTAGTGTCCAAAGATGTGCAGGTTAGGTGGATTGGCCGTGTTAAATTGCCTCTTAGTGTCCAAATATGTGCAGGTTAGGTGGATTGGCCATGCTAAATTGTCCCTTAGTGTCCAAAATCGCGCAGGTTAGATGAGTTAGTGAATGAAATATGTAGGGTTACAAGTTGAGGGCCTGGCTGAGATGCTCTGTCAGAGAGCTGGTGCAGGCTCGATGGGCTGAAAGGTCTGCTTTTGCACTGTTGGGATTTTATGGTCCTGAATCTGTCTTTCATTCTCTCGGTCCCCACTCTGTGTGGGTGCTATTATTCAGCGTGGCTCCGCCAGCCATCTGAAGTAGAACAGACCTGTACCAGCGTCTGTTGCATTGGGCCAGGCGGATAAAATAACATCCCTCACAGACAGCAGTCTCCGATGTAAATGCCTCATTCCTGTCTCTATCTTAATCCAATCAGCCCCAGCCCCAGGAGTCTTGTGATGCTAAAAGCAGATCAGCGCTGCTGTAGGTTGACCAGAGAGCAAATCCCTCGGGGTTCGCAGCGAACCTTGTAGATTGCTCCCTCTGGCTTTGCAAAGGGCTTCCAAAATCCAATTAAGTTAACTCAGAATCCGGGTCAGTTTCCAGTTTGGAAAGAGAATTACATGCAGACAAATGTGTGAACTTAGAGCAGGAGAAGGCTACTCAGCCCCTTGAGCCTATTCAAGCCATTCCGTGAGATCATGGTTCACCTGATTGGAGTATCAAATCCCCCTTTTTATCTCCCCCCACCCCAGTAGAAAGCACTGTTACCGGTTGTATCACAGCTTCGTGTGGGCTCTTGCTCTGCCCAAGAGCAAAGGATCGTGACTGTAGCCCAGTCCATCACACAAACCATCCACTGACTTTGTCCACACTTCCCGCTGCCTTGGAAAAGCAGCCGGCATCATCAAATTAGGTTAGAGGGTCATTGCTTTTTCTTAATTGGTCAGCGCAACATCGAAGGCCGAAGGGCCTGTTCTGCGCTGTAATGTTCTATGTTCTGTGTTTTAATTGTCCCAGGGGAACTGCCCCAGGAGAACTGTCCCAGAGGAACATCCTGGACATTCTCTCTCCCATCGGGAAAAAGATATAAAAGTCTGACATCACAGACTCAAGATCACCTTCTTACCCGCTGCTGTCAGACTTTTGAATGGACCTACCTAATTTAGGGAGCTAGGTCTCTTCTCCTTGGAGAGATGAAGGTTGAGAGGTGACCTGATAGAGGTTTATGAGATGTTGAGAGGAATAATAGGGTGGCTTCTCGGAGGCTATTTCCCAGGGCTGAAATGGTTGCTACAAGAGGACACAGGTTTAAGGTGCTGGGGGGCAAGTACAGAGGAGATGTTAGGGGTAAGTTTTTCACTCAGAAGGTGGTGAGTGAGTGGAATCGGCTGCCGTCGGTGGTGGTAGGGGCAAACTCGCTGGGGTCTTTTAAGAGATTTCTGGACGAGTTCATGGGATTTAATGGGATTGAGGGTTTTATATATAGGCCTGGTAGGTAGGGATATGATTGGTGCAGCTTGTGGGCCGAAGGGCCTGTTTGTGCTACATGGTCTATGTAATATTAAGCTGATATTTCTCTACACCCCAGTTATGATTGTAATGTTATATTCTGCCCCTCTGCTTTCCTTCTCCTTGTCTGCTCTATGAACAGTATGCTTTGTCCGTATAGTGTGCAAGAAACAATACCTTTTTTGCTGTATCCCCAGTGTGTGTGGCAACAATAAATCAAATCAAATCAGCCATGATATTAAATGGTGGATGAGGCTCAAAGGGCTGAATGGACTCCTCCTGTCCTTATCCTTCCTTATAGCTAGAATCCCATTTCCATTTCTCACTTTGATAAAGAATAATGCAGGCCCTATAAATAAACCTAAATCCTGACATGAGATTTAATAGCTCTTTATAAATGGCTTCGGTATTAACTCCATCATTCTCTGGTGTTCTGCGACACTCTGACCTTTGAGGATTGATGAGCAGGGGAGGGGGGGGCGGGTGGGGTGACAGTCCATTTTCCCTTTAGTAATCTTCATCTTAAGTGTCCCTTCTCTCTCTTAATCGGGAGATATCAAACTGTTCCTCTGGGACAGTTCCCCTGGGACAGTTAGAACACAGAACATTACAGCGCAGAACAGGCCCTTCGGCCCTCGATGTTGCGCCGACCAATTAAGAAAAAGCAATGACCCTCTAACCTAAACCATTCCCTTTTCATCCATAAACTTATCTACTAACCTCTTAAACACCACCAAACCTGACACACCTACAACTGCAGCAGGCAGGGCATTCCATACCCTTACCACCCTCTGGGTAAAGAACCTACCTCTGACATCCGTCCTATAACTACCATCCCTTAATTTGAAGCTGTGTCCCCTCGTGCTCGCTTTCTCCATCCTAGGAAAAAGGCTATCACTGTCCACCCTATCTAAACCTCTAATCATCTTATATGTTTCTATAAGGTTTCCTCTTAGTCGCCTTCTTTCCAACGAAAACAACCTCAAATCCCTCAGCCTCTCTTCATAAGACCAAGAGAGGCTGAGGTCTCCTGGGACAGTTCCCCTGGGACGACTCTCCTGGGACAGTTCCCTTGGGACAATTCCTCTGGGACAGTTCCCCTGGGACAACTCTCCTGGGACAGTTCGCCTGGGACAGTTCCCCTGGGACAGTTCCCCTGGGACAGCTCCCCTGGGACAGCTCCCCTGGGACAGCTCCCCTGGGACAGTTCCCCTGGAACAGTTCCCCTGGGACAATTCCCCTGGGACAGTTCCCCTGGGACAACTCTCCTGGGACAGTTCCCCTGGGAAAGTTGCCCTGTAAAAAGTTTCACAACACTAGGTTAGAGTTTAACCTTGTGTTGTGAGACTTCTTATTGTGTTTACTCCAGTCCAACGCCAGCATCTCCACATCATGACTACAGTTCCCCTGGGACAGTTCCCCTGGACCAGTTCCCCTGGACCAGTTCCCCTGGACCAGTTCTGGCTGTACCTCTAGGGTGATACGTTAAAGTCTCAAGTCATTGACTCTCTGATCAACCAACAAGTGGGGGTTGAACGTGCAGCCTCCCAATTCTCTTCGTCTGCAGAGTTCAGGCTGAGGCCTAACATCACATCACCATGGAGACACTTTCACCATGGCGACCTGCATCCCAATGGAGATTATTGATGTACAGCTGGAGGCTCCATCACATCACCCCCTCCAACCATTAGTCAGCCAACACATTCACCCTTGTCACGTACGGCCTTCCTACACCAATCGGAAAGCACAAAGACCCATTACCCAATTGGATGAAGCTGTACTGTCAGCCAATTGGCCTTTGGCAATATTTTTATGTCACGGGAAGAGAAATGTTCAAAGAAAATGACAAAAAAAAAAGCCAATTCTTTTTTAACATCGCGGTGATTTTTCTCCAGGGTGGCAGACACACAACAGGGAGATTGGTCTTCGATTCCTGGGAACTCCGTGCCCAGGTTGGCAAATTTCCACCTTGAGCTCTCATAAGAGCAGTTCTACATGCTAAAGACAGTGGGGCTGAGGGACAATAACATCAGGATACCCTGCAAGGGCAATAAACATTCGTAGCAGGGTTACCAACACTCCACAATCGGCCTGGAGTCACCAGGAATCGAAGCCCAATCTCCCCGGGGACTGTTGTGTGTGCTAACCCTGGAGGGAAACCAGCGGGATGTTAAAAAAGATTGTTTCCTTGTCACCTTGTTCAAACATTTCTCTTTAGCAGAAGAGTGATATTGGGTGAAGAGGTTGGCTGATAGTACACCATCATCCAATTGGGTAATGGGTCTTTGTGCTTTCCAATTGGTGTAGGAAGGCCATAAGTCACAAGGATGGATGTGTTGGCTGACTAATAGAGGAGGGGAGAGCCTAGAGTGGGAGGGGAAAAGTTCCATGTGATGCAACCTCCAGGGATTTAATCCCAGCTACCAGCCCCAGACTGAACACCATCTCATTCCGGTGTCTGAAAAACAGAAGCAAAGGAATCTGAAATAAGAGCAGAAAATGCTGGAAAACCTCAGCGGGTCTGACAGCATCTGTGGAGAGAAAACAGAGCCAATGCTTCCAGTCAGCACTCAGTCAGTCAGCATCAGAGCTCGGTCTACACTGTCCCCCATCAAATACTCCCAGAACAGGTACAGCACGGGGTTAGATACAGAGTAAACCTCCCTCTACACTGTCCCCATCAAACACTCCCAGGGCAGGTACAGCACGGGGTTAGATACAGAGTAAAGCTCCCTCTACACTGTCCCCCCATCAAACAGTCCCAGGACAGGTACAGCACGGGGTTAGATACAGAGTAAAGCTCCCTCTACACTGTCCCCCCATCAAACAGTCCCAGGACAGGTACAGCACGGGGTTAGATACAGAGTAAAGCTCCGTCGACACTGTCCCCATCAAACACTCCCAGGGCAAGACTGAAACACTGGCTCTATTCTCTCTTCACAGATGCTGTCAGAGCTGCTGAGATTTTCCAGCATTTTCTCTTTTTTCCACAAGAATTGTTTCACTCTTTTGAAGCTATCCCAGAGGGAAATCTTTCTCGTAACTTCATTTAGGGGCCTCCGCTGCACAGAATCGAATTGAACAACTGGAAACCTTGCCAAGGGACCTGGTTCGACTCACCTTAACACTGTTGAACATGTCAGGACATTTTAAAGTTATCCGAAACCATCGTCAGGAGTTTGGCTGAGAGGAGCAGGCCTTGGTTAGGCCGCATGTGGGATATCATGTGCAGTTCTGGTCACCACGGTACCAGATGGATATGGAAGCTTTGGAGAGAATGAAGAAAAGGTTCACCAGGATGTTGTCCGGTCTCGAGAATGTTGGCGATGAGGAGTGGTTAAATAAACTCAGATTGTTTTTACTGGAAACGCAAAGCCTGAGGAGAGACCTGGCCTACAATATGATGAGAGGCACAGAGATAGTGGATAGGCAGAGGTTTTTTCCCCAGGTTGGACGTGTCAATTACAAGGAGGCATAGATTCAAGGTGAGAGGGGGAAAGTTTACAAGAGATGTACAGGGAATCTTTCTTGTGCAGAGAGTGGTGGGTGTCTGCAACGTGCTGCCAAAGGGGGTGGAGGAAGCAGGCTCATTAGCAACACGTAAGAGGCATCTGGATGGGTACATGAATAGGGAGGGGTAGAGAGATACCGACTGAGTAAGGGCAGAAGATTTTTTTTGGTTTAGATAGGGCATCACGGTCAGCATGGGCTTGGAAGGCTAAAGGGCCTGTTCCTGGCTGTATCAGAAAATCCGAGAATCCTGGGGATGCCATTCAGCCCATCGAATCTGTACCAACTAGATTCCACCCAAGCTCTATTTTTGGAACTCCACACATTTACCCTATAATGGCCCTGACACTAAGGGACAATTTAGCAAGGCCAATCCATCCAGCCTTCTCATCTTTGGACATTAAGGGGCAATTTAGCATGGCCAAACCACCTAACCTACACATATTTGGACACTAAGGTGCAAATTTAGCACGGCTATCCACCTAACCTACACATCTTTGGACAGGACCTGGGGGTGCAGGTGACCAAGTCACTGAAGGTGGCAGAGCAAGTGGAGAAGGTTGTGAAGAAAGCATATGGTATGCTAGCCTTTATAGGAAGGGGTATAGAGTACAAGAGCTGCTCTTTAATGTTGCAGTTGTATAAAACGTTGGTTAGACCTCATTTGGAATACTGCGTCCAGTTCTGATCGCCTTACTACCGGAAGGATGTGGAGACACTGGAGAGAGTGCAGAGGAGGTTTACCAGGATGCTGCCTGGTATGGAAGGTTTGAGTTACGAGGAGAGATTAGGCAAATTGGGACTGTTTTCCTTAGAAAGACGTAGACTTAGAGGAGACCTAATAGAGGTGTACAAGATTATGAAGGGGTATAGATAGAGTAAACAGGGTTAAGCTTTTTCCTAGGATGGACTCAAATAGCACGAGGGGTCACGGGCTTAGGGTGGGGGGGTAAGGTATAATTTGGATGCTAGAGGGAGTTTTTCACACAGAGGGTGGTGGGGGTATGGAATGCGCTGCCAAGTAAAGTGGTGGAGGCAGGTAGTCTGGAGTTATTTAAGAAATACTTAGATTGTACATGAACAGAATGGGAATGGAGGGGTATAGAAAACTGATTTAAAATAGGGATCATGAGCCTTGGGAGTCCCTGGGAAGTGTGTAAATAGATGATGATATTGATGTACTTGTTTTTATCCTACAGGTGCTTTGGTCCACCTTGTTGTCTAACAAGGGGCATACACGCGATGGGTCGTGAGAGGGCTGCTCTTGGATTTTTTTTGAGAGTATCCTAGTGCTTCACGTCGTTAGTGTACGCTTGACCTGGACCATTTGATGGGCAACACGACAGCTCAGTGACTATCGCTGTGCTGTGCAGATACATGGATTTGGGCCTGTGTCTGTGGGAGTTTGCGCATTCTCCCCGTGCTTGCGTGGGTTTTCTCCGGGTGCTCCGGTTTCCTCCCACATCCCAAAGATGTGCTCTTAGGCTAATTGGCAAAACAAATTCTCCCTAAGTTGTCTCAAATTTGGTTTTTAATCCATAGATCTATAAACATGGACAGGGATCGTGGGTAGAGGTGGGAACATCGGGGTGGCGGCGCGGGCTCGTTGGGCCAAAGGGCCTGTTTCCCATGCTGTTTTGTTCTTTGTTCACTAAGGGGCAATTTAGCATAGCTAATCCAATTAATCTACTCATCTTTGGACATTAAGGGGCAATTTAGCACGGCCAATCCACCTAATCTGCACATCTTTGGACTATGGGTGGAAAGTGGGGCACTCGGAGGAAACCCATGCAGACAGGGGGGTGATGTGCAAACTCCGCATAGCCATCAGTCACCCAAAGCAGGATTCGAACCCGGGTCCCTGGCATTGTGAAGCAGGCATGCTAACCACTGCGCCGCCCAAAGTTAGGGGAGACAAACACTGACCCAGTTAGTGACACTCACATCCCGTAAAAGAACAAAAAAAATAGATTGATCATTTCAGGAAGGCAAATGTTCCTTTAATTTGACTTCATCAGTATGACGCTGAGATGCTGATGTAATTTGGCAATATTAAGGAACAACAGTGAGTTAATAATCGAGACTAATGCCAATTGCAATTAGATGGGAAAATGTTCTCCTGTAATTATTCAGCCCAGTGTAAATTTTCAGCCATGCTACACGTTCTAAATTTAACACAAGTAGTGATTAAGAACAAAATGACACTGAGCTGAACAAAAGGTTGGCTCAAACTGCAACGCCATCCATACTTTTACCATAGTAACCCACTCGTCACATTTAAACCTCCTTTCTCTTCCTCTCCGCCGTTTCTCTGGAATTAGCTTGGATTTGGATTCAGGCTGAAAATGGTCCCTTGAGTTCCAAGGAGAGCAATAAAATACATTGAATAGAATCACAACAGGGAGGCCATTGGGTCCATCAAACCTGCACTGGCAACAATCCCATATATTTACCCCCTGTCACTAAGGGGCAATTTAGCATGGCCAATCCACCTAACCTGCACATCTTTGGACACTAAGGGGCAATTTAGCATGGCCAATCCACCTAACTGCACATCTTTGGACACTAAGGGGCAATTTAGCACGGCCAATCACCTAACCTGCACATCTTTGGACACTAAGGGGCAATTTAGCATGGCCAATCACCTAACCTGCACATCTTTGGACACTAAGGGGCAATTTAGCATGTCAATCCACCTAACCTACACATCTTTGGACACTAAGGGGCAATTTAGCATGGCCAATCCACTAACCTGCACATCTTTGGACGCTAAGGGACAATTTAGCATGGCCAAATCCACCTAACCTGCACATCTTTGGACACTAAGGGACAATTTAGCATGGCCAATCCATCTAACCTGCACATCTTTGGACACTAAGGGACAATTTAGCATGGCCAATCCATCTAACCTGCACATCTTTGGACACTGAGAGGTAATTTAGCATGACCAATTCGCCTAACTTGCACATCTTTGGAGTGTGGGAGGAAACCGGAACACGCAGTTTGGACACTAAGGGACAATTTATCATGGCCAATCCAACTAATCTGCACATCTTTGGACGGTGGGAGGAAGCCAGAGCACCCAGGGAAAACCCATGCAAACAATGGGGGGAACATGCTGACTCCACAGAGACAGTAACCCAAGGACTCAGGTCCCTGGCACCGTGAGGCAGCAGTGTTAACCGCTGTGCCACCGCGCCAAGTTCCCAGGTGATGGCAGTAAAAGGAAAACTCAGGATACATCTTAAGGTGGAAAATAAGAAGCCTTTGAAATTATAATTCCAGGCTCGATTCAGAGTGCTGGAGTTTGTCCAATTTCAGATGCACTGTTAAGAAGAGAGATGGAGCTAATCAGGTAATTACAGGCCGGTTAGCTTAGTATCTATAGTGGGGACAATTTAAGAGGCCTTAATTAAGGATGAAATTACTACGTATCCAGGGAGAGAGGAAATAGCAAGACCCAGTATTGATTTTGAAAACGACAGTTGTGCGTGACTAACCGCATGAATTTTCTGAGGAGATAACAGTCACGGGTGAGGAGAAGCGGAATAACTATCAGATGCCGTTGTCCTTCGGAAAACACTTTGACAAGAGCCGGCATCCAAAATTAAGAGGGAAGATTGAGTGAGTAGGATTCAGAGGCGGGGGGGTGGGGGGGGCGCGGAAGGATTTGGGGAGTCGTTCACAAGTTTCCCAGAGTGACTGAGCGTGACATTCCCTCAGAGTTCAATTCACTCGACGCAATGCCCCTTGTTGGTAACAATGTCTAATACTTGGTTAGCGCTCTGCCTCAGGGACCAAGTTCGATTCGCGGCTCGGGTCTTGCGCGGAGTCTGCTCGTTCTCCCCATGTCTGCGTGGGTTTCCTCCGGATGCTCCGCTTTCCTTTCACTGTCCGAAAGACGTGCTGGTTAGGAGCTAAATTCTCCCTCAGTGGGCCCTAACAGGTACCGGAGTGTGGCAACTAAGAGAATTTCATTGCAGTGTGAACGTACGTCAGACCCCACTTGGAATACTGTGCACGGTTCTGGTCGCCTCACTACAGGAAGGATGTGGAGAGGGCGCAGAGGGGATTTACAAAGATTGGGAAGCATGCCTTATGAGGATAGGTTGAGGGAGCTCAGTCTCTTCTCCCTGGAGAGACAAGGTTGAGAGGCGACCTGATAAAGGCGTATAAAATGTTGAGAGGAATAGACAGGGTGGATTCTCGGAGGCTATTTCCCAGGGCTGAAATGGTCGCTTCGAGAGGACACAAGTTTAAGGTGCTGGGGGGCAAGCACAGAGGAGATGTTAGAGGTAAGTTTTTCACTCAGAGGGTGGTGAGTGAATGGAATCGGTTGCTGTCAATGGCGGTAGAGACGAACTCGCTGGGGTCTTTTAAGAGACTTCTGGATGAGTACATGGGATTTAATGGGATTGGGAGTTATAGATACGCCTGGTAAGTAGGGATATGATCAGTGCAACTTGTGGGCCGAAGGGCCTGTTTGTGCTGTAGTGTTCTATATTCTATATATAGAATATATATATTATAATTAGCACTGCTGCTTCACAGCTCCAAGGACCTGGGGTCGATTCCCGGCTCGGGTCACTGTCTGTGTGGAGTTTGCACATTCTCCTCGTGTCTGCATTGGTTTCCTCCGGGTGCTCTCCCACAGTCCAAAGATGTGCGGGTTAGGTTGATTGGCCCATGCTAAGAAATTGCCTCTTAGTGTACTGGGATGTGTAGGTTAGAGAGATTAGTGGGTAAATATGTAGGGATATGGGGGTAGGGACTGGGTGGGATTGTGTTCAGTGCAGACTCTCTGCACTGTAGTGTTCTACGATGATTCTGTGAACTCTTATCAACTTCAAGTGGTTAAAGCAAGAAAAATATTGACGCTTTGGACACAGAGGGAGCACATGGCTCTCGTAGTCAGTGTTGTGAGCGATCAATACACACCTCCCTTCACTCACCCATCTCTTCACTCACACCTCCCTTCACTCACCCATCTCTTCACTCACCCCTCTCTTCACTCACCCTCACTTTATTTGCAAATTACTTCAGTCACAGTGATAGGAAAAAGACTACATGTGCCTGGGCAGCAGACAACAAAATGTGTGGAGGGACCCGCACTCAGAACCCAGGTAGGCTGCAAGTGCAGGAGTCTAGGGGATGTTGGGAGGTGAAGGTTCAGAGATCATGCAGCACCTCACAGGAGGTGGGAGACCGTGGAGCCAGGAGGTGTTGCTGAGTCTTTACGTGACATAGGAACAGTCTGGATTTACCTGGGAAAATATCCCAAGGTGTTCCACAGAAAGGGTTATGGTGCAAAGGTATTGGGGAGTTTTCAAGGAGCATCTTAAATGGAGAGAGTGAATTTATTACATAGAACACTACAGCACAAACAGGCCCTTCGGCCCACAAGTTGTGCCGAACACATCAAAACCTACCCAGCCATAGACCTATCTATAACCCTCAATCCCATTGGATCCCATATACTCATCCAGAAGTCTTTTAAAAGACCCCAGCGAGTTCGCCTCGACCACCACCGACGGCAGCCGATTCCATTCACTCACCACCCTCTGAGTGAAAAACTTTCACCTAGCATCTCCTCTGTACTTGCTTCCCTGCACCTTAAATCTGTGCCCTCTTGTCGCGACCATTTCAGCCCTGGGAAATAGTCTCTGAGAGTCCACCCTATTTATTCCACTCAACATCTTGTAAACCTCTATCAGGTCGCCTCTCAACCTTCCTCTCTCCAGGGAGAACAGTCCCAGCTTCCTCAACCTGTCTTCATAAGGCATGCCTCCCAATCCAGGCAACATCCTTGTAAATCTCCTCTGCACCCTTTCAATAGCTTCCACGTCCTTCCTATAGTGAGGCGACCAGAACTGCGCACAGTACTCCAAGTGTGGTCTGACAAGGGTCCTATAAAGCTGCAGCATTACCTCCTGACTCCTGAACTCAATCCCTCGATGAATGAAGGCCAGTACACCGTAAGCTTTCTTAACCACATCCTCCACCTGGGAGGCCGATTTGAGAGTCTTATGGACCCGGACCCCAAGATCCCTCTGCTCTTCCACACAGCTAAGACTCCTACCTTTGATAGTGTACTCATTCATCCCATTGGATCTGCCAAAATGGACCACAACACATTTATCCGCGTTGAAGTCCATCTGCCACTTCTCCGCCCAGTCTTGCATCCTGTCGATGTCCTGCTGCAACTTTTGACATCCCTCCAGACCATCCACAACACCACCGACCTTCGTGTCATCGGCGAACTTACTCACCCATCCCTCCACTTCCTCATCCAGGTCATTTATGAAAATGACAAACAGCAAGGGTCCTAGAACAGATCCCTGGGGCACTCCACTGGTGACTGACCTCCATGCAGAAAAAGAGCCATCCACAACCACCCTCTGCCTTCTGCAGGCAAGCCAGTTCTGGATCCACAAGGCCAAAGCCCCTTGGATCCCATGGCCTCTCACCTTCTCAAGAAGTCTTGCATGTGGGACCTTGTCAAATGCCTTGCTGAAGTCCATGTACACCACGTCCACTGCTCTTCCTTCGTCAATGTGTTCAGTCACATTTTCGAAGAACTCAATTAAGCTCGTAAGGCACGACCTGCCTTTTACAAAACCATGTTGACTATTTCTAATCAACCTAAACTTCTCCAAATGCTCGTAAATCTTGTCCCTCAGAAGCCTCTCCATCAGCTTACCAACCACTGAGGTCAGACTCACCGGTCGGTAATTTCCAGGACTATCCCTGTTCCCTTTCTTGAAAATAGGGACCACATCCGCAATCCTCCAATCCTCCGGAACCT